>JALIGW010000020.1:15396777-15401777 GCA_023053685.1 Diadophis punctatus similis
CCCCCGCATTATTATATGTATAGAGATGGAAACATTCGACACTACCTACTATGGACAAGTGGTTGGTGAAATTGACAGATCTTGCTGAGATGGATAAATTAACTTCTTTGAATTCAAGAGGGGTTGGACTTAGAACATTTGTGGGAACGGAATGTCTCCAGGCTGATTACTTGCTTGACTCCACCCCCAGGCTCTGCCTGCTGTTCGCCTACACCCACATCAAATTCTCCCAAAGTTGTTGCTACTATGTTTAGCTTTTCATGTGTCCACTCAAGAGCAACTGATTTCTATCTCCGCCCTTCATTTTCCCCACCCCACCTCTGCAAGCAATTAATTATCAAGCTGCACCTAAATTATAAATTAGTAACTTTAGGGGAAGAAGAAATAGATTACTTGATATTACAAAAAGCAAGGATGCTGGGAATGGAGAGCAGCAGCTGTTTTAGAAGCGTTGCCTTTTTCTTTGTTCGGAATGCTATTTAAACATTGGCAGGGGGCCTCATTACAGACGAATCGATGAATTAGTAAGTAGACTTGTAGCCAGGAGAGACAGCGGGGGCTCCTGTGGCGAAAACAGATTTGCACAAAAAGAGAGGGAAAGGAGGAGAAGCATAACCCCAGTCCCAAAATGTAACAAAGTCAATATTTTATAATAACCTGCCAAAGGAGAGAAAAAAAAGTAGAAAAACAATTGTAAAAAGAGAAAGCATTGTTAGTGAGCTCATCAGCAGGTTCCAACCAAGTGAAGATGCCTATCATCAAGTTAAGCTCGACTGCTGGTGACTACATAGATATGGACAGGCCGTTTTCTTGGGAGTATTAGAGAATGGGCTTGCATTCCCTTTTTCTGGAATGCTTTTTCTCCTCCCAATGTTGGTTACGGATTCTCTGTTGGTTTCCCATCCAGGTTCCAACCAGGCCCAACCCTGCTTATCATCCAGGTTCAGGCAAAGCCATGTAGGAGGCTAAAACATTTACAGTTTAATAGAATAACAGAGTTGGAAGGGACCTTGGAGGTCTTCTAGTCCAACTCCTCTGCTCAGGTAGGAAACCCTATACCAGTGATGGCGAACCTTTTTTTCCTCAGGTGCCGAAAATGCACATGTGCGCACTATTGAGCGCGCATGTGTGCCCACACCCATAATTCAATGCCCCCACGCACCCCACCCTCCTGTGCATGCGTGCATGACCCCCCCACACTGCCCCACCCCCCGCACATGCGTGCATGACTCCCCCCACTTCCCGACTTCTGGTGGGCCTGGTAGGCCTGTTTGTTGCCCTCCCCAGGCTCCAAAGGCTTCCCTGGAGCCTGGGGAGGGCGAAAATGTCCTCCCCTGCCCCCCAGAGGCCCTCCGGAAGCTGAAAACGCCCTCCCAGAGCCTCCGCGTGAGCCAAAAATCAGCTGGCTGGCGTACACATGCGTGTTGCAGCTGAGCTAGGGCAATGGCTCACGTGCCGGCATATATGACTCCACGTGCCATCTGTGGCACGCGTGCCATAGGTTCGCCATCACGGCCCTATACCATTTCAGACAATGGTTGCCCAATCTCTTCTTAAAACCTTCCAGTGTTGGAGCACCCTGAACTTCTGGAGGCAGGTCGTTCCACTGATGAATTGTTCTAACTGTTAATTGTTCTAGTTTCATCATCTAAGTGTTGGTTGCAGAGCAATACTTGTGATTTTGGCAACAGATCTGTAACTAAGATACATTGGAGGAAATGGGACTGAAAGGAGTGGTGTCTTTGATGGCCATTATTCTCCTGTCCTTGTGCTGATTCTGTGCAGCCAGAAAGGCAGTTGCTAATCACTCTGCATTTTATTAATCCAATGTTCTTGTGATATACAATACAAAAAGTAGAAAAAGTAGAAAGAAACAGGGAGGGATATATCTTCCCTTGTTACCTGGCTTCTGCCAGCTGTTAGAATATCCTAAGCCAGGTATTATTCAACTGCAGTCTATTGAATCAATGTATTTATATAATCCTAGCTTTAAAAACTACAACAAAACCACTGAGTTTAGTAGGGCTGATAATTGGTATTCTTGCTGCTTATTCTGACAATTTATTGGAATTTTTTATTTGGCTTACAAAGCTAATTTTGGATTACAGATGAATCTAATTAATAAATTGCCCATCAATGTGCCTAGTAATAAGAAAAAACACCATTGTTTTGGAGCCATAGCAGATCTCTGTGAGAGAACAGGTAAGTTACCTATTAAAATAGTGTTTTTTAATAATTCATACTATTACTTAAATTCAAAGTAATCAGAAGGCTACTCGTCATGATTGGCTTATTTAATAAAGGTGTCTTATTTAATAAACATTATTTTTCAATGACCTAACTCAGGGGTAGGCAAACTACAGCTATTTATTTATTTATTTATTTATTTATTTATTTATTTATTTATTTATTTATTTATTTATTTATTTATTTATTTATTTATTTATTTATTTGTGAGATTTATATACCGCCTCACAGTGTAAGCACTCTCTAAGCAGTTTAAACCAGCAAGCAACGTATATTTATATTGCCCCCAACAATCTGGGTCCCCATTTTACCTACCTTGGAAGGATGGAAGGCTGAGTCAACCTTGAGCCGGTGAGATTTGAACCGCTGACCTGCGGATCAGTGTCAGCTAAAGTGGCCTGCAGTACCTGCCTCTAACCGCTGCGCCAGGACTTCAACTCCCAGAATTCCCCCAGGTGTCATGAGAGGTTAGGAAATTCTGGGAGCTGAACTCCACACGTCTTAAAATAACCAAGGTTGAGAAACACTGACCTAGCCCTTTAAGCAATATCACATATTAATCATGATACAGCTCCTTCACCTGAAAACTAGCATAGCCATACTAGCGTGCCTTTTCTAAGTCACATCACATAATTTGAGGTTTCACTCATCTTTATGCCCAAGATAGGATTAGAACTCACAGTCTCCAGATTTCTACTGCTTAACCAGTACTACAGAGTGGCTCTCGGTTAAAAATGTACGGTCCAAAGCTTAGACAGTAAACACTGCCTCCATCCACCTGCATCATAGATATTACGTTCCGCTGTGGAAGAGCAAAAAAAAACCTAGTTAAAATATGTCCAACAACTATCCATCGTACACAGGATCTACCAAGAGTGAATTTTCCCAGGCCATGCCACTAGGGCTTTTGTGTGCAATCCATTTTAATTTCTCTTTTATTTTTTGCACTTCACGTTTAACACCTAGGGGTAAGGATCCTGAGAATTCCTGATCAATTAATCACATGAGTTTGCGGTAATGAATTATTTGGTGGAAATATTTTAAGTCCTCATATGAACGAATAAATTATTCTGAAGGGAAAAATTAATGGCTGCCTTTAGTGATGAAAGCATACACTAAATAGCAATCATCTTTTTTTAGAAAAGGTATGTAAGAAATCCAAATGCTCTTTCCACTATTATTTTCCCATAAAATTAAATTATTTTCAGAAAAGGATAAAAAAATGTCATTGTTATGGTACATAATGTTACATGGAAAATACTTTTATTCTGTAAACCCTAACCCTAACTCTAACTGACATTTAATGTTTACTGAAACACAATTTTATTTTTTTGAACAAAACAGAAATATCATACATGAATGATATTTTTAAAAAATAATAATTATTATTTCATTTCTTTTTCCTTTTAATGTTGAGATGTTTGAATAATTAGTAATTAATATCATATTATGGTGCATAGCAAATTTCATATATTGTTATAAAAATTGTATCCAATGAGTACAGAACAAATTCTAAACAAACAAATGTAAGATTTTACATAGTGTCAAATGACCCAAGTAAAAGCAGCAACAGAAGCAACAGAAATACTGACACACTCATATTTATGCACAGATACAATTATGTTAACAAGAAAACAAAATGAGGAAACCAACAAAATATTTCTAAAAGATGCAACTTTGCTTGTTACTTTCAACAAAAATGAATAGGGGAAAGGAATCCCATAGCTGGAAAATGCACTTCAAGTCCATCGATGCAAAAACAGGAGTAAGTTTATCCTTCCAATATTGTATATTAATTTGTTTGTCCAACGCACAAATATCTACAATTCTTTACATCTTTATTGAATCAAAACACTAAGAATAAAGCCAGGAAGAACACAGGCATTCTTGCTATGGAACAATTGATCTCAGGTCACCTTAACAATCTTGTGGATTTCAGCCCCAAATGTAGCAATTAGAGGGCAAAGCTAAACTCTTTAAGATTGTAGTTTTTCTGTGATAGTGAAATTCTATCCAGCAAAGAAGTAAAAACAGGCAATTCTATAGATGTATTTGGAGTCTAATTTTCAATCAGCTGATCCATAGCCTTCCTTTTGAAAGAATGTACATTATTCCAGAATGTGGTATACATTGCAGTAATGGCAGGAAGGGGCATTGTATATACATGTATGAATAAATGTGTGCCTTTGTGTGTGCACGCATGTAATGTATGTAGGTATGCATGTATGTACTGTATGTATGTATTAATAGGGAGGTGAAAATAATATTTGCCCTCCTTCCCATGCTTCCTCTGATGTTAGTATGGAAGCACAAAACATTTCAGCCTCATAGTTTTCAATCTGCAAATAGTTGTTTTGCGTGTGAAACGATCAAATGTGGATTTTGAAAATGTTGTTTTAAGGTTGGAACAAAGCACTGATCTGTCCTAAACGTGAAACATATCAAGCCAACTCTAAGGACTGCATCTGGGCTGTGGTTTTTGTGACTTGTGAATCCTTTTACAGAAGGTTTTCCCAGCCTAATTTGTATGGCAAGGTATGAGTTCAAGAGCTTCAAGGTATTATATTGAAAAATACCCCCCCAAAATTCTAAATTGGATTGAACTACTCCATTGAACTATGATATGAGCATGTACGCGGTCTATGTGCACTTTTAGGACTTGCAGTTAAATATTAGTTGTGAAGAAGATCAGCAACCTTTTCTTTTGCAGCTAGTAATAATCCCTATAAACAACCTCAGTGAAAGTTAAGATA
>JALIGW010000020.1:15403324-15468324 GCA_023053685.1 Diadophis punctatus similis
ACACACCCTGGCAGAAAAGTCTAAGATTTTTTTAACAAGCATCCTTTTCTAAGAGTGTATGGATGTGTATTATCCAAAACACCACGCTGACGTCTACCATTTTCAGAAATGTTCAAGATAGGGGAAGAATGGCAAACTTTGTTGCTTCATTCAGACATGAGGTAAACCCAGTTAAGGCTCAGGAACAGTAGACAGTGAGACAACACTAAGGAACATGCAGAGGTTGTTGTGACCCGTCAGCAGCCCGTGCAGCTGGTAGCGGATCCCATCCGAGACGAGGCCGATGAGGTGATGTGCAAGCGGCCTGTGCAGCTGGCACCCGAGTCAGACAGTGAGGAGGCTGGCGAGGACTCGGTGCCAGAGGCAGAGGTTCAGCCAGGGCCTTTGGAACCTCCAGCACCTCACGTCAGTGATGAGGAAGAAGAGGAGGAGCCTCTTCTTAATGCACAGGCACGCAGAGCTGCCAAAAGGCAGGAATGGCTACTCAGGAGGAGGTCTCCTCGGGAGTAGGCTTGGGGCTAATTGGCCACTCCCCAAGCCTACTTAAGGAATGACGAAGATGGAAAAAACTCTGCAGGAAACAACTCATTTGATAGTTTGTTAGTTCGTGTGCCTCTTGTTTGGAAAACCTCTGCTCGGCTAATCTGTTTTGGCTTACTTCTTGTGGACTGATTCCAGGCATCTTGCCAACCTTTGTAAGTTTACTGAGATATCCAGGACTAATTACTTATCTTTGCTTTATGACTTTATGGACTTATGCCAGCTGTTAATGCCGTTTAATTAATAGATGGTTTTTTCAAGAAAAGACTGCTTTAAGATTTGTTTGTGTGTGAACACTACTAAGCCAGTTTATCTGTAGTGGTTAATCAATTAAATATAGGTTTGAACAAACTGCGTGTGTGCTACATTTTTTCTGGTCCGTAGCTGGGGCAGAACAGAGATATGTAACGGTAGGAAAAGTATGGGTGCAGAGGTGGGTTCCTGCTGGAGCTGCCCGGTGAGCAGCTCCGGTAGGGAGCGGCGGATTGCACAACCGCTCCAGAGCCCTCTCTGCCAGTCCATCGCGCACGTCGCCATTTTTCCCCAGTGATTTTGGGTTGATTTTGCTTCTGCGCATGCGCGGAAGCAAAATCATGCCAAAATCTTGCGAAGGGACGTGCGCACGTGAGATTTTGGTGAGATTTCACTTCTGCGCATGCTCAGAAGCAAAATCATGCTGAAATCTTGTGCACATGCGAGCGAGCGCCCCCCCAAAACTTGGAGATGTGCGTGCATGCGAGCGCCCCCCCCCCGAAACTTGGAGATGCAGGCACAGCGCACCAGCACCGGTAAGACAGCAACCCGCCACTGGATGGGTGTACCCTGTTTTGACCTTTAGGCAAAGTCCTAACTCTAGTGTAGGATTCCCCAAACCTTGGCAACTTGAAGAGACGTGGACTTCAGCTTCCACAATTCCTCAGCCAGTTGGGAATTCTGGAAGCTGAAGTCCACATGTCTTAAATTTACCAAGGTTGGGAAACCCTGTTCTAGCATTTTGAGCCCTTCCTAGATAGCAGACTCAGTGAGCTGTCGGGAAGACCTTGACTCAGACCTTCACAATAGTCTTTTGGAAGAAAGTGCCAAGCCATGACAAATATTAGCCAACATATTGTTAAACAAGCTATAGTGGTTTGTCTTTAGCCTTGCACCTAATCAGTTATGGAACCTTGAGCCACAAAGTCTTAATTCACACCTTGTTCTATACCCAGCTACTGTTAAGTCACAGCGCTACATGGAGGCAAAGTTTTCATTTGAATGATTCTTCCCTGTCTCACCTCTGAGGTAAAAGAACCTTAATCTTGGAAAGAACGACCCTTGACAAGAGATAAATTACAAGTTCTGTTTTCTCTGCACGAGGGGGAGAAATCTGAACAATTCTTTAGCTCCTCGGATAATCTCTCAGTTGCCATCGGATTGCAGTTTAACCCCAAAAGGGAAAAAGGATTGTTATTTCAAATACTTCTGCTGGGCTGAGTTTCTTACACTTCATTAAGCACCAGAAATGTGGTGCTTTTGAGGAGCCAAGATATTTCTTTGGGATATGAGGAAATAGTTCTGATTTTCTTTTCTTTTTTTCCCCAGATTCCCACCAAAATCAATTGGGGTGATAAGATTGAGGTGCTAATTGCCATCTAGATCTGTAGAGCATACCTACCAGGAAAAATATGTATTCTGGTCCCCGATCACAGCTTGCTTTTCTTCTGAGTGATATCCTTATATCACAAAACATATTTGCAGCGTGAAATATGTTTACACTTGCACAAAAGTCACCCACTTAAAAGATGTGATAATGTTATCACTTTGGGTGCGGAATTATAATGAGTAGCAAAACCATGCCAATAAGAAACAGATTCCCGCCCCCCCCCCCTTCCCTATCCTTGCCATATGGAAAAGCAGCTTTTTAAAAAAAATAAAGTATAGTAGTTTAATAACTGTCTACAGGATGACAAATTTCAAGACATAAAAAGAATTGTTCTTTGGTGATTCTGGTCAGGTTTCCATCTCCGTTTGACCCAAACTTCACAAATTCAGTCCAGCAAGTGTAACATTTAATATCATAGTTCTACCAACATTGCAACGTTGCTTCTGCTACAAATATTAGTGTCAGACACAAGAAACTAGGAGCCAGAATAGTTTTTAAAAGCACTGTGAGTTTGGGACTTCCGGTTTGGAGCGCTTCATCGCGGACGTCCCTTCGTCGGACGCCTTTCCGATCTTTGTTAAAAGCCGCCAGAACAGCTGTCTGGCGGCTTTGAAATCTCTTCCCCGGGCAAAGGGGAGAGATGAGAGCCTGACAGGTGGGGTAGAGCCCCCCCAGTGCCCTAGGAGCCATCTGGTAGGGCGCGAAGGGAGAGCTCCCCATGCAGCCTGTCTCCAGCTCCGAAGATCAGGAAACCTCTGCCTTTGCAGAGCTAGATGTCGTGACCAGCCGCTGCTTCAAGAATGGGATTTATAATTATATTTAAACTACAGAAGCAGACAGAGAGAAACAGGCGTGAGATGGGCAAGTACTGAAACCTCTTTTTTCCTTTTTTTTCAACTCCTGGGGAAGCTTTCACTTCGGCAAGGGAACAAAGGAAACAGAGTAACAATATGGCGATTGAGAAGTGAAAGTGACTTTCGTTTTCCCAGAGGCTTTTTTTTCCCTCTCTCTCTCTTATGGAAACTTTTAACTTGGAAAAATGGTTTTTTCTCTCTCTGTCTCCTAACTCTGGATTAAAGTTATAATAGAAATATTTCCAATAATAAAAGACTATCTGATTTTTAAACTGGAAAGAACTTTAATCAGGCATCTGGCTTTCTCTCTTTTTTGTACTCTTTTGAAACACCAATGGCTTCAAAGTCTGGAAAGATTGTTTTGACTAAAAGAAATGACTATTCATCTGGATATATTTCTAAAATGCAACTTAACACTGAGCTAACACCTCCACAGCTTTTGACACCTGAAAATTTATTAAATAATTTAAAGATTATGAAACATGAACTTACTTTGGAATTTAATCAGAAAATAAGTGAGATAGACAAAAAAATGCAGGCTGCTTTGAAGAATATGAATCAACAACTCAGATTTGATGTGTTAGAGGTTTGCAAAGGCTTAGCAACAAATATTGAAGTTTTGGCAGAACGTATTGAAACAAATAAACAAGCTTTGGCAACTTCGGTGAATTACATAGATAAAATCCAAAATGATATTGCAAATTTTGAAAAAGAGGTCTTAATGACTCAGATCAGATCCATGGAAGTTGCTATAAGGATTAGAGGTTTGAAAGAAGGATTATATGAAAATCTAAAAGGCAGGATGGTTGACATATTGGATCAGGTGTCTGGAATTTCTAAAGTGGAATTGGCTACACAAATCGACAAAATTTACAGAATCAATTCGTGGTACGCTAAACAAAAGCATTTACCAAGGGACATTGTCATATATTTTACCACAAGAGCTCTACGGAACAGAATTATACAAGCAACGTTTAACAATAATCTTATGGTGAATGGTCAGGAACTAAAGATTTGGAAAGAAATCCCCTCTAAAATGCTTAAAGCCAGAAAAAGCTATACTTTTTTGATTGATGAATTTAAGAGATTAAATTTACAATATAAATGGGAAGCGCCAGTTGGAGTAGCAGTGAAATTTTCTGGAAAAAGATACCGGCTCAACACGATAAAAAAAGCTACTGAATTTTATGTTAATGTTCTAAAGGCTGATATATCCAAGATTCCAGAGGAAGGATGTATGAAAATAAAAGAGGAGGAGGAGGGGAAGCCACCTTTGATGGATCAAAAGGAAATAGATTCAAAAATCCAAAAGGAGTGCCTGAACCAGATAGCTGGGGAAAAGGAGATGGAGGTTTGGGATCAGACGGGAGACGACTCGACAAATTCGAATTTAGTGAACTATTAAAAGATGAACTATCAAGATACAAAACGATGTGATGTTGAAATATATTGGACGGATAGAGACTAATATGATTGTATTTTATCTTTTCCCTATCTAATGATTACTTATGCAATATTTAGTTAAGTTTTATATAATTTTGAGGTTATTTTTAATGTTAATAATATTAGATATATATAGTTTGTTGAAGATTTGTTTATTCTTCTTTTATTTTCTTTTTTTGTTTATTGAAGTTAGTAAGTTAATTTAGAATAATATTATCTTATTAATATCATGACGAAATTTAATATTTGATGATCACTTATGTAACATTTAGTTAAGTTTTATCTTAGAGGTTATTTTTAATGTCAATAATATCAGTTTAAGATTTGTGTATTTTATATTTAGTTATTACTTTTGTAACATTTACCTTGTATAAGATAGAGGACTGAAGGGAGGAGGTAGGAGGTTTGTTTGTTTGTATTGTTAAAGAGTTTTCTCTTTCTTTCTTTCTTTCTTTTTTCTTTTTTGTATCTTTACTATTGTATATAAATGCGATATATTAGTAGTGTATAATCTGGAGTTGAAGTTTTTTTAAAAAACAGTGTTTTTTTTTCCTCTTTTTTTTCTCTTTTTATTAACAATTTAAATTTATTATTATGCCCTGTATTATCTCTGGGAAGTCCGGGGGGGAGGTGGGGAGGGAAGGGGGTGGGTTCGGGGGGGGGGAGAAAAAAACAAAAATGTTTGTACTTTATATTTAATATTTTGCTACTACTTATGTAAGTCTGTACTAATAAAACTTTTTGAATAAAAAAAAAAGCACTGTGAGTTTATTGCATGCTACCTATATACAAGAATCTGATCTACTAATGGTCAATGCAAATTGGCTCCAGGTAAGAGTCAATGGACTTCAATAGGGGCTGGAGTTAGGCTCTTTTGCAGGTGCAATGACTCAAGACTGATGATTTGTTTGACCCCACTCTTGGGTTCAACCTGGTCATCTCCTACAATTATATGGCCAATATCCATCTAAGAGCCAGCCCTTCCATTAGGTTCAACGTGTGGGTTACATCAAGCAGGTGTTGGGGTAGGTGGGTTGACTTAGAGGATTCCCACATACCACTGGGGCAGGGGTGGGTTCCACTTACCTTCACCACCGGTTCACATCGCGACGTTTCACACGCATCCACTCGTGCGATTTGGCTTCCGCGCATGCTCAGAAGCAAGAATGAGCCTGAAACACAGCTGAGGAGCTCATTAGCTGTGCTTTGGGCAAAGAAATAAAGGTCAGAATTCACCCGCAGGCAGGCGGGCGGGCCCTTTTTCAAGCCGCGGAAGGGGAAAAATAAAAAAAGATGGCGGCGCGCACGGAACAGCACAGACAGTGACGTCACAGGCGGGTCGCTACCGGTTCGGGTGATCCGGTCCGAACCGGGAGGAACCCACCCCTGCACTGGGGGGGGGGGTTTAATCGATGCCTGATCTTCAGCCAACAATCACTGATATATGTTCTTTGTCATCACATCAAATACTGCAGAATAAGGTCCTGTCACTTGTTCTGACAAACAAGCAAGGAAGAAAACGTTAGAGTCAAATGATAGAGAATAGAATTCTTTATTGGCTAAGTGTGATTGGACACACAAGAAATTTGTCTCTGGTGCATAAGCTCTCAGTGTACATACAAGCAACAAAGGATAAATCATGATCATAATCATCATAAAATACATTCATCATAAATCATAAGATACAGCACTTAGTGATATGGAGCTATTCTCCTTATGACATAATTTTCCATAATTACCCACCCACCTCAGTTTTCTTCTATTTTTATATTATGATAATTAAATTTGATTCCATAAATATTGGTGTGTGCCGTCCTACTTTCCATGTATCAATTAGCTGAGCATGAAAAGTTGTGGGGGGTAGGTGGGCAGGAAGCAGATACTGAAGGAGAAACAAGAAATAATGGCAAGGGACTGGAGGAGACAGTTGCATGGATTGTGCATCCTATTCTACACCCTCTAAATTAGACTGCTATCTTTGAGTGTGATGATGAAGGCTGCACCACAATCCGCAGTAAAGACTGAATAGGAAATACAGCATGTCATCTCGGCTGTCACCTTCATCAGCAAAACCCCTCGGACAGAACCTGCACAAAGCATTCCACCCCCCCTTTCATTTATCCTTAAATTGGGGTGGGGGGTTTGCATTGAGAGCAGAACTGAGATAACATCAAGATAGTTTATTTCTCTTTCTCCTCCTGCTTTTTCCTCTTCCTCCTCCTCCTCCTCCCTCCCTTCCTTTAAATCGTATCAAAGAAAATATTTTTATTAGTAGAGATCTCATGCTACATCATCCTCAGTGAATTCAAGTGACCTTGAAGCAAGATTCAGTCTTTTCAGCAGCCAGCAACTAATAGTAGTACTCTGATCATATTTACTCAGAGACCCTTTCTGTATAATAGATTTAATACCTAGACCTGTATGTAAGACTGAAGCCCAATAATATAGTCCTATACTATATTGCTTGGGAATTAATTTTCAGTAGGACTTACTTCCTTGTAGATCTGTCTGGATTGTAGCCATTATCCCATGCCTTTCTTGATCTCCCTAGTTTTTCCAAATATGTTAGAGAGATCCCAGTTGGAGAGTTTTGGAGAACTTTTCGTCAATGTCTTCTTCACTAGTTGCTTGATGGACAGCAAAGGTTGTTTGGGTTCATTGCAATAAAAAAAAATCAGAATATCCTCTTTTTATGTATTTTGGGTGGAGGAATAAGAGAAGCGCAGAGGGAAAAGCACATTATTGAATGGAGAATCTGGTTCCTTACATTAGATTTGCACATCAGAATTCTAAATAGATTTCGAATTATGCTGAATGGGAACAAACAAAGGAAAATCAACTGGCTAGCAATATTTGCCCTCCTTTCTCTGTTCTGGTGCCACTCTTATTGTCAATGCTGCTATCCTGTTTAATCTCTTTTTGCTTTATTTATTTTATTTATTTATTTATTTTGTTCAATTTGTATGCCGCCCAACTCCCAAAGGGACTCTGGGCGGCTTACAGCAAAGAGAAACATGTGAATGAACAAAACCATAAAAACAGAACAATAATTAAAATACATATAAAAATTAAAAAACTATCAAACATATCACGGGGTGGCCATTTAAAATCATTCTCCACGGTCCCTATCCCCAGGCCTGCCGGAAGAGCCAGGTCTTAACGGCTTTGTGGAAGGCCAGTAAAGCGGGGATGGTCCGGATCTCCGGAGGTAGTTGGTTCCACAGAGTCGGGGCCACCACAGAGAAGGCTCTCCCTCGCGGTCCCGCCAACCGACATTGTCTGGCTGACGGGACCCGAAGGAGACCCACTCTGTGGGAACTCACCGGTCGCTGGGAGGTATGTTGTAGTAGCCGATCCCGTTTCCCTGTAAGGTTTCCAGTTTGTTTTGAAGATTATCCTAGTTTGCATTACTGGGTGTCTTTCATTATTGCTTATATGTGTTTATAAAACGTAGAACTTGAATGCTGGAAATAAAAGTTTAAAATGAGAATCAACAGGTTGGTTTTCAGCCCTGCATCATAAAAGATTGGGAGAATTGCCTGGGACTCTTTCCTAAATGAGATTTAGTATTCTGTGAACTCACGTGGATTGTCATCCAGGAAATATCCAGCACTATTTTGCTGCAATAAAGATTAGAGCGACGTCAGGATCAATCTTAACTTTGCATTGTTCTAATTATGAGAGGCACTGATATTGACAGATTTTCTACTGCACTTAATATCCAGCCTTAAAATATTGGAATTAACAATTTGATAGAATATTTTAAATACTTAGGTATTTTGAATAGGTATAAATACTTAATATCTAATTAATATTTATGTAATATTTACTCAAGTTTTATTTAATACTGAGGAAATGATGTGATGTTGCAACTGAATGAAATGGGGAGGAAAGATTTTCTTTTTTTTCCCTTTTTTCCCTTTCTCTTTTTTCTTTTATATTATTAGATTATATATAGATTATATAAAGGAAAGATATTTAGTGGGGTAAATTATCAGCCTGAGATACTGAATGGTGTTTGATTAACAATATGCTTGATTTTTTGCTTATGTTTAAAAAGTTTTGAATAATAAGGAGTTAAAGACTCAAAGAAATGTGGAAATTAAGAATTTTTTAAGTTTAATTTAAATTTATTTTATTGAATATTATGCCCTGTACTTTCTCTGGGAAGTCCGGGGGGGGGTGGGGGCAGTGGTGGGTTCCTACAGGTGCGGTCCACTCTATAGCACCGGTAGCGGCCCGCTGGTGACATCACAGTACCGGTGCGGTCGGTTGCCGGTGCCTGGGCACCGCCATTTTTTAAATGCGCTGCCTTCCTACCCCACAGTGAGTCCAAGTAGGGGAGGATGGCTGAGGGAGCATGTGAGACGCTGAAAGAACGGGCGGCAGGAGCTATCTCCATTCCCCTCCCTTCAGCAGTCCGAGAAGCCACGAACGCGCGGTGATGATCCTAGGCATTTTTGCATGTTCGAGGCTCCTCGAGCTGCTGAGGGGAGGGGGAATGGGTGGCAGGACCTATCTCAGTTCCCCTCCCTTCAGCAGTCTGAGAAGCCACGCCCACCTGGTCACATGTCCGGCAAGCCACACCCACAAAATAAGCCACGCCCACAGAGTGGTAGTAAAAAAAATTAGGAACCCACCCCTAGGTGGGGAGTGGGGGGGAGGGTAAGGGGGGTGGGTAGGGGTCTGGGGGAAAGGGGGGGGAGAAAAGATAAAAATGTTTGTACTTTGTACTAATAAAACTTTTTGAATAAAAAAAATATCCAGCCTGGGACAGATTCTTCCCTTTAGTAGAAAATACATCCACGAGCCCTTCAAAACTAAATGGAGTAGCCGTCCCCTATGAAAAGGAATCTGGAATTAGGAGAAGTAGCTAGAGGGAGGAAAAACTTTTAGGCTCTTGAGAAAAAAACATAAAAGGACTCCTCAAACAGAAAGTGATTGTGAGTTGGATGGTCTAAAATAAGGCTTTCCATTCCTAGTGTCAGTGTCCGTTTTAAACAACAAACTGGATCATATCTATGATCCTTTAGCACTGGATGTCCTACCGAGAAGCTTCATGTAATAATTAAGGCATAAAGCAGCCAAGAAAAGAATTTTATCTATTTGTACATCAGAAGGCACTTCCATCAATAGTGTGAAGTCAGAAGATTCTAAGAAGACTTTAGCAATGCTAATGTGTTCTCTCTGGCTTTAATCTGAAACAGAGAACACGAAGTACTGCAACTGGAACCTCATTTAGTTACACATCACTGACACGCACTGATGTGCAGAGTTTGCAGAACGCTGCCATGGTTGTGCTATGCATTGGGATGCAGATGTGAAAACATGTTCAAATTCTATGGAGCTTTTCTCTTTAGACCTTTCCATTCATCTTCACATGAAGATCTCAGACTGCAGCTACCGGCAATGAGAACATTGGCATTAGAGCAGGGGTGGGCAAACTATGGCTCTTTGAGGACCTGTGGACTTCAACTCCCAGAATTCCTGAGCCAGCCATGCATGCATGGCTGGCTCAGGAATTCTGGGAGTTGAAGTCCACAGGTCCTCAAAGAACCATAGTTTGCCCACCCCTGCATTAGAGCATTGCCAGTGAATAACGGTTGAGCCCAGAATCCGCATGCATGGAGCAAAGAGAGATCATAGTTGATAGACTTTCCTCCAGTTTTAGTTCATGCCTTCAAAGGCATGCACTACCTGACTCTGTGGTTTCTTCCCCAAACCCCCAAAACTTGAACCTTAGACTGACTACAGTTGACCTCTCCCCATTCCTAAGAGGTCTGTAAGGGGTGTGCATAAGCGCACCACTGTGCCTACCATCCCTGTCCTACTGACCTATTGTCCTCTATTATCGGTACTTTTTAGTTATGTTTATACAAACACCTACTATCCTGTACATGTTTGACAAATAAATAAATAAATAAATAAATAAATAAATAAATAAATAAATAAATAAATAAAATAAAATAAAATAAAATAAAATAAAATAAAATAAAATAAAATAAAATAAAATAAAATAAAATAAAATAAAATAAAATAAAATAAAATAAAATAAAATAAAATAATAAATATAAATATAAATATAAATATAAATATAAATATAAATATAAAAATAAAAATAAAAAATGGTAGTGCAGTGGTGGGATTCAAATTTTTTTTACTACCGGTTCTGTGGGCGTGGCTTGGTGGGCGTGGTGTGGCTTGGTGGGTGTGGCAGGAGAAGGATACTGCAAAATCTCCATTCCCTCCCCACTCCAGGGAAAGGTTACTGCAAAATCCCCATTTACTCATGATCAGCTGGGACTCGGGAGGCAGAGAATAGATGGGGGTCCGGGCCAGTCAGAGGTGGCATTTACCAGTTCTCCAAACTACTCAAAATTTCCGCTACCGGTTCTCCAGAACTGGTCAGAACCTGCTGAAACCCACCTCTGAATAGCACTTAGACTTATATACCGCTTTGCAGTGCTTTACAGCCCTCTCTAAGTGGTTTACAGAGTCAACCTGTTGCCCCCAACAATCTGGGTCTTCACTTTACTGACTTCGGAAGGATGGAAGTCTCAGTCAACCTTGAGCCGCTTAGGATCAAACTCCTGCGGTGGGCAGAGTTAGCCTGCAAAACCCCATTCTAATCACTGCGCCACCTCTGTGCTTCTTTCCTTATTCCATTTTGCCCAGTATAACCTATTCTGGCTAGAAAACGCTCTGCGTTGTTTCCAACTAAGGACGTTTCACGCCGTCTCTTCCTTGATCCTTTTAATTGAAGGGGGCAAAACTTGAACCTGAGACCCTGTGCATATAAAGAGGAGCTGCCCACTGGATTTCCAGTATGGTTTTTTTTTTAAAAAAATTAAGACATAAAGGTTTTCTTTGTAGAACTGGAAACAGTTGAAGGATCTCAGCATTAGCACCTTGGAAACACTGTATTAAAATTTATAGTAATGCACACCCCCTCTCTCCATTTCATTATTCAGCAGACCCTGGGCATCTGCAGATCTGTCCTTGAATCCTACTACTTTTCCTATCTCTGCCATCCCGATTCCCTTTAGCACACTAGAATGAGGGGCAGGCTTATTTTCTGGAGATGCAGCCTAATTTCTAATCAGGAAGAGCAAGGAAAATGGGTCCTTTTGCAGTGTAAAATAATCAGCTGCTTTTGTCTCTTTCTCTTCTTCTCTTGAGGTTGGAAACAGAGTTCTATTCCCCCTGCCCCCCTTCCCCCCCAAAAAAGAAGGAAAAAAATCGACAGAGACCCTGATTGCTGGAGCCAACGTAAAGGGCTGAAGGTAGAGTGATCAGGCTGCAGCCCTGGTAATAAATCACCATAGCCCGGGTCAGGTTTTGGAGTGCAAACGGAGTGTTCAATAAAGCAACACGCTCCACCTTTCAGCTTCCAATGGACCCCAGCTAATTGACCTCATTGTGCTCCCCCCATTAATCATTTTGGCACGAGGGGCAAAAGGCAGCTGGATTGCATAGACGGATGCAGGAGAGAGGGAGAGCATGCAAGGTAAAAGGAAATCATAGACAACTCACCCTTAATTAACTCATTGGGATCTCTCTCTCTCTCTCTCTCTCTCTCTCTCTCTCTCTCTCTCTCTCTCTCTCTCTCTCTCTCTCTCTCTCTCTCTCTCTCTCTCTCTCTCTCTCTCTCTCTCTCTCTCTCCTTTTTTCCTTCTCTTTCTCCCTCCTTCCCTCCTTCCCTTCCTCTTATACTCAGTCTAAGAGTCTAAGAGTCAGTCTGGAATCTCCCACTCTTAGGCTGAAAAATAGCAAAGTGTTGTACTGCTTAAATGCCAGACAAAAGATCTGCAAGATAGACCAAGTCAAGAAACAGACACCAACAAGAAATAGTAGAACTCACTTTACTGATATAATAACAGAATCTTGAAAGCCTGATAGGTCTCTCTCTCTCTCTCTCTCTCTCTCTCTCTCTCTCTCTCTCTCTCTCTCTCTCTCTCTCTCTCTCTCTCTCTCTCTCTCTCTCTCCCCTCTCCCTCTCCCTCTCCCTCTCCCTCTCCCTCTCCCTCTCCTGCTTTGTTGGATTAGGTTGGCTTGTCAAAGGACTCAGCCAAACAATAGGTGCCATGTGGCCAGTAGATGTTCAGCAAGTCCTTCGAGCATCCTCCGTTACGGTACATTTCAAACAAAACTGACTTGTGAACAATTGAGTTTTGGTGAATCTGGTAAAAGGGGTGTGAGTGGAGAAGTAGAAAGAGAAGGTTATTGATCTGGCAACAGGGCATTGATGTCCTGTGTGCAAGAATTCCATTCTTGGTAGACCATCCCTTGATCAACGTCTAGCTTAATGAAAAGAGTAGGAGAGACACGATAGCAGTGGTCCAATATCTAAGGGGCTGCCACAAAGAAGAGAGGGGTCAACCTATTTTCCAAAGCACCTGAAGGCAGAACAAGAAGGAATGGACGGAAACTAATCAAGGAGAGAAGCAACCTAGAACTAAGGATATATTTATTGACACTGAGAACAATTAATCAGTGGAACGATTTGCCTTCATAAGTTGTGGGTGCTCCAACATTGGAGGTTGTTAAGAAAAGATTGGACAACCATTTGTCTGAAATGGTATAGGCTTCCCTGTTTGAGCAGGGGGTTGGACTAGATGATCTCTAAGGTCCCTTCCAACTCTGTTATTCTGTTATTAAATGCTTGGTGAACACAGAAGCTAATCCCAAATTAGTTTCTTATAGGATTATTACAAACTAATGGGAAGGAAGTTATTGAACAGGTGGGCATCAGACATTTTGCTAACATTTCAGATTTGCACTTACTTTTCTCCAATACATAGAAGTGTTCACATCCCATATAATTGCTCTACTTGCTCCGAATAAGTTTTTTTCTAGCCCTAACCAGGTGCTAATGATCTTCCCAGCTCTTACTGGCTTGCAGGCTCTTTCATTGTTACTCTCTCCAAAGAATGTTTTTCCAGCCCTAAGTCTTTGCAGGTTTTTTTTCATTGCTCTACTTGCTCCGAAAAAGTTTTTTTCTAGCCCTAACCAGGTGCTAATGATCTTCCCAGCTCTTACTGGCTTGCAGGCTCTTTCATTGTTACTCTCTCCGAAGAAGGTTTTTTTAAGTCCTAACCAGGGGATAAAATAATGTGCTGAAGCTGACCAGACTAAGGACGTTAGCCAGATGAATACCTGGTAGGCAGATTTTTTCCCCTATTTTCCTCCCCAAAAACTAAGGTGCGTCTTATATTCCGGTGCGTCTTATACTCCAAAAAATACGGTATTTATTAATCATAATTAATTATTTCAATTCAAAGGGAGAATCATCATATTTCAGGGTTAGGCCAACCAAATTAAAAGAGCTGAGACCCTTAAGAACCAACTAGACTTATAGTGGATTAGATGTTGATTTGTAATGTTTTCCCACTTTTATTAAGAACATTTGTTTTCCTGAACCACCGACCACTTTGACAGAACTAAGAACATTCTGAGAAAGATAGCTATTCCCATTATTACTGTTTTTAAAAAAGGATGGGCTGTAGTCCATAAAAACCTTGACCACAATATATCTGCTAGCGCATTTTGTTTTTCTTTTAATGAACTCCACAACTGTGATTGATTTGCCGCCCTGTTGAAATTCTAAACAAAGGGAAAGGACTACATTGCTTATTACTTCACCACTAATCTTGCTTGCCTCCATTTGGATGAACCCAACCACTTCACATTTTATTGATCGATCAATCGATCGATTGATTGATTGATTGATTGAAATTTATATGGCAGCCTAACACATTCTCAGTTACACTGGGTGTCTTACAAAGATTAAGTTACACTGGGTGTTTTACACCAATTGCGACCCTACTTGGAGAGGGAGGCCTTACTCACGGTCACTCACGCCCTCATCACCTCAGGGCTGGACTACTGTAACGCACTCTACATAGGGCTACCCCTAAAGAGTATCCGGAGACTGCAACTGGTGCAAAATGCAGCTGCGCGAGTTGTAGTGGGTGTGCCTAGATACACCCACGTAGCACCTATTCTTCGCCAGCTGCATTGGTTGCCCATTAGTCTCCGGACACAATTTAAGGTGTTGGTTTTGACCTTTAAAGCCCTACATGGCCAGGTTACCTCCAGGACAGCATCCTACTGCATACCTCCCTATGACCGGTTAGGTCCCACAGAGTTGGTCTCCTCCAGGTACCATCAACCAAGCAATGCCAGCTGGTGGGACCAAGGGGGAGAGCCTTCTCTGTGGGAGCTCTCTGGAACCAACTCCCTCCAGAGATCTGGATTATCCCCTCCCTGCTGGCCTTCCGTAAAGCCATGAAGACATGGCTCTTCCTGCAGGCGGGGTGAAACTGAGATCAATTCCCCCATGTATGAATTGTCCTTTTTTAATTTTTGTAATCATTTTAAAGTTTGTCCTTTTTTAATTTTTGTAATCATTTTAAAGTGTTTATTATTGTTGTTTTACTGATTGTTCTTTCTTATGCTGTACGCCGCCCTGAGTCCTACGGGAGTTGGGCGGCTAACAAGAACAACTAATAATTAAATAATAAAAAAGACTCAATATAGAAACAATGAAAACCAATAGCCCACTACCCCCTGGCAACAATAGTCATTCAATCAAATAATCCACTTGTTGGGCTCCATCTCATTTTGGGGTCCCTGGGCCAGTTGGCTAAATCAGGTCTTCAGGGTCTTGTAAGAGAATGTCAAAATGGGGGGCCAATCTAGGGATGATGTTCTAGAGCAGAGATGTCAAACTCTCGTCATCATGGCGGCATCACGTGACGTGTTGCAACTTCCCCCCCTTCGCTAAACCAGGCGTGGGTTTTGGCCAGCGCATAATGCATCTGGCCCACAAGTTTGATAGCCCTGTTCTAGAGGGAGGGAGCCACCACAGAGACGGCCCTTCTTCTTGATTCTGCTAGATGAACTTTCTTAGTAGAGATATGTAACATTCCTTGTTATTGGCTCGGGTGGATTAGGGTTATGGTTGTGCCCATTGGGGTGAAATCACTTTAAGAAGCAATTGGCTGGAACAGAGCAGCGACTCCTGAAATCAACCTGTTGAAAGTTAAGCAGAATTATTTAAAATTATGGACAGGAACCAGGGGTGAAATGCTACTGGTTCGGGCCGGTTCGCCCAAACTGGTAGTAAAAAAATGCTTTAAAAGTTTTTTTTTTTAAAGTTCTGACAATCAGCTGAGAGACGCACGATCATCTGAACTTTTTTTTTTTGCTTTTTAAGCATTTTTTTACTACTGGTTCTCCCCGTAGTTAAAAATGCTTTAAAAAGTTAAAAAAAAAAGTTCTGACAATCATGCGTCGCACAGCTGACCATTGGAACTTTTTTTTTTACTTTTTAAAGCACTTTTAACTACTGGTAGGTAAAAAAAAAAAAAGCAGGAAATCCAAAAGCATGTGTTTGGTGTAGATTGTGCATGCTTGCGCAGCGTGCATCTGGCGTACACTGTGCATACGCGTGTGCAGCATGCATCTGGCATGCACTGCGCATGTGTGCACACAGCGTGCATCTGGCATGCACTGCGCATGCACGGGCAGTGAACCGGTGGCGACCCACGGAGGATTTCACCACTGACAGGAAACCCTTCATTCTGTTTTCTCATAGATCTCCCTGTCAGGGTTCCAAGTAACACACCCAATGCAACCAAAACTCTGAGGCAGAGGTTTCCTTCAAAGTCCAAATTTATTAGGCATATCATATTGGCACATCTGGTGAAAACCCGATTCTGAAGTCCCAAGGTTTTTCCCACCCAAATTAAAAATCAAAAATTTTTATTTAAAAATTAAAAATTTATGTATATATTTGTTTTTCTTTTTTCTGTATGTTATATGTGATAATTTTTAAAACTATTTAATAAAAATTATTTTTAAAAGATAAAAAAAATAAAAATCAAAGTTCTTTCCCCTAGTTGACATGTTTTTTTAATTTTTAATTTTATTTTATTTGTCAAGCATATATAAGATTACAGAGAAAGTATAAACATGATTGTGAATACATGATATGGTTACAAATACATGGGGACATTAGGACAGGGACGGTAGGCACAATGGTGCACTTATGCACGCCCCTTACAGACCTCTTAGGAACGGGGAGAGGTCGACTGTAGACAGTCTAAGGTTAAAGTTTTGGGGGTTTGGGGAAGAAACCGCAGAGTCAGGTAGTGCATTCCAGGCATTGATCACTCTGTTGCTGAAGTCGTATTTTCTGCAGTCGAGTTTGGAGCGGTTTACATTGAGTTTGCATCTATTGCGTGCTCGTGTATTGTTGCGGTTGAAGCTGAAGTAATCATTGACAGGAAGGACATTTTGGTATATGATTTTATGAACTATATTTAGATCAGATCGAAGGTGACGTAGTTCTAAATTGTCTAAGCCCAAAAAAGTCCATCACATGGCCCAACCAGGTCATAGTCCCAACTCCAACTGGCTTCAGTCCACGCCTCCCCAGCACCTGGTGGGAACATCCTTGGTTCCCAGGAGAAAGAATTTTATTTTGGCTATAAGTCCCCAGCTATCTCTATTCCCCCCTCCCTTGCCAGCACCTGGTGTGAACGTCCTTGGTTCCTAAGGGAAATAATTTTATTTTGGCTACACATTCCCCCACTATCTCTATCTTCCCCACTCACATTCCCACAGCTCCAACCAGCCTCGCTCCAACCACCTTCAGCAGCCCTGAAGATGCTCCAAAATGGCTTCGCAGGGTTGACACTCCTCCAGGTGCCTTATTTATTTGCAAGGGAGTGTGTGATACCTATCATTACTTTGTGTGTGCCTTACAATTATTACAATATGACAGGCACAAAACCACAATGCATCTAATAAAATCAAGGTAAGAACAGACCACACATCTATGCATCGTTGTCCCCTCTAGTCCGAAGGCCTTGTGAAAGAGAATTTTTTTTCTACCCACTTTTAAGATGACAACCTTGTGAAGACTGTTGTGACTTTGGAGAGTAAAGTGACAGGACTGATGGTAAAGGGGTCATCGAACAGCATCCTGCCCTTACTGGTCCTCAGAGCATCATTTCCTGATGGGACCACATCAACAGGCAGATTCTACCCGGAGTACACCGTCCCCAAGGAACAAGATTTTTCTTGAAGAATTTATCAAATGAACACTGGAATCAGTGCTGGGGCGGGGGTTCCCTAGAAAATGTTCAGTTTGGGTCTTACCCAACCATCAAGGCAGGGGCGGGTTCCTAATTTTTTTACTACCACTCTGTGGGCGTGGCTTCTTTTGTGGGTGTGGCTTGACAGCCATGTGACTGGGTGGGCATGGCTTGCCGGCCATATATTAGTTATTTCAGAGAGATGTTACTACTATTTTTGCTATTTTATACCTTACATGAAAAGCTTTGCATACGAAGTGCGTGTTACACCATGGCAACACAGCAACCTTTATATGCAGAAAATGCTTTAGTTAAAAGACAAGCAAGTCTCATACAGCGTTTTTGGTTTCAGTCATGGATTCCTTAGACGAAAATATTGAGGACTGTTAAAAGAACAGTATCTTTAACAGTCCTCAATGTTTTCGTCTAAAGAATAACAGTATAAAACTGTATAAAATAAACAGTATAAAAGGTTAAGCTTTCGGAAAATGCCCACTTTGGGAAGCTTTAGGCAAAGGCGAAGGAAAAGTGTCAAATGCGAGCTTCTTATTATTTTCAAGCGAAGGGACGGGGAAAGACTTAATTGTCAGGTTTCTGGGCATGCGCAGAAGAAATTTTTTTAAAAAATTATTTATTTTTTTTAAAAATGGCAGCGCCCAGGCACCGGCAACCGACCGCACTGGTACTGTGATGTCACCAGCAGGCCGCTACCGGTGCTATAGAGTGGACCGCACCGGTAGGAACCCACCACTGCATCAAGGGCATCCATAGAGGATGTTCAAATAAAGGCAAGACCACAACAGCCATCTTTTTTGACAGTTTCTTTGGATGTCTCTCTATCTTCTACCCCCTACAACTGAATGGTGTCGATCTGAGAAAGGACTGAAATGCTTTGCAAACGGAATCCCGGTACAACCAAGGGAACACACCCAGACTATTTTTTTTTCATGGGATTTTTAAATCAGTTCTGTGCTAGAATTCTTCAGATTTCATCCTCCAGCGTAGTCCTCTAAAGCCAAATCTTCAAAACGAGAGGGAGCTTGCACAGACACGCGGACGCACACAGAGACACGCAGGCCATGAAGAAACACAAAAGGCTATTGTGTTGTTTCCGCCCTCCCGAAGCCATTGTTCCAAACAGCAAATGTCAAAGTCAGTGGAAAATGGGCTTTGGCTTATGGCTATTGCATAATAAGCATGATCCATTGTGAAATTAAAGCTATCAAAGGACTGTAGCCAGTTTACTAATACTTCTCGCGTTATAGATCAATGCTGGACTGGAATTGCTGAATAAATCAAGACAGCAGATACAGTCCAGCTGAAGCCTCGATGCACCTGGTATTTTCCCCAGTGGATTCTGAATGTTAAAATCAGGAGGAAAATATGTGAGGGTGTTCATGTGTGTGTCCGTATGTCTGTCTGTCTATCTGTGTGTGTTGCGCATGTGTCTACCAATGTCACTTGATTTGTTTAATCAAGAAAGGCTCTTTGAAGAAAACAAGACAATGTTAAGATCCAGATTTACACTTTGCATGCCTTTTCCGTAACATTTCAAGTCAAACGTCCTTAAGAGTTGAATGGCTTCAGAGAGAGTTGGGCAATGTTTTTGTGGATAGGAGCTGCAAATTTACTCTTGGGAACTGGGAATGGATATCATCAGATCAGAGGCGGGTTCCTGCCGGAGCTGTCCGGTACGCAGCTCCAGTAGGGAATGGCCGATTGCGCAATTTGCGCGCGACCGCTCCGGAGCCCTCTCTGCCAGTCCATCGCCATCTTTTTCTGTGAATTTTTGGGTGATTTTGCTTCTGCGCATGCACGGAAGCAAAATCGCGCTGAAATCTCACGGGGGGATGCGCGCGCAAGAGAGATTTTGGCTTAATTTTGCTTCCGCGCATGCGCGATAGCAAAATCGCACAAGGGGACGTGCGTGCATAGCGAGGGGGCACGCACCCGAAATGTGGAGATGCGCGCGCAGCGCACCGGCACCGGCAAGGAAGCAACCCTCCGCTGCATCAGATGTGTTATAATAGCACAGGAGCATGCAAAGTAAAAGCTTTATGCCATGTTTCCAGGAGCAGGAAGACTCTATGATGCAGAGGTGTGTTTATAAGACATGGTAGAAAAAGTTAAGATAACAGTTGTGTTGGGTGAGAATAATATCTCATAGAGGCAATTTAGATCTTTTCTTGGAATTCAGACAGTTAGAAACAAAACCGAGATTAAAGTCGAATAGAAAATATTTATTTCAGTACAAAAACAATAAATCCTGAATAATTACATCTTTGCTAAGAAAACACGACTGTTCAGGTCAACAGCTAAGTAAGAAGAGAATTAATGGTGGTTTAGGAATGCACACATGCGTACAACTCATATCACGTGTTCTGCTTATATTGGAATGTACCATAATATTAGATAGGGGTGCATCACCCTGCATAGACATACAACTGACAATATTCACTACGTGACAAGTTGTGATGGTGCAATTGAAGCTTTGCTGGTTTTTATGTGTGTTGCGTGTGCAATGCACAAATCTATCTGTAGATTTTTATCCTGGCACTGAGGGGTAAAAAAGGCAGGTCTTCGAAGCTTCACAGAAGATTAGGAGAGTTGCTGAACTTGTGGAGAGAGAGATTGTAGAAGCTATTATTACAATGAAATTTCTGGTCAGATTCTGCACATTGAAATAGTCTCACCTTTTCTTTTCATGGTTATTGCTACCTTTAAAAAATAATGGCCCTCCCATTAGTGGGCTGGAGGCTAAAACATATGAAGAACGGTTGCAGGAACTGGGTATATCTAGTTTAATGAAAAGAAGGACCAGGGGAGACATGATAGCAGTGTTCCAATATCTCAGGGGTCGCCACAAAGAAGAGGGAGTCAAGCTATTCTCCAAAGCACCTGAGGGTAGGACAAGAAGCAATGGGTGGAAACTAAACAAGGAGAGAAGCAACTTAGAACTAAGGAGAAATTTCCTGACAGTTAGGACAATTAATCAGTGGAACGACTTGCCTCCAGAAGTTGTGGATACTCCAACACTGGAGGCTTTAAAAAGACATTGGACAACCAGTGTCTGAAATGGTATAGGGCAGGGGTGAAATCCTCCCGGTTCGCCCGGGCCAGTCCTTCGGCGCATGCACAGAGGGAAAAATAACCCAAATGATTGTGTTCAGCCGGGCCGGGAAAGCGGTGATTGTGTTCAGCCGGGCCAGGAAAGCGGGCGGGAGAAGCTCCGCGCCGCGACCGCCGCCAGTTCCATCGGCTATACGCCGAAGGACTGGCCCGGGTGAACCAGGAGGATTTCACCCCTGGTATAGGGTCTCCTGCTTGAGTGGGGGGTTGGACTAGAAGACCTCCAAAGTCCCATCCAACTCTGTCATTCTGTTATTGGATCTTAATAGGAGCGATATTAAACTCCTCAACATATCCTATGCCCATGAAGGCGAACCTATGGCACGGGTGCCACAGGTGGCACGCGGAGCCATATCTGAGGGCACGCAAGGCTTTGCCCTATGTCAGCTCCAGAGCACATATGCACGCTGGCCAGCTGGTTTTTGGCCTTCTGGAGGGTGGGGGGAGGCCGTTTTCGCCCTCCCCAGGTTTCAGGAAAGCCTCCGGAGCCTGTGGATGGCAAAAAATGGCCCAACGGGCCAACTGGAAGTTTGTTTCCAAAGTTCCAGTAGGCCCGTTGGGCCGTTTTTCACCCTCCCCAGGCTTTAGGAGGCTTTCCTGAAGCATGGGGAGGGTGAAAAACGGCTCAACGGCCCAACCGGAAGTTCATTTCCAAACTTCTGGTTGTCCCTTTGGGCCTTTTTTCACCATCCACAGGCTCCGGAGGCTTTCCTGAAGCCTGGGGAGGGCGACAAACGGCCCAACGGGCCTACCGGAAGTCCGGAGGCTTCAGTGAGGCCTGTGTGCATGCACGGAGAGGGCAGCGCGGGAGAGTTGTGCACGCATGCATGGGGAGGAGGGCATTGCATTATGCATGTGGCATGTGGTGCGCGGGCTATCGCGCATACGTGCACCCTTTTGGCACCCGAGCAAAAAAAGGTCCGCCATCAGTCGTATGCAAACGTTTGATCCCTCTTCATACAATCCTTCTTGACATGCAGGACGTTAAACTTCCCATGCAGAGATGGTGCAAAGAAGCCTCTCGCGTTGCCTAGTGGAGCGTTAGCCATTCTGTCCAAGTTTCCTGCCATTTACATCAAGTAATGCTTGAATGCTTCTCCGATCGCAATTCAAAGCGAGGACAATCCCCTTTGGAGTCCAAGACACAAAACCTATTAATAATAAAATAGAAAGAGTCAAGCTGGATTTTTGGCTGCTTAATTCCTTTGTCACCAGAGGACTGAGACCCCAGATCTCTCATCCATATGTGACACCAAGTCACGGGAGATCTCTTAATGCTAGTTGCTGTGCATGTCTGAATGTGAAGAATTATCGTGCCCTAAGAATGACAGAATGAGGGCAGGCAAAGCTTGCTCACTGCTCAGGTTCAGGGACGAGAGAATTCCGTCACCCAGGACCACAACGCAGCTGAGCAGGGAGCCACAAGGATGCTATATTGCCTCATCTGCATCTCTGTGCTAACGTAATTGGGAAAGTGTGACAATTATCCTGATGGGAAATTGTGACAAGCCTCATCTTGCCAGCTGAGTCTTCCATAGCCCAGGTAACCAAGATAACTTTCCCAGGCTAACTTCAATTTTTTTTTAAAGGTGATGCCCAAGGGGAAAGGGATAATAGGAAGGGGCATTGATGGACCTATCTCTGGATAATTTCAATAGATGGAGAGGCCAAGAGATTATACTGTAGCAGTTTGAGGAAAGATTTGGTCAGGCTCAGAAGTTCACGTGAGGACAACAAGGCGAGATTGCAAAGAGAGGCAGGCTTTTAACGGAAGAGGGGGCGTTTTTAGATGAGGAATCAAGTGCTTTCCAAAGGAAAGGAATAATTCATCATCGTCCCCAAATAAGGGATTGTCAGATGTGCCATGTGGTGCTTGTTGCAAATGGATGGGGTGCTTTAGCAAGTTATATTCCAAAGTAAGATGGAATAAGAGGCAGATCGCTTAGAAGGAAGGGAAATGCAGGGTGTGCATGCATGCATGTTGAAATGTGAAAGAAAGGAGCAGTTGAAATTTACCTGCCTAAGTCATAGGTCGGATATCCTTGTTTTGCTGGCCATTTTGCAGCTTATTTATTTATTTAATTTATTTATTTGTGAGATTTATATGCCGCCTCACAGTGCAAGCACTCTCTAAGCGTTTTACACCAGTAAGCAATGTATATTTATATTGCCCCCAACAATCTGGGTCCTCATTTTACCTACCTCGGAAGGATGGAAGGCTGAGTCAACCTTGAGCCGGTGAGATTTGAACCGCTGACCTGCGGATCACAGTCAGCTAAAGTGGCCTGCAGTACTGCCTCTAACCGCTGCGCCACCTCGGCTTCTGGAATCTCCCACTCTTAGGCTGAAAAATAGCGAAGTGTTGTACTGCTTAAATGCCAGACAAAAGATCTGCAAGATAGACCAAGTCAAGAAACAGACACCAACAAGAAATAGTAGAACTCACTTTACTGATATAATAACAGAATCTTGAAAGCCTGATAGGTCTCTCTCTCTCTCTCTCTCTCTCTCTCTCTCTCTCTCTCTCTCTCTCTCTCTCTCTCTCTCTTTCTCTCTCTCTCTCTCTCTCCTTTTTTCCTTCTCTTTCTCCCTCCTTCCCTCCTTCCCTTCCTCTTATACTCAGTCTAAGAGTCTAAGAGTCAATCTTTCTTCATCACCTGTCCTGTCTTTTCCAAGGTGATAGCTTTTGCAGTGGTTGCCATACAGTATATTCTTTTCAAGGCTGTCTCTCTGTATTTTTCTATACCAACCCTCTGTTTATGAATATCAAAATAACAGCACAACTAAGAAATCAAACAGGCAACATACTTAAAAAGGAGGCTTTGATTGCCCATGATGGATAACCCAACAGGCCTAGAAATTCATTGGACAATTTGAGGTCAGATAGTCAATCCAGCCTCTATTTATTTATTTATTTATTTATTTATTTATTTATTTATTTATTTATTTATTTATTTATTTATTTATTTATTTATTTATTTATTTATTTATTTATTTATTTATTTATTTATTTATTTATTTAATTTAAATGGATTTCTATGCCGCCCAACTCCCGGGGGACTCTGGGCGGCTGTTTCAGGGTTGTCGTGGGGAAAAATTGGAGGACTGGGGTTATATATGACATTTGTATGCCAGGAGGAGGAGGAGGAGGAGGAGGAGGAGGAGGGGAGGAGGAGGAGGAGGAGGAGGAGGAGGAGGAGGAGGAGGAGGAGGAGGAGGAGGAGAAGAAGAAGAGGAGGATGAGGAGGAGAAGAAGAAGAAGAAGAGGAGGAGGAGGAGGAGGAGGAGGAGGAGGAGGAGGAGAAGGAGGAGAAGAAGAAGAAGAAGAAGAAGAAGAAGAAGAAGAAGAAGAAGAAGAAGAGGAGGAGGAGGAGGAGGAGGAGGAGGAGGAGGAGGAGGAGGAGGAGGAGGAGGAGGAGGAGGAGGAGGGGAGGAGGAGGAGAAGGAGAAGGAGAAGGAGAAGGAGAAGGAGAAGGAGAAAAGGAGAAGACCCTGCCTTTTCTAGTTACATCTCCCCATTATTAACTACAATTCCTCCAACTCTTCACCTTAAAGAGAAGATGGGCAGCATAACAATTTAATAAGTAAATAAACTTTAAAGAAAGTTAAAAAAACAATAAAAAGAATTACCTCGGAAGGGTAACTTGTCCAACTGCTTAACAATAAAGCTTTAGACGTGTAGTCCTCATAACCCCTTTTAGCAACGCCCCAAATTTCTTTCCTTCTGCACCGCTGCCAGTCAGCAAAATGACTGAAAATTGTGGCGTACATTTCCCTTCCGTTTCTTTTCTAATTTTTTTTTTTGCACTACATTCCTATGCAGGAATAATTGATTTCCAGGAAACACAGGACAGCTCTTGGCTGCATTCACACAATATACTTAACCTCCTCTGGTAAATGCCACAATGGATTGGATCAATTCGTTGCACATGGGAAGCTTGATGAGAACCAATTTTGACAAGCTTCTTTTGGGCTTTGAGGGTTGTGTTGTATTTCAGCAATCCTAGCGTAAGCTTGGCCCAAGAAAAGTCACAGCCTACAACAAATATAGGGTTGGAGGTTGTGGGGGAGTCGCAGAAAATCCATTTCTCAGCCATATGCATGATGCAGTTATATTGCATCTTTACTTATTCCCTAACCTACGGCCTTCACACACACCCCAAAAAAAAGCATCAAGGGAGCCTCAAAAGATTGGCAATCTTTGCATTTGGTTGGACCCGTGACTAGGCTGAACAGTAGAGCCAACATGCAGAAGGACCAGGGGTGACATGATAGCAGTGTTCCAATACTTGAGGGGATGCCACAGAGAGGAGGGGGTCAGGCTGTTCTCTATGGCACCAGAAAGCCAAACAAGGAATAATGGATGGAAGCTGAGCAAGGAGAGATTCAACCTGGAAGTGAGGAGAAACTTTCTGACGGTGAGAGCGATCAACCAGTGGAACAGCTTGCCAGCGGAGGTTGTGAGAGCCCCAACACTTGCGACCTTCAAAGGGAGACTGGACTGCCATCTGTCTCAAATTGTGTAGGAACTCCTGCTTGAGCAGGGGGTTGGACTAGATGACCTACAAGGTCCCTTCAAACTCTAATAATAAATCTAAATACCCTTGTTTAAGAACTCTGAGGTAGAAATGAGGGAACCAGAGGCCTTGAGTTCTCCTTAAAGAAGCCAAGAATAATTGGAAGAGATAAAGCAGAGAACCAACGAGGGGAAAAATAGAAGTTGTAAGACAGTTCAGGGAGTGTGAGAAAAGAAGTTTTGGCAGTCCCGACCATCTCATTTGAGAAGAAATCCAAACTTTGAGGTTTTTCCAACTTTCAGATTTTATCTTCAAGGCTCAGGGAGCCCCCACTGGAAGAAGGCGGTACTCTGTGGTGTTCAGTCAAAGTACACATCAGAATTTGTGTGCTACAGAAACCTGTGTCCTACTTTTAAGTCAGTCTTTGTTCCTTTGCAAAAGGGGCGTTGTTGTTTTTTAACGTCTTCCTCAGAGAAGACTTTAAATAAATCACAGGGGAAACGGAGAGCCTTCTTTGACTGATCTCGCAGTCAGAAAAGCCAGATATTCATACACAAAATTCTTTCCCTGCGGGATGTAGTGGAACAACTCTTGCTTTGGACCACACAACATTGCAAGATGTGTAAAAATGCTGTGGGGCTTCTAACGTATTGTAGGAAAGAGCCGCACAACCCTGTAAGTTTGCGTGGGGCAATTTTCATATAAAAGAGAAAGCGATAGATAACCCACCAACCTTTGTATGTTTAGTAAGGAAAGCCTCATTCTGCCTATTCCCCCAATGCAGATTTGGGAATAAGCATTTCGACCTCCCCGTTTATTTTATTCTTTTTTCATTTCGCTCCCCATCCTTCACAACTAAGCAAAAAAGGTAGGGAGCCAAAAAAAAAAAATGCAGCACATTAATTGGGAGAGATGGAGGAATGGGCCGCCTCGGATAAGAAGGCTGGCATATTTCATAGCCTGAGAGGTTATACAGGAGCTACCAGCCATGTTCTTCCTATAAATACTTTGCTTCAGGGTATTTTATTCAACCCCTTAAAATACGACTTCTATAAGAGCCAGGTCAGGGTTAACAGAGCTCTCCCATTTTATTCATGAGAGGATGGAAATCAAATCAATGTCGAGTGGAGCGTCTTGCCTGGTGAAACGTGATTTGAACATTTTTGTGCTTTATACACCAAACTTTTTTTTTTAAAAAAGGAATGCTCATTTCTGAGACATGGGGCAAAAAAATCTTTTGACTGAGAGCTATATTCCCTCGGGGACAACATTAACTGAGCTGCATAAAGAGGGTAGAGAGGATTGGAGTTGGTAGTTGGGACCCACAACTAAATGGAGCGCTAGCGGATCTGTTATTTTTCCATCCATCCTTCCTTCCTTCCTTCCTTCCTTCCTTCTTCCTTTTCATTATTCCTTTGCTCCCTCCCTCCCTTTCTCCTTCCTTCCTTCCTTCCTTCCTTCCTTCTTTCCCTCCCTCCCTTTCTTCTTCCCTCCTTCCTTCCTTCCTTCCTTCTTCCTTTCCTTCCTTCCTTCCTTTGCTCCCTCCCTTTCTCCTTCCTTCCTTCCCTTCCCTTCCTTTCTTCCTTCCCTCCCTCCCTTTCTTCTTCCCTTCCTCCCTCCTTCCTTCCTTTCCTTCCTTCCTTCCTTCCTTTGCTCCCTCCCTTTCTCCTTCCTTCCTTCCTTCCTTCCCTCCCTCTCTTTCTTCTTCTTACTTCCTTTCTTTCCTCCCTTTCTTCTTCCCTCCCTCCCTCCCTCCCTCCCTCTCTTCGTGTTCCTTCCTTCCTGCCTCCCTCCTTCCCTCCCTCGGTCCTTTCCACCCTTTATTTTTCTCAAATTTTTCTCCTTTTCTTGGTCTCTTTTCTTCCAACTTTCTTCCCCCTTCCCTCCCCCTCTAAAATAATTTCCCTAAAACATAACAAGGAGAAAATTATCCTGATTCATTTAAAAAGAAGCCTTTTTATAAGCTTCATTGTAATGCCAGGGAATGAACTGGAGAGGAGGAAGACATGGAGAGAAGCCAAAGGCAGGCCAGATTACTAGAAAGGAAAGCTGCATAAATTATACTAGAAGCTGGTTAAATTAAGCCCCATACATTAAATATTCAAATTAATTTCATTTGCATATTTGTATTGATTCATTTCTATGTCACAAAATGCCATTTTTTTCCCCTGCCACAAAGCTGTTGATGTGGTTTTTAGTTCACAGGTATATAAATCAGAGGTTTGCCTTCAAGTAAGTCTGAATTCAGTTCCAAGGTATCAGGATTTGGGGGTAATTCACACATAGCATGGGCCTCAGGGGCGGGTTCCTAATATTTTTACTACCACTCTGTGGGCGTGGCTTATTTTGTGGGTGTGGCTTGCCGACCATGTGACCAGGTGGGCGTGGCTTGCTGGCCATGTGACCGGGTGGGCGTGGCTTCTCGGACTGCTGAAGGGAGGGGAATGGAGATAGCTCCTGCCGCTCGTTCTTTCAGCGTCTCACGCACTCCCTCAGCCATCCTTCCCTGCTTGGACTCACTGTGGGGTAGGAAGGCAGTGTATGCGCAGTGCCGGAAGCTCGGCTTCTAGGCATGCGCAGCAGAATTTTTTTAAAAAAAATTTAAAAAAAATTTTTTTTAAAATGGTGGCACCCAGGCACCGGCAACCGACCGCACCGGTACTGTGACGTCACCAGCAGGACGCTACCGGTGCTATAGAGTGGACCGCACCAGTAGGAACCCACCACTGATGGGCCTGCAACTTTTTAAATAAGGCAAATATTTTCTTGTGATCACACTGCAGCTACAATCCAAAAAAAGAAGCAGCACATCCTTTATGGAGTTACACACTGGTCTATTTGAAGACCATTTGAAGAATATACGAAGAACCGTTGCAGGAATTGCATATGTCTAGTCTATAAAAGAAGGACTAGGGGAGATAGGATAGCAGTGCTCCAATATCTAAGGGGCTACCACAAAGAAGAGGGGATCATTCTCCAAAGCATCCAAAGGCAGGACAAGAAGCAATGGATGGAAACTAAACAAGGAGAGAAGCAACCTAGAACTAAGGAGAAATTTCCTAATGGTGAGAACAATTAACCAGTGGAACAGCTTTGCCTTTGGAAGTTGTGGGTGCTCCATCACTGGAGGTTTTTAAAAAGTGACTGGACAGCCATTTGTCTGAAATGGTATAGGAACTCCTGCTTGAGCAAGGGGTTGGACTAGAAGACCTCCAAAGTCCCTTCCAGCTCTATTCTGGTTGATTCTATTCATTGGATAATAGAATCCAATCCAATTATTCTGTTATTATCCTTTGGATAAAGTATCCAAAGTGTTGCATGTCCCTAAAAATGATCTCCACACAACCAGCTTAGTTTTTTTTTTAAATGGCGTTCCATTTGTAACTGATAAACATAACATTTCTTTTTTCATGTTCAGTGACTATTTTGCAAATTTGGAATAAGCGTACTGGAAATTGAATCTGTGCAAAAATCCCTATTTTAATTTGGCAGTTGAGCTCATGCAAAGCTTATCTCACCGAAAGCTATTTTGGGTGGGTGGGTGGGTGGGAAACGGTTCAGATAAAATGATGGGAATGAAGGCAAATTAATGGTAGTCTATCAACCCAAACAATAAAAGTTGACAGAAATTTTCCCCAATGACTTGGAATCTTCCTTAAGCTCTGATCTTAGCTCTTACTACCCAATGCTCTATGGAAATAAATCCCATTGATCTGTATGTAGTTGCAACTAAGCATGTTTAGACACAACATCCTACATTTCATAAAGCCAATTGATTTACCTCTTTGTAAAAATGCTCAAGATCGCACCTTCAGAATTTCTTCTTCCCATAGGGGACGTCAATCTTTTAAGACCCAGCCTACATAAAGGCAAATCTCAAGGTAAATTATATTCCGAAACCCATTTTTGTCACATTAGGTATTGACACTTTCTCAACTGCAACCTTGTCTGAATTGTTTCGGTATATGCCAAACACATACAGTACCTTCTCCCCGAGGGCTGTTGGTCATTTTAATGTTGTGAATGACTCGTCACACCTTTCAGCTTTGTGCCACCGAGCTGCAGTGCTTCTGTTTCGTTTTCTAACTGTAAAAAATTGATGTGACCAGAGAATAACAATAATCTTGTTTCTCCCATCCCACTTGAAGCCCCAGGAGGAGAGACAAATTTTGCATTCCTTTCCTCTTGCCTGTGGAAATAAGGAATGTTAGAAAAGACCATCTTTTAAAGATGGTGTAACTTTTCGGGCACTCTGACGATTTGTTAATTGGATTCCAAAATGAGTGCACAGAATGGGGTTTTTGCACTGATAAAGTGGTTAAAGAGGGAACTTGTACTGTATAATGGTAAAGGTTTCCCTTGTCCAGTCATTTCCACCTCTAGGGGGAAGTCCTCATCTCTGTTTCTTAGCAGAGGGAACCAGTGTTGTCTGAAAATGCTGGTCATGTGGCCAGCATGACTAGCAATAGCAATAGCACTTAGACTTATATACCGCTTCATAGTGCTTTACAGCCCTCTCTAAGCGGTTTACAGAGTTCAGCATATTGCCCCCTACAATCTGGGTCCTCATTTTACCCACCTCAGAAGGATGGAAGGCTGAGTCAACCTTGAGCCGGTGAGATTTGAACAGCTGAACTGCTGAACTAGCAATCAGCTGAAGGTCGCAGTGCTGCTTTTAACCACTGTGCCACCTCGGCTCTATACACCGAGGCACATGGAATACTGCTACCTTCCCACCAAAGTGGTACCAGGGTGGGTTCCTCCTGGTTCGGACCGGATTGCCCGAACCGGTGATGACCCGCTGATGACGTCACTGTCGGTGCCATTCCGTGCACGCTGCAATTTTTTCCCGGATTTTTCCCCTTTTACGGCTTGAAAAGGGGCCCTCCTGCCCGCCCGCGAGTGAATTCTGTCCTTTATTTCTTCGCCCGAAGCACAGCTGTTGAGCTACTCAACTGTGTTTCGGGCTAATTCCTGCTTCTGAGCATGCGTGGAAGCCAAATCGCGCGAGGGGACGAAGTGGCGAAGGTAAGTGGAACCCACCCCTGAGTGGTACCTATTTATCTATTTGCATTTGCATGCTTTCGAACTGCTAGCTTGGCAGGAGCTGGGGCAAGTAACGAACGCTCACTCCATCGCGCGGTGCTCGAGTCTCAAATCTGGGATGTCAGTTTTCCAGCTCAGAATCTCAGCGTCTTTAACCACTGAGCCATAGTGGCCCCTTCAGACCATGTATAGCATATAGAATCATATCTACAGTGGCCTGCTGTAACCCTGCTTTCCTATACCTTTAACTCATTCTCAAAGGAAGACACCAGAAGATTGGGAAGTAAAGACAGCTGCCAAAAAAAGCCAAAAAAAGTTCTAGGCTGTATTAACAGAGGGATAGAATCAAGATCACGTGAAGTGTTAATACCAATTTATAATGCCTTGGTAAGGCCACACTTGGAATACTGCATTCAGTTTTGGTCGCCACGATATAGAAAGGATGTTGAGACTCTGGAAAGAGTGCAGAGAAGAGCAACAAAGATGATTAGGGGACTGGAGGCTAAAACATATGAAGAACGGTTGCAGGAACTGGGTATATCTAGTTTAATGAAAAGAAGGACCAGGGGAGACATGATAGCAGTGTTCCAATATCTCAGGGGTTGCCACAAAGAAGAGGGAGTCAATCTATTCTCCAAAGCACCTGAGGGTAGGAAAAGAAGCAATGGGTGGAAACTAAACAAGGAGAGAAGCAACTTAGAACTAAGGAGAAATTTCCTGACAGTTTGAACAATTAATCAGTGGAACAGCTTGCCTCCAGAAGTTGTGAATGCTCCAACACTGGACGTTTTTAAGAAGATGTTGGATAACCATTTGTCTGAAGTAGTGTAGGGTTTCCTGCCTAAGCAGGGGGTTGGACTAGAAGACCTCCAAGATCCCTTCCAACTCTATTATTATTATTATTATTATTATTATTATTATTATTATTATTATTATTATTATTATTATTATTATTATTATTATTATTATTATTATTATTATCATCATCATCATCATCATCATCATCATCATCATCATCATCATCATCATCATCATCATCATCATCATCATTATTATTATTATTATTATTATTATTATTATTATTATTATTATTATTATTATTATTATTAAAGTTTCAGACTGATCTATAACAGAAAACACATCTTCCATATGTTCCAGTAGAGGGGACATGTTCTGGGTTCCCTTGACAAAACAGCATCACCTTTTGAGATCCTGGAAGTGTGCCATCTCTATAACGGTGGCTATTCTCTGGAATGAGGTTTCCCCTGAGATCTGTAACCCTGATGACGTTCTTGAAGGCATTGAAACCTGGTTTACCCAGGCCTTGGGCTAGGTATGGATGGAGCACCCTGTCTGTAATATTTCTTTTGCTTTGTTGTTGGATTGCCATCTTGTGATCATCTGGGAGCTATTTTTGTTTTGGTTAAAGGTTCTGCATTTTGCTGTTTTTTTAAAATCTTATTGTTGTGAGCTGCCCAGAGTTGGTTGGAGTGGGGAAACATTTACATGGAATAAAGTACATAAATAAAACACCAGCATGAACAGCAAAGTCCACCCCTAATTGTAAATTCAGTTCAATGTGACCTGCAAGAACAGTTCAAGAGAAGTCGTTAAGACAGGTTTGGAGGAGTGGGGGGAACCTTTGAAAATTGCAAAGCCATTGTAGAGAGAGCATTAGCTCAAAAAGCAAGAAAAGAAATAACTCTTCGCATCTCACTTTCCATGCACCAAATTAAATGCTGGTTGACTCTTCGTATCTGTGATGTTTTGCCATCCTACGGGGATGAGGGTCCAGCCTTTTGTGAAATTTCCAATCATACAAAGTGCTTATTTCTATCAATCTTTGTGGAGCTATGTGTATGTTATAATGAGTCTATAACTGAAATTCGACTTTGGGCTGAAATGGAATGAAACACCCTTACCCAGTTGCTGTTATGGGGATAAAAACGATAGTCAAGTAAAGTGTCTTGAGCTCTTGGAAGAAAAATGGGATGTAGATCTATAGTTGATACTGTACACATATTTTTTAATGTACACCACACAGCATCACTTTGTTTGACTTGGGCAGCTCTGTAAATAAAAAATAAAATAAAGTAATAAAATAAAATTATAAAATAAATAATAAAATAATGAAATGAAATGAAATGATAATAAAATAAAATAATAAAATAAATTAAAATTAAAATTAAAATTAAAATTAAAATTAAAATTAAAATTAAAATTAAAATTAAAATTAAAATTAAAATTAAAATTAAAATTAAAATTAAAATTAAAAATTAAAAATTAAAAATTAAAAATTAAAAATTAAAAATTAAAAATAATTAAAAATAATTAAAAATAATTAAAAATAATTAAAAATAAAAAATAAAAAATAAAAATAAAAATAAAAGTAATAAAAATAAAAATAAAAATAAAATAAATAATAAAATAAAATAATAAAATAAAATAAAATAATAAAATAAAATAATAAAATAAATAATAAAATAATAAAATAATAAAATAATAATAAAATAAAATAAAATAAAATAAAATAAAATAAAATAATAAATAAAATAAAATAAAATAAAATAAAATAAAATAAAATAATAAAATAAAATAATAAAATAAAATAAAATAAAATAAAATAAAATAAAATAAAATAAAATAAAATAAAATAAAATAAAATAAAATAAAATAATAAAATAAAATAAAATAAAATAAAATAATAATATAGTAATTTTTGGAGAAATTGTGGACCATAACTAATCAAAGTAAAGGGCAATGTAAGCTAAGTGATTCATTCTCTCTTTTAAATAAAATAGTCTTTGCATTGGGATCTCTACACATAGTGACTTTATGTACATATCTATGTTATTTTCCTGGTGGCCATCTGGTAATATCTGTCACCATCTTCTTCCAGGAAATTTTCTCCACTCCTGACTCTAATTTATAGTCTTGAGCTTTCCTAGTGGTGTGCCATCCAAATATTAAGTAGGTCCAATCTTGTCAGCTTCTGAAGTCGCTCAAGGGCACCCAGACGCTGCCACCTGTCAGTGACCTGTATTGCCTATAAATTGTTTTTCCTCCCAAGCCTGAAAAAAATGGGTGTCATTTCCACACAGGCACGGGAGATTTCAGCTCAGCTGCTTGAGATTTTAGCCGACGATTTCAGCTTGTTTTGGCTTCATCAACACTTCATTCAGAAGACCCTCTCTTCTTCTTCTTCTTTTTTTTCCAAGTATATTATATGCTTCCATATAGCCGGTCAGATGGAGAGTAATGGATGGTGACACTGCCCTTAAAGGGAATCAAGTTATTAGCCTAATGCACAGAGAGGAGTGATGCATTAAGGCATTAGGAATCAAAACAATCATTTTAAAACATGACAGCCTAAGTAGGAAGCAAAAGAGGAGGACAGAAACATAAACCATATGGCTTAATACTTAATATCTCATTTAAACAGCTCTATTAAACTGGGTGCTCTAATATGTTCCTTTTCAACCTCAACGGCTTACCTATCTTCTCTTTTCCTTTTTCCTTTCTTCCTCCTATAAGTCTTTTTTCTTTCTGTCCTGAAGATCCCAAAACTGCCATCGCCCCCCCCAAATGTCCAAATCATATGTCAAACTAATTAAGCTGACACCGTTGTAATAAATGAGCATTGCCAGTCACTTGAGACTCAAACTTCGGCTACTATGACTCAATAGGCAGATGTTTTCTGTCTGTTTCTTTGGAGGGGAAAAAACATTGCCTGTTTAAATAGATTAATGAGAAATTGGTGGCATTATATAAATGGGAGACACAAGGTTGCATAGAAAGCAAGAGCCTAAACCTTGAACAATGCAGCTTTCTGTTTTTCGGAAGTCTCATGTTGGAGTTTGTTTTCTGGACCACACAACCTGTGCGCCCTCGCACAAGCCCACACAGAGGATTAAAATAATGAAACAACAGGGGTTTTTTTCTGGAAAACTGGAGCGATCAACACGTCTCTGGGGTAATCCAAGGAAATGCGCAGGACGGGAATAACAGCAGCAGAAAGCAGGGTGGATCTGCAGCATTTTACAGCAGGGAACCGGGATGGGAAAAGAATAGACAATTCCAGAGACTTTGACCTGAGGAGCAGAAAACAAACAGAGCTTTTACATGAGTGCCAGTGCAGAAAGTGAAATATTTCCTTATGGCGGATAGTTCAAACCATGGCCAGTTACCTATGGGCCTGAATTAACCATCAGTTCTTCTTAACCACTCCTGTATTGCTTCTTTATTTTGTACCGTAGCATTAAAATATAGGCGCAACTCATCCAAAAGGTTAAATCAAATTTAATAAAATTTGAAAATGATTGATTAAACCAGGGGTCTGCAACCTGAGGCTCCGGAGCCGCATGCGGCTCTTTGGGCCCTCTGCTGTGGCTCCCTGTCGGGTGATCCCATCACTGGTTGGCCCTGCCCCTCGCCCTCCCCTCCCAGTCACTCCTTGCCTAGCCTGAGAAGGTAAGGGCAATGGCGGGGGATGAAAGGGAGAGAGTGGGAGAGAGAGATACACACACAAAGATACAGAGAGGGGGGAGAGAGAGGTGGGGAGAGAGACAGAGATAAACACAGAGAGATACAGAGAGAGAGGGGAGAGAGGGAGGGAGAGAGGGAGAGGAAGAGAGAGAGGGGAGGGAGGGAGGGAGGGAGGGAGGGAGAGGGGGGTGTCAAAGGGTTTTGTGGCTCCCGGTGTTTTTTAACAACCAGTTGTCTGCCCTAATGACCATCTGGGTAGGTGTAGCTGGGGGGGGGGGTGTCATGCGACTGGGTGGGAGTGAGTGACATCGAGTTGGCCACGCCCACCCAGGTTTTGTGGCTCCTGGTATTTTCTTTTCTGTGAGAAACGGGTCCAAATGGCTCTTTGAGTGTTTAAGGTTGCAGACCCCTGGATTAAACCATGGGTTCTTTATTTAACTAAAAACTTTAGATTCCCTTAAAAGAGTGTTTTCACTTCAGGGCTGAAAGTTCAGATGACACTGATCAGCACAAAGACGTCTTTGAAATAGAGAAACGGGAAGAATATTGTCAACCTTGCAAGACAGTCCATACAAGAAGCATTGCCAGGACTATGGCTAAGGCAGGACTAGAACTCACAATTTTCTAGGGATTGGCCCAAAGTCACCCAGTCAGCTTTCATGGCTAAGGCAGGACTTGAACTCATAGTTTCCTGCTTTCTAGCCTGATGCCTTAACCATTAGCCCAACCTGGCTCTCTATTGCTTTGTTATGGCTCTTCTTCCTGTCTCCCAAGGTCATTCTGACATACCATTTCAAATATCCAAAAGCCAATGCAATCCTAAATTGCATTAACAGAGGGATACAATCAAGATTAAGTGAGGTACTAATACCACTCTATAAAGCCTTAGTAAGACCACAGCTAGAATACTGCATCCGGTTTTGGTCACAACACTATAAAAAAGATATTGTGACTCTAGAAAAAGTGCAGAGAAGAGCAACCAGGAGGATTAGGGGACTGGAGGCTAAAACATAGGAAGAATGGTTGCAGGAACTGGGCATGGCTAGTCTAGTGAAGAGAAGGACCAGGGGAGACATGATAGCAGCCTTCCAATATTTGAGGGTCTGCCACAGAGAGGAGGGGGTCAAGCTATTTTCCAAAGCACCCGAAGGCCAGACAAGGAATAATGGATGGAAACTGATCAAGGAGAGATTCAACCTAGAAATCAGGAGAAATTTTCTGACAGTGAGAACAATCAACCAATGGAACAGAAGTTGCCTTCGGAAGTTATGGGAGCTTCATCACTGGAGGCTTTCAAGAAGAGATTGGACTGCCACTTGTCGGAAATGGTTAGGGTCTCCTGCTTGGGCGGGGGGGCGGGGTTGGACTAGATCAGCGGTGGGTTGCTCCCGGTTCAGACCGGTTCTAAGAATCGGTAGCGCCGGCGGTGGGAAGCTCTGCCCACCTGCCCGGGACGCTTCTGCGCATGCGCAGAAGCATTGCGTGCAAGCGCTCCCACGCACGCAAGCCAGTAGTAAAGGGTTTTAGAACTCACTACTGGACTAGATGACCTACAAGGTCCTTTCCAACTCTGTTAATCTGATATAATCCCCATCACTTCAACTGTCATTTTTGGAAGGGAAGTCTATTCATACATTGTGTAGCTTCAAGTGGGCAGTTCTCATGTTTAAAGAATGCAGGTGACATGCATAAGCAGATAACCAAGCTGAGATTAGACCTCAAAGTCATGAATTGATACCATTGAAAAGCATTGCAGGTAGTGAGTCTATGTGCTGTCTGCAATTGCATGCATGTATGTAGAGAGCCATTTTGATCTAGTGATTAAGGCACCAGGTTAGAAAGCAGGAGACTCTGACTTCAAGTTCTGCCTTAGCCATGGAAATCATGTGGGTGACTCTGGGCCAATCACAAGGAGATGATCTGGGTGACTCTGGGCCAATCACAAGGAGATGATGAGTTTTAATTCCACCACTGATATGAAAGCCAGCTAGATGATTTGAGGCCAATCTCCAGGAGACAGTGAGTTCTAGTCTCGCCTTAGGCATGAAAGCTTGCTGGATGACTTTTGGCTAGTCACTCTCTCTCAGCCCAACGTACCACACAGGGTTATTATGGTGGGGAAAATAAGAAGAGGAAAGTGTGTTGCATATGCTTGCTGCCTTGAGCTTATTTGTAAAAATAATGATGGCAGGAAATAAATGAATGAATAAATAAATAAATAAATAAATAAGGAATAATCCATCTTCAGCTTTTTTGATGTTATATGAATTCAGCCATATAACTGCATAATTCTACAATTAAAAAACATGCAAGGAAATACTGCTTTTTTTAATTTACCTTTTTCCAAAGATTGCATTCCAAGGATGTGGGAGTCAATGGTTCATCAACTAACAGGCTAAGAATGGATAGGTCACTTCCAAATCATATTGTTAATGCGGAGCCTTAATGAGATCTGATTAGCTGAACTCATTGAGAAAATCGAATCATCCGAATTCAATTTTCCGAATTCAAATGGTCAGATCTATTCAGAGGTCTCCTACCGAAGTGGATGATTTGATCTGAATCAAATAATCCAATTGATTAAGAAAGTCAATTCATGCAGAGAGTCAATCTAATTGGCATGTATGCTCCATACTGACATTATACACAGCCCTGCCCTATTCAATAACTGCAAAACCAATAACCAAAACACACACAATTTAAATGAAATGGTATAATAAATTACACAAAGAGAGAACCTTCCAAAATAAAACCCATGGATTCTTATTGATAATATCAGCCTTTTTACTATAAAGTAAATGTCTGCAGTGACTCATCTTCAGCGTTCAACACATGAGGAGGGAATTTTAAGATTTCATCCCGAAATTTCGGGATTTTCACTTCCAGGGAATCTCTTTCTCCTTCCCCTCCAATGGGATCTGAACTGTTCCTCGATTCCACTATGTCTTTCTTCTTTCATGATTGGCTAATTTCAGTAATTAATTTTTTTAAAAGTAACTGCTGAACTACAAAGATGATTAGGGGTCTGGAGGCTAAACTCTACAATGAACAATTGACAGAACTGGGTATGTCTTGTCTAATGAGATCAGTGGTGGGTTCCTACCAGTGCGGTCCGGTGCGTAGCTCCGGTAGAAAGCGTCTGATTGCGTAATTTGCATGCGACCGCTCTGGTGCCGTCTTTGCCGGTCCGTTGCACACATCACCATCTTTTTAAAAGAATTTTTGGCCTTTTTTGCTTCTGCGCATGCACGGAAGCAAAACCTCACCGAAATCTTGCTCGCGCGCATGTCCCCTCATGAGATTTTTGGTGCGATTTTGCTTCTGTGCATGCGCAGAAGCAAAATTGCGCAAGGGGGTGCACACACGTAGCAAGCGCATGCATGCACGAAACATGGAGATGCGCGCGCAGCGCACCCGTATCGGTAAGTTAGCAACCTGCCCCTGAATGAGATGTAGGAGATGACTAGATTGAGGCCAAGGGGTGGGTCAAGCATGTCATCCCTTCATGCCCACAAGAGATCTAAATCCAGCCCTCCTTGAATTCCTTTGACTCTTATCTACCGCCAAGCTGTCTTGACTGTTAGTAGTTCAGATTCTTGTTTAGAGGTACCATTGAATAAATTTGTATTCATTTTGGTTTAATCCAACTTCCCGATTTCTTGCACCTGAGATGAAGAGAAGAACTAGGACTGAGGTGATAGCAGTCTTCCAATACTTAAGGGGCTGTCACAAGAGAGGGTCTACCTATTCTCCAAAGCACCTGAGGGGAGGACAAGGAGTAACAGGTAGAAGCTTATCAAAGAGACAACCAACCTAGAATTAAGGAGAAATTTCCTGACAGTGAGAACAAAATAATCAGTGGAATTACTTACCTCACAAAGTAGTCGTTGCTCTATCACTCAAGATTTTTTAAAAAGAGATTGACTAGCCATTTATCCGGAATGATACAGGGTCTCCTGCCTGAGCAGGGGATTAGACTAGAAGACCTCCAAGGTTTCTTCAAGTAGAAACCATAGGAGGAATTTTGATATGGTATCACGGGGAGGGAGAAATTGGCAGAACCCTCCCACTTGTTCTTGAAATAATCTCCATCCCCTAGAACAGTGTTTCCCAAAGTGTGGTACGCGTACCCCCAGGGGTACGGGAAGAGTTTGGTGGGGGTACGCGTTGCACCGGAGTTTGGTGGGGATCACGTGGGAATATCCACTGCACCGTGCTTAGCTGCGCCCACAGAACAAGGAAAGAAATAGGCGCGTATCGCAGTTTTTACATGGGAACTGGGGCCATCGTACATCGTATCGCAACTCATTATGGCGGGAACTTCTGCGCATCCTTCGCGCAGCTCGGGTTCGGCCATTTTTAAACTGCGGGAACATTAACAGTTGACGTTGAGCCGCGGAGCTGTTTAAACGCCGGAGAATTGCAGTGTTATCTAACGGTTAGAAAGTCTTGTGAGGCGTGACACGGCGTGAATATACTGCACTTCGTTACAGAGACAACTTACTTCTTTAATAGTTAGTTCCGGGCGCCTGTTATCGTGCTTTAGTAAGTTCCACTGATTTTGATTATTTTTATAAAATACAATTTTTATCCCTAACAGAGATTATGGATCGCTGGAAAGAAAAAATAAATATATTTTGATTTTTATTAAAGCATATGTTTTTTATGAGGGGTACTCAGCGTTACGAAAATTATAGAAGGGGTACACATATGTCAAAAGTTTGGGAAACACTGCCCTAGAACAGGGGTCTCCAACCTTAGCAACTTTAAGACTTGTGGACTTCAACTCCCAAAGTTCCTCAGCCAGCTTTGCTGGCTGAGGAATTCTGGGAGTTGAAGTCCACAAGTCTTAAAGTTGCTAATGTTGAAGACCCCTGCCCTAGAATTCCTCTAAACTTCCACAAGTGCAATTGCAAACAATTTATCAGTGAGGAAGACGAAGGAAAAACCTGGTCCCTTGTTTGAATTTATGCATATTTTTTCATCCACTTTGGGAAGTCTGATTGCTTTTACTCTTTCCCAAATAAAATTTGACAGACTCCCCAATGACCACATATCCAGGCACCTGAGACCACATATCTCAGACATCTGAGAAAAAGATTTTCACTTTCCCTAGACTTTTAAACAAACAAAAAGGTGGAGCGGGGAAAGGAAAGAACAGGAAGAGTGTAGGAGAAGGTCAGCAGAGCAACCCGCATTTGGATCTTATGCCAGACATTTTTGTTCAATTATTTTTAAAAGGTAGTTTAACCTTGGTTACATGATCCTGATTTTTCTCTCCTCTTAATACCCATATTTCCTCTTCTCACGATTGGTGAAAGTTGCCAAATATTGTCAGTTTCTATCCTTAATTGGCAATTTCTTTGGCAATTTCCAAACGAGTAATAAATAGATTCTTGCTTGCCGACACTCCAGAGTTCTTTAAAGCCCACCTGGATTTCTGATGTGCCTATGAACCGCAAAGAATGGTTAGGCGTTGTAGCTTTTGACACTGACCCGGACAAACACATAATAAATAGCACTCTCCTTGGAATGATTGAAACCAGCTGGACGGAGCAGACTTAACTGGAGAGAAATGGATTAAAGTTAAAGACAGAAGAAGTGTGTAAGCGAGTGTGTTTAAACATTTCCTTAGGTGTCCAAGGCTGTTTTTCATAACTAAAATCCAGCAATGCCTGTTAAAGTGGCTAGCTAATTCTTCAAGAACTCCGGAAAACATAGGAAATCGCTGCTTATTTGTTTCTGAAAGAGCGGCAATGTGAAAATATGTGCTGGCTTTCAGGCGAAAAGGAAAACTTGTAAGAACATGGAGACATCTTCAGACAACGGATCAAACAAGGCCATGGGGTGGTGTTTTTATTTCCAAGTGGAGGTGGCAATTTATAGGGCCCTCTCCTTAATACACTGCTGAAATAGTTACTGCCAGAATTGACTGGCAAGGTTTGACATGCTTTAAAACAAGAAAAATTACTGCTAATTTCCTGGAATACCTTTGGGGAGGGGTTAGGAAGACGGACCGTGCCTGTCACGTAGTGAATATTGTCAGTTGTATGTCTATGCAGGGTGATGCAACCCTATTCTAATATTATGGTATATTCCAATACAAGCAGAACATGTGATATGATCTTGTACGCATGTCCACATTCCTGATCCACCATTAATCGCTTTTGACTTGGCTCTTGACCGGAACGGTCGCGTTTTCTTAGCAAAGATGTAATTATACAGGATTTATTGTTTTTGTACCGAAATAAATATTTCTATTAGACTTTTAATCTCGGCTTTATTTCTAACTGTCTGAATTCCAAGCAAAGATCCAAATCGCCTCTATGAGATTTTATTCTCACCCCAACAGTGCCAGACGTTGAAAAAGTTTGAATTAGAAAGTTATTTGTCGCGGCCCTTTGTCCCTTTCTTTTCTCTACTATACCTTGTGTCCTATAAGTCAAATGTGAGGTGAGTTTAATTAAAACTATATTTTGAAAAAGGTATAAGTGAGTTGGACAAAGGGTGTAGTTAGTTTAGTTTATTAAAAAAAATAGTTTTTGAAGTCTTCTGATTTTTGTGCAAATTAGTTGCCAGTCCCAGGAAAGAAAAATCTTTCTTAGGACTGGCCACTGATTTTCACAAAATCAGAAGATTTCAAAAACTTTTTGACGCTGATGGTTGCGCATCTGGCCGAGATGGCGAAGAAAATTTCTTTTTTATCTTTTTATTATTATCTTTTAAAGATTATTCAAATGAAAGATATATAGTGGAATGGACTAGAGATGATTTTTTTTGAACTACTTTTAAAAGGTTTTGAGTTATACGGAATTAAGGATCTAGAATAATTGTGAAATTAGTAATTTGATATATTGGAATGTTAGTTTATTAATGATACACGCCTAATTTTTAGATTATGTTTTAAAGGTTTTGAGTAACAAGGAAAGAACTAGAGAAATTTTGAAATTAATAATCTGTTAGTATATTTTAATTTTATGTTTATTGAATACTATACCCTGTGCTTTTCTAGGAAGTCGGGGGGGGTGAAAGGGGGGAGGGGAGGGGGGAGGGGTCTGGGGGGAAGGGGGGGAGAAAAGAGAAAAATGTTTGTACTTTGTACTAATAAAACTTTTTGAATAAAAAAACTTTTTTTTTTGTAAATTAAACTGACTTAACTTTTCAACTAAACCTTGCCCAGATTGGAGATACAATGAAAGGGATGTTAATCTTCTGACAGGCTTAACACATCTATTTAAGCTCCAGCAAAAATACCCCAATGAAACAAAGGCTGAGCATTCTGACTTAATCCTTTTGGTGATGCCATCTGTATTCCAATTATGCCATCTTTGGCCATCAAACACCAAGAAATTATAATAAAAATACAATTATCTGCAACGTTATCTCTTCTGTATTTGGTTGGGTGAAAATAAAAACAGTAACAACGATCTATTTGAGAGCTGATGAATTGGTTAGGAAAGTGAAAGCTGACTGAACTGTGTCAAAAGAAGCCAGAAATTAATTTCCCATTCTGGTTTTCATGCCAGCCATTAGAAGAATGGATTCAACTTTATCTTTTTTTTTTAATTTATGACACTTTCCTTAATCTGAAGAATAGCTTTGCAATCCTAACTTGGGGAAAAACTTCAGCACTGTCTGAGCAGATGTTGAGAAGTGTTGTGTATGGCTGATGAGGGCTGAGTGTTGTTGAGAGTCCAAACCAATTCCCTAAGAAGGAGCATCTGGAGAGGCATAGCAATTTCAATCCATCAAGAGTCAGTATTTCAGAAGCAGGAGGAGGAACTCTCACGAAAAACAAGAAATCTCCATTCCATCAGGGAAAACAGATTGTCCTCTGAGTCCCACATTGTCACTTCATCCACCAATGAAACAGAATCAACAAGCAAGGCATAAAGAGAGTAGGAAAAACTCTTTACGTTATCAGCCCAGCTGTCCCACCCACACCGCAAACCGAAGAATTTAAATAAAGAATAGAAAAGTAAAAGATCATGTGAAGTACTAGTACCGCTTTATAAAGACTTAGTAAGACCACTCTTTAGACTACTGCATCCAGGTTTGGACACCATAATTGGAAAAAAAATGTGGAGACTCTGGAAAGAGTGCAGAGAAGAGCAACAAAGATGATTAGCGGGCTGGAGGCTAAAACATATGAAGAACGGTTGCAGGAACTGGGTATGTCTACTTTAATGAAAAGAAGGACTAGGGATGACATTAGGGGTGAAATTCAGCAGGTTCTGACAGGTTCTGGAGAACTGATAGCAGAAATTTTGAGTAGTTCAGAGAACCGGCAAATACCACCTCTGGCTGGCCCCAGAGTGGGTTGGGAATGGAGATGTTGCAATATCCTTCACCTGCCACACCCACCAAGCCATGCCCACAGAACTGGTAGGGAAAAGTTTTGAATTTCACCCTTGGTTAGGGCCCATAGAGTGGGTCTCCTCCAGGTCCCGTCAGCCAAACAATGCCGGCTGGCAGGCCCTAGGGGGAGGGCCTTCTCTGTGGGGGGGCCCCGTGCTCTGGAACCAACTTCCCCCAGAGATCCGAACTATCCCCACCCTGCTGGCCTTCCGAAAAGCCGTCAAGACATGGCTCTTCCTGCAGGCAGGGGGTTGAGACTAGTTCCATCTGAGCTCTCCGTCTGTATGTATGTTGGTGAATATCTTCTTTTAACTTTTTAATCTTTTAAAATTGTTTTAATCGTTGTTTATTGTTTTAGTGTTCTTACACAATGTTGTACGCCGCCCTGAGTCCCTCGGGAGTAGAGCGGCATAGAAGAACCAAATAATAAGTAAGTAAGTAAGTGAGTGAGTGAGTGAGTGAGTGAGTGAGTGAGTGAGTGAGTGAGTGAATGAATAAATAAATAAATAAATAAATAAATAAATAAATAAATAAATAAATAAATAAATAAATAAATAAATAAATAAATAAATAAATAAATAAATAATAGCAGTGTTCCAATATTTGAGGTGTTGCCACAAAGAAGAGAGGGTCAACCTATTTTCCAAAGCATTAGAAGGAAAGATAAGAAACAATAGGTGGAAACTAATCAACAAGTGAACCAATTTAGAACTAAGGAGAAACTTCCTAACAGTGAGAACAATTAACCAGTGGAACAGCTTGCCTTCAGAAATTCTGGGTGCTCCATCACTGAAGGCTTTTAAGAGACTAGACAACCACTTGCCTGGAATGGTTAGGGTATCCTGTTTGAGCAGGGGGTTGGACTAGAAGACCTCCAAAGTCCCTTCCAACTCTGTTATTCTGTTATGGAATGGAGATTATCAAGAACATATGCCAAAAGTCAGAGCTTTGTCAATTCAGTATTATTACAAAATACTGCCTTGTTAAGATGATCATTCTCCAGATGTCTCATTTAACTTGCATAGTTTCCAAAGGCATGAGAAATCTGGGAAGATCAAGCCAAGGTGAATGAAATAGAAAATAAAGTGCCAGACAAAATTACAAAGTATTATAAGCTCACGTAGGAAGCTAGAGAAGGATATTTTTAAAATGCCTGACAGAAAACCTATCCTGCTTTTATTTATTTTTTTCCTACCAGTTCAGTTTGAGAAAAGAGAACGTATTCAAAGGAGTAGAAGACAGTGGAGAAATTCCACTGGTGGAATCTAATCTTCTGGTGAGCTATTGTCCTGTCTTATGTCCATGTATGATATGTTCTCCAGTGGTCTTCAGCCCCCATGGCTTCCCACATTTTAATTAAAGTGTAAGAAAAGGTATCAGGAAAAAATTCTAACGTTGGTTGTTTTCCACAGCAATTTTGTTGGCTTATGAAATTGTTGGAGAATTATTTAACAGAATAATAGAGTTGGAAGGACCTTGGAGGTCATCTAATCCAACCCACCCCCCTCAAGCAGGAGACCCTAAATCATTCTGGATAAATATCTGTCCAGTCTCTTCTTGAAAACCTCCAGTGATGGAGCACTGACAACTTCTGAAAGCAAGTTGTTCCACTGGTTAATTCTCATTAGTTCTAGGTTGGATCTCTTTTTAATAAATTTCTGTCTGTTGCTTCCCACAGTCCCTCTGGGAAAACCAGAGAAGTCATCCACTCAATTATCTTCTCACAGATTTGACAAAGATTTCTGACAGATTATTTGGACTGAATTCTATTGTCTTGTACCGAAATGCATGGAAGATCTTCACTGAAGATGTTCATTGCAGATCTTCATTCATTTGACGATCTTCAGAAAATTTTCTCGGGCCCATGGCATTCAATGAGGGTGAATCAGCTCCTGATTGGTTACACTCAGGGGTGAGAAGCCTTCAGCATTAGGACCACATGCAACCCAGTCTTATGGAATGTAAACTTCTGTCCAATTTCAATGCGCAAGTAATCTAGCCTTTCCTCTTGGTGTTTCTTGTTAGGAAGGACAAACAAGGGAAAAAGATATTAGAAATATTGAAAAGGGGTAAAGAAATTAGTTTGGCAGAATCCACTCTTTTGATTTCTATGACCAACCTTCAATCAATCAATCAATCAATCAATCAATACTTCAGCTACAGCCATCATTCTCATGCAAATCAGCCCTTAAGGATTACTTCTGTAGCAGGGGTGTCAAACTCATGTCATCATGGAGTCGTCACATGACGTATCGTGGCTTCCCCCCCTTCGCTAAACCGGGAGTGGGCGTGGCCAGCACATGACACATCTGGCCTGCGAGCCGCGAGTTTGACATCCCTGTTCTATAGAGTAAGACTGTTGACTGAAGAGCCGAGGTGGCGCAGTGGTTAGAGTGCAGCACTACAGGCTACTTCAGCTGACTGCTAGCTGCAGTTCAGCTGTTCAAATCTCACCGGCTCCAGGTTGACTCATCCTTCCATCCTTCTGAGGTCGGTCAAATGAGGACCCAGATTGTTGGGGGCAATATGCTGAACTCTGTAAACCACTTAGAGAGGGCTGTAAAGCACTATGAAGCGGTATATAAGTCTAAGTGCTATTGCTATTGCTATTGACCAATTCTGCTGAAATGCATTGGCTCAGTTGCAGAACCGGTTAATGGAGTAAGATTCAGTAGACCCAAAACCATCTTTGACATAGCCATCGCATCAATCACTGGAGTTCCTCAGGTATCACGGGAGGACATTCTACTAGTAACAGTCCTGTGCTAATAAAATTTTGACTGACAGCCTCGCACCCTATGAACGTGTTACATTCCAAGCATGCTCAGTACCAGAGCACATAGCTAAATGGTCAAAATGACAGGCATTGTAGACAAAAAACATCTAGGGAACTGTGTCCAGTTAGGGAGTGCATAACTGGGCACGGCAGTTTCTCTCAATCTCAATTCCTATTGTAATATGGGGATAATAAGTAACCGGTGGAGGAAAAAACAAATGCAAAAAATGTGTCTGCTAAAAGCATCAGCCTAAACATTGAGGCCAGTCCCTTTATTCCAGATGCATTTTGAGTTTTCCAGGAGATGCAACCTTCAAAATCATACCAAGATTTCTGTTGGATTGGATCGGATCATCTGTAAAATATATTTCCTAAGGACTAGAGAACAAGGCAAAAGCTACAATAGCCTACCAGAAAGCTTTATTTTCAAAGTTGGCTTAAATCACAATGTTTGGAAGCTGCTCAAACTCCCTTCAAGATGATGTCTGGCACAGCCTAACGCTAGAATAACAATGCGGAGTCTACATTGTACCATTATTAGAAGGATTACTGAGATAATAGATGCACATGGTCATAAATAATATGTGGCCAGCTGAACAGGCAGCGCTTGAGCACATGAAATTCCTATTTCTTAATTCTTAATTCTAATCCAACATGTTTAGAGAGAGATCCTATAATCCATAAATTTGAAGTGGACATGCATCTTCTCCATTTGAAAGCATCTGCTCTTTGAAGAGAATCTGGACCAAATCTTTATGGCAGATCCATTCCTTGACCTGGGCTAGAATATCTAGAACATCGTAAATATTACAGGGGGGATGTAAGAAACAGACTACCTATGTAGAAAAAAGACAAAAGCAGCATCTTCTAAACTTGGTTTGAGCTGCGCCTGAGGCCCCTGCACATAACAGAATAAATGTATACCTAACACTTAGCCATGGTTTGTTTAATCATGACACTACAAAAGCCAGAATGGGCTGATTTCAAACATACCAAACCATACAAATTCTGATATTTTAAACCAGCAGTTCTCAACCTGTGGGTCGCGACCCCTTTGGGGGTCGAACGACCCTTTCACAGGGGTCGCCTAAGACCATCGGAAAACACATATTTCCGATGGTCTTAGAAACCGAGACACCACTCCTCTATCTGTCTCCAGGCGGGTCCACCCACATGCAAATAGACTGCTGCAAAAATAAAAAATATCTGTACCATGGGAACTTCTGAGCATGTGCAGAAGCCAAATTTCCAGCACTGTGCATGCATAACCATCTTGTTTTCAGCTTTTTTTTTGCATTTTTTTTAAAAAATCGGCACTGCGCATGTGTGTGCATGCAAAGGGCACGCGCGCCCACAAGGCGCAGCCACGCAGCGCAGGAGGAAGCAAACCGGCAGTGAGGTAAGTTAGAACCCACCCCTGAGTTTCCTAATAATTTTATTATTTTATGGTTGGGGGTCACCACAACATGAGGAACTGTATTAAAGGGTCACAGCATTAGGAAAATTGAGAACCACTGTTTTAAACTCTATGGTTAAAGACAAAATGCTAAAGAAAAAGGAGAGATTTAAAGAAGGGCATCCCCATTTATCTTTGGACAGATACTTTCACTGTTTTTATGAGATATATTTCTCTTTAAAAATAGGCATGATTTCTGAATTCATTTTTATATGGCTAGTCTTGACTTTAACCCTTTATTTAGTGACCATTCAAAGTTACAACAGTATTTTTTTATAAAAAGTGACTAATGACCTTTTTCACATGACTGTTGCAGCATCCCATAGTCATGTGATTAAAATCAGCCATGGGACAAGGAAGAAAGTGCTCTGGCTGGCACTCGACTTACTTTCCTGGTGAGGCTTGGAGACCGCCCGGCATGCCCATCCGCCGGCTCTCCAGGCAGCGCCACTTTCTCCCTGCCCCACCAAGGCCCCCGCCAGTCTGGAAGCCAGCAGACCCCTAAGGCCGGCGGAGCTCTGTAGGTGCGCGCCCCGATGCTTCCCGGCCCGTGAAGGCGGCGTTTTCTGCAGCATCCCCCTCCCCTCTTTGACTCACCCTACAAGGGGGGCTCTGCCTTTGTAGAAATGGGGTGGGCACATGTGCAGCAGCCCCGGGACATCTGCTTGCCCTTCCACTGCCCCTCTCAGTGTCTGCATTTCCACCAAGGGCCGTCCGCCCACCCACTGGCCGGGCCGGGCTGGACGCCGACCTCGGAAGGCAAATGGGTATGGGGGACTGCCGGGAAGGCCATGTTGAAGGCCGCTAAGAGGGTAGGGCTGCAAGGAAGGGAGTAGACTGCTACCTCTCTTCCCCGCCACCCCGACATGCTTTCCTGTCACCCCCCCTTGCCTCTTAGCGCCCTGCTGCTGCCCCCCTTGCCTCTTAGCGCCCCCCGAAGTCATCCCACCACCACCCCAGGGCATGGTACCACCCACTTTGGGAACCACTGCTTTAATCCTTTGGGCGATTGCAAAAGGTCCGGAGGCAGGAATCCTCATAGGGGGAACTAGGATCGTGACCACCTAGCCACGCCCACCCAATCCCATAACCATGAAGCCCCACCCACTGTCACATGACCATGAAGCCACGCCCACAAAATAAGTCACTCCCACAGAACCTGTAGTAGAAAAAATTAGAACCCACCCCTAGCCTACACATACCTAGTTCCCTCAATCATCCATTATATGGTTTAGTCTCCAGACACTTTATCATCAGGTTCACCAAGATCTATCCTGGTACAACTGGTAGACTGTTTGAGATTTCTTTGGAGTGTTTGTACTTGAGAGTAGTGTATTACTATAAAAAGTCTGACTCTCAGACTGACCATCCTTCACCTGCTTCGGTAAAATGAGGACGCAGATTGTTGGGGGCAATATGCTGAACTCTGTAAACCGCTTAGAGAGGGCTGTAAAGCACTATGAAGCGGTATATAAGTCTAAGTGCTATTGCTATTGCTATTCTCTATTGAGTTTCTACCTTTTGACAGCTCTTCCCCTTGTATTCTAAGAGAGGAAACCAAAGGGGTGCCAGGCTAAGGGAATACTTTTTAATACAACCGTGCTTCCTGGAGAAACCTCAAGCTATCTAATCTAGGGAATTAAATCAGCAATCTAATCCAGGGACATTCTCTGAAGAAGAGGACCCCTCCGAAAAGCCATAGATGACAGCAGGTGCAAAAAGAAAACTATTGGTACTAATAGCAGGAATTTGGGGAAGCGTATAGAATAAGAGCCGTGGTGGTGCAGTGGTTAGAAGGCAGCATTGCAGGCTAATTCTGCCAACTGCTGCTGACTGCCAGCAGTTCGATTCTCACTGGCTCAAGGTTGACTCAGCCTTCCATCCTTCTGAGGTCAGTAAAATGAGGACCCAGGTTGTTGGTGCCAATATGCTGACTGTAAATTGCTTAGAGGCAGCTGTAAAACACTGTGAAGTTGTATATAAATGTATAGCTATTGCTATAGAATATTTGGGGAAATTTCTATTGATATTATACTGTAAGACTATGAAAACAAACCTGATCTGAAACCTCGACAGCGAAAAACCAAGCAGGTGCATTAAATGCAGAATCATGCATTTAACTAATTCTCTAACTTGTCTTCAATCCAATAATTGTGGGTTATGTAAAATGTTTGGAGCATCACACAGAATGGAAATGGATTAAAACAGCCTGCTTCCATGTGCCAAAGCAGAAGAGTTGGTCTGTTGTGTTTAAACTGGTATACAAAATAAATATTTGGAAAATATACTTATTTATGCTGGAAGTAGCATGCAAACCGCTAGCTTTAAAATGTAACAACCATGCCAAAAATAGTAAGCCCATTTCTGTGCTGAAGAAATGCCCCCAATATGTCGCTTTTCAAGAAGGCAAAAATCTTTATGGAAAGAACTAGGGCAGATCCAGATGTGTCTTCTTGCAAATAGACTTGCTGCAGAATTTTGTTTTCACAGTATACTCTGCAAGTAAGCAAGATGGAACACCAAATTCCAGAAAAGCATGGTAGAGTATTTATCAATCCAGCAACATTTCAAGGGCTAACTGTTCAAGGTGGTCTCCAAAAGTTCCAAAAAGCCAGTTTAAACAGAGCCACTTCTGAATTTGACCGGAGCATTATTCTGATTCAGCACTGGATTGTGGGGGGCACCAATTTAAGTCCTTTGGCCTGCCTCAGGGGCGGGTTCCTAATTTTTTTACTACCACTCTGTGGGTGTGGCTTATTTTGTGGGTGTGGCTTGCCAGCCATGTGACCAGGTGGGCGTAGACCTCGGGAGCTTGACAGCGGCCGGAGAAGCGGGGGGCATTGCCCATCCACAACACAGCCCCCGCAGCGGGAGCAGCAAGACCGCGTGAGCGGTTTTTCTAGGAGACTCCGTCCGGCCTGAATCCTTCTCCCCATTCGATGATCCTAGGCTCCTGCCCCCCATTCCCCCTCCCCTCAGCAGCTCAAGAAGCCTTGAACATGCAAAAATGCCTAGGATCATCACCGCACGTTCATGGCTTCTCGGACTGCTGAAGGGAGGGGAACTGAGATAAGTCCTCCAGCCCGTTCTTTCAGCGTCTCACGCACTCCCTCAGCCATCCTCCCCTGCTTGGACTCACTGTGGGGTAGGAAGGCAGTGCATGTGCAGTGCCGGAAGCTCGGTTTCTGGGCATGCGCAGAAGAAATTTTTTTAAAAAAAAATTAATTTTTTTAAAATGGCAGCGCCTAGGCGACCATACCGGTACTGTGAAGTCACCAGCGGGCTGCTACCGGTGCTATAGAGTGGACCGCACTGGTAGGAACCCACCACTGGCCTGCCTGTATCACTCCTGGGAAATAATTGTTGGTGACTCCAAATCTTGGCCACATTTTAACCCAATTCAGGTTTTAGAATAGAATCAAAGTGGTGCTGGAGCTTTGGCAGCTGACCAAGAATTATGTCTATTGTCATGGGCCTGAAGATAATCACCAGTTTTCCTTTTCTGCCATATTTCTGACTCTCCCCCCCTCCCCCAGCTTATAAATAACCTCTGTCTCTTGAGCAGCATGTGATCTAACTCACAGCCCAGCAATTTCCATGGTTGTCATTTGCCGACATCAGTCATGCAAATGGTTATGGCCGTCCATATGGCTGTGATATAAATTCAAGCAAAGAAAGCTGCCTTTCACCGTGTCAGTCCCCTGGTCCACTTTAACCAGGTCTATGTTAACATACATCATCCTTGATCAGCTGCTGAAAGTCCAGCTCCCCACTTCTTCTAAAACCTGAATGGGTCCATTGTCAAAGCCAACTGATTGTGGCTCAACAGTAACCCAGGAGGGGTGTTTTTTTTAACAGATCTAGTTCCTGAGAATAGAACCCCAAAATTTCCATGGGCATCGAAGATACTCTACCACTAAACTTCTGACTTAGAATAGAATAGAATAACAGAGTTGGAAGGGACCTTGGAAGTCTTCTAGTCCAATCCCCTGCTTAGGCAGGAAATCCTATACCAGTGGTGGGTTGCTACCAGTTTGCCCCAGTTTGGGAGAACCCGTAGCGGCTGCGGGAGGCTCCGCCCACCTGCCCAGACAGCATCACAGATGATCTGCGCATGCACAGAAGCGCCGCGCGTGAGCGAAGTGTGGCATGCGCATGCATTCACAGTTCCAAACCGGTAGCGAAGGTAAGTAAAACCCACTACTGCCCTATATCATTTCAGACAAATGGTTATCCAGTCTTTCTTAAAAACTTCCAGTGTTGGAGCATTCACAACTTCTGGAGGCAAGCTGTTCCACTGATTAATTGTTCTCACAGACAGGAAATTTCTCCTTAGTTCTAAGTTGCTTCTCTCCTTGATCAGCTTCCACCCATTGCTTCTTGTCCTACCCTCAGGTGCTTTGGAGAATAGTTTGACTCCCTCTTCTTTGTGGCAACCCCTGAGATATTGGAACACTGCTGTCATGTCTCCCCTGGTCCTTCTTTTCATTAAACTAGACATACCCAGTTCCTGCAACTGTTCTTCATATGTTTTAGCCTCCAGTCCCCTAATCCTCTTTGTTGGTCTTCTCTGCACTCTTTTTCGAGTGTCAACCAGGGGTGGGTTCCTCCCAGTTCGGACCAGTTCACCCGAACCTGTAGCGACACGCTGGTGATGTCACGATGATGTCACTGAACCGGATCGGTCAGTGCCGGTCCATGGGTGCTGCCATCTTTTTTTAAAAAAAAATTAATTTTTTTTAAAAAATTATTTTTTAAAAAAAAATTATTTTTTTAAAAAAAATATTTTTTTTTCCTTCTGAGCATTTGCAGAAGCCGAGTACCGACACTGTGAATGCAGTCACCATCTTTTTTTGGGCTTTGTTTTTTTATTATTATTTTTTCGGATTTTATAAATAAAGAGGTAAGTTGGAACCCACCCCTGGTCTCAACATCCTTTTTACATCGTGGCGACCAAAACTGAATGCTGTATTCCAAGAGTGGCCTTACCAAGGCATTATAAAGGGGTATTAACACTTCGCGTGATCTTGATTCTATCCCTCTGTTAATGCAGCCTCGAACTGTGTTGGCTTTTTTGGCAGCTGCTGCACACTGCTGGCTCATATTTAAATGGCTGTCCACTAGGACTTTTTATAAAAGTGCTCAACTAAAAAGGAGCATCTGCTGATAAAAAGTGAAGATGACATCTGCAACCACACAGTAGAAACTCTGCCACTTTTTTTCTTATTAAAAGGAGGTATGGATTCAACCATACAATAGTGATCACCCCCTTTTTTTTTACCTCAGATGCCCCTGATAATCTGAATCATTACTCTGCCCACACCCATACCAATGTCTTTAAAAAAGAATTAAAAGTAAACAGAACAGCAAAAAAATCAAAATGAAATCATCCCTAAATCATCATGATTATCATCTGAGGGACTTGGCATCTTGACAGAACTAACCTGTTTACCATATCATATTAAATCTTCATTACATGCTGAGTTCAGACAACGTATTCTGTCAAATCAAAACATGATGGCACAGCATAATGAATGAACCAAGTCAGTTTCTCAGTATGCCTTTTTCCCCCCCAGATATTATTGAATTGTTTACACTGTGATTTAGGAACGTTAGGCATATGAAGGTCTGCAGGCATCGAGGCAATTGCGGGCTGATAAATCAATTTCAAAACCATCCCATTTTTAGGAAAGAAGTGAAGGAAGATAAATAATTGAAAAAGTGCTAAGGAGAAAGGTGGCCACATTTCTCCCCCATTCCCATGTCCCTGGTTGTTGAGGAGAAAATTTGGGAAGGCTTATTGCCATTTTTACCAACCTCTCTTCCTTATTTTAGCTACTGTATATATCATGAGGTTCTTGTCTATGTACTGGTAAAATTCTTGTTGGCATGACCTTTAAATGGGAGAAATGATGCATTTTCGGGTGGGCAGGGAAGGGAAGGGAAAGGAGGGGAAGGGGGAAAGGAAAGGAAAGGAAAGGAAAGGAAAGGAAAGGAAAGGAAAGGAAAGGAAAGGAAAGGAAAGGAAAGGAAAATTTCCAAATGCTACCTTCCAGATTCCCATGAGAAAACTCAATGGGGAAACTGGTAGGAACCTGGAAGTCATTCCTCCATCAGATATTCCTTCCATTTCCAATATGCTGAGCAGTGTTGCCCATAGATGTACCGTATTTTTCGGAGTATAAGACGCACCGGAGTATAAGATGCACCTTAGTTTTTGGGGAGGAAAATAGGGGAAAACAATCTGCCTACCAGGTATTCATCTGGCTAGCATCCTTAGTCTGGTCAGCTTCAGCACATTATTTTATCCCCTGGTTAGGACTTAAAAAAACCTTCTTCTGAGAAAATAACAATGAAAGAACCTGCAAGCCAGTAAGAGCTGGGAAGATAGTTAGCACCTGGTTAGGGCTAGAAAAAAATTTATTCGGAGCAAGTAGAGCAATGAAAAAAAAACCTGCAAAGACTTAGGGCTGGAAAAACATTCTTTGGAGAGAATAACAATGAAAAAGCCTGCAAGGTAAGAACTGGGAAGATCTGTTAGCACCTAGTTAGGGCTGGAAAAAAAAAGCTACATTCGAAGTATAAGACGCACCCAAATTTTCAGCCACTTTTAGGGAGGAAAAAGGTGCGTCTTATACTCCGAAAAATACGGTATTTTATTTAATGGCAAAATATTTATTTTAAAAATGGAAAAGGGATTAAAATACACTCTCCCAAGTTACCATTCTCTTCCTGAATTTTAAATAAATAAAAACAAAAGCTTTTTCAACTTTTGCTCTGGGAGATAGATTTTTTCCCCCTTAAATGATGTGTTTATGCTTTGAATTTCCCTGTTTTCAGTTTCTCTTACTAGGTTTGTGAGTTCTGACTCTCCAAATGGGAGATAGAGATTTGGGGGAGGGGGGGTATGTTATAGCAAAGAAGAAAAAGAAAAGAAGAAAAAGGAGGAGGAGGGTAGAAAAATGAGAGATAGAGAAATAGAGAGTAGAGAGACAGAGAGAGAGAGATGCTCTCAGCCCAGTGTTTCCATTTTGTATATGCATCCCATAAGTCTCTTCTTTGGAAAATTCAAAGTATCAGATATATTTGCACTGAAGGAATTATATGGGCAAATGGGACTCCTAGCAGAGCCTCACCTTCTAAGAATTACCTGTCTAATATCCCAGTCAAAACCAAACATGAGATCACTACCTAAGCAGTCACTAGGGGGAAATTACATCAAAACAGGCAAAAAAATATTTTTATTCAAAATGCAAAGTCCTCAAGATAAAAAGAATAAAGTCTCCATTCTTTAAAATAGATATACCTTACCTGGCTGCAAACATCCAAACAATCTTGAGATTGCAAAAGAGAGATAACAGAATCTCTAATTTTGCTGACCTCTTGTGCCTGTCCGAAATTTTGATGTGCTAGTCTTATAATTCTAACATTAGCACACTACCGTATCAACAGTTTCAGTTAATGCTTCGTTCTATGCAGTCTTTTCCCAACTCCTTCTACTTTTTTTCTCTCTTTCTGTACATGTGTTGCATAATTTTTAGTACTGCTGCAAACTTCATATCTCCCTGAAGCATGCCATAAACTTCTCTCTTTTTTGTTTTTTGGTGGTGGTACAATTGGGATAACAACCTTCTCCAAACTTACCCCCAAGTTTGCTATTTCAAGGAGATTTGGACAGATGAAACTTTGGACTGAATCACCCTTTGGCTGGAAAAGTAAACCACTTTTCAAAAAGGATCTTACGAAAAACCAGATTCCTGGAGGGAAAGAGAATATAGTTTTCAAAGAAAGAGAGGAGGAGGAGGAGGAGGAGGAGGAGGAGGAGGAGGAGGAGGAGGAGGAGGAGGAGGAGGAGGCCAGCTCAAGCCATGTTGCTTATGTGAGAGCCTGTGTGAACAAAACATACAAGCATTCCTATGAGTTGCTAGAAGGCATGTATGGCTTCACATCACATTCATTGTTGTTTTCTTGTTGTGTACAGATCTAACATCTGGAAAGGGGTTTGCATTGCTTTTCACACTTATCTATTCATCCCTTTTCTGCATTTTTTTAAAAAGAACAAAAGCTGCAATTTTACTGATCACCAAATCTTACACCCTTGAAGGATGCAGAGGTAGCAAAAAAGCACACTTGAAAAGGCCTTGATGCTCCTCGTCAAAAATGCTTTTGCAAACATTGCAAGGATCAGTGTGATAAGTCACTGAAAATTCTGCAGTGTCTAACTCGCACCAGGGGTGGGTTCCTCCCGGTTCGGACCGGTTCACCCGAACTGGTAGCGACCCACTGGTGATGTCACAATGATGTCACCGAACCGGATCAGTCGGTGCCAGTCTGTGGGCGCTGCCATCTTTTGGGGGAGGGATTTATTTATTTATTTTCTTCTGCACATGCGCAGAAACCGAGTTTCCGGCACTGCGCATGTGTCGCCATTTTGTTTTTGGCTTTTTTAATTTTGGGGGGGGTTTGTACTGCGCATACGCGCAAAGCATGTGCGCCCACGAGGTGCAGCCACGCGGCGCAGGAGGAAGCGAACCGGCAGCGAGGTAAGTTGGAACCCACCCCGACTCGCACCCTATATTTATTTGTTTTGCAGCAACTTGTCCACCTGATTTACAAAGCTAATTGACTTTCTTGTTTTGATGAAAGTGGTAGAGGATACACAACCTAAGAGCCATTGTCCCTGAAGGTCCCATTCACAAATATTTGTGAGCTTATTTTATTAATACAATTTCTCTACTTCCTCAGGCCAGATGGTCTCTAGGCAGTGTGCCTAGACTGAATAGACTGTATGGCTTAGAGAATGTTTGACCCACTTTAAGGACCAAATCCAGTGTTCCCACAGTATTTATCACCACCTCAGCTTTTGATGACAATCTGTCTTGACTCACTCCTTGTTCTGGAGCGTTATGTCAGGGATGGAAGGTGTTGTTGTTCTGTTATGTCCAGGAGGGTCATTAATCTTTAATACAATATCATTTTTAAAAAATTCAATTGTGTTTGGACTTCTTCCTTATTCTTTCAGTGAGAAAGTAATTAGGACCGGCATTATGATACTGCCAAGCACAATGTATTCCTGTCTTCTGAGACAGCTAGTTCTCCAGAGTTTCTATAGAAAAACTTTATATGCACAAATTAAATTATGGAAATTGCCCCATGACCTACTCCTGTATGCAGGACTTACACCTTGTTTCCAGAATGAGGTGGAAGAAATGGATTATTTATATAAATTATGGATTATTTGTCCTTAATGTTCTTCCAGTCATTTGTTCATGTGAGAATGACTCTGGTGTTTTCCAAACTGGATTGTAATATTTAGCTTGGGGCCAGCAGGATGCATCACAGGCATATTTCTTTCTCTGGATCTAATCACTATTTGAGTAAATAATCTCTGTAGAATTCTTGTTATACTTGGCAGTGCCTCATACTTACAGGTTAAGTCAGGGGTCCCCAAACTTGGCAACTTTAAGACTTGTGGACTTCAACTCCCAGAATTCTCCAGGCTATGCTATGCTATGCTATGCTATGCTATGCTATGCTATGCTATGCTATGCTATGCTATGCTATGCTATGCTATGCTATGCTATGCTGGCTGGAGAATTCTGGGAGTTGAAGTCCACAAGTCTTAAAGTTCCCAAGTTTCAAGACCTCTGGGTTAAGTAGTTATACCTTTATTATGGTCTTTGACCAGGGGTGAAATGCTCCCGGTTTGGGCGGGCCAGTCAGTCATCGTAGAGCCGATAGCGATCGCAGCACGAGGCTTCCCCCACCCGCTTCCCCCACCCGCCTGGACGCCGCCATTTGGGTTCTTTTACCCTCTGTGCATGCGCAGAACGCTTTGCGCATGCACAGAGGGTAAAAGAACCCAAATGGTGGCGTCCAGGCAGGTGGGGGAAGCCTCACGCTGCAATCGCTATCGGCTCTATCGGCTTTACGACGACCGACTGGCCCGCCCGAACTGGGAGCATTTCACCCCTGTCTTTGACCAACATACAGGTTGACTGAGATCCTTCACCTTGCCCATTTTCTAGTCTTCTGTCGATTCCTGAGAAAGCTTCTAGCCAGGATCATGGTACTTGTTAGAATATTCATGACTGGGAGAGCCATGTTAACAAGGTTAGCCAATGAATAGGCATAGCAACTATGTCAGCCAATGGGAGCTAACCACTTCTGAGTCTGTGCAGAGAATCGAAACTGAAAGCTTAAGCTTAAGGCTGGGCATGGCTCAGTCCACTCTGCTCTCTTGTCCACTCTGTGTTTGTCTGCTGCTGAAATGAAACTAACTGTTCTCTGCTACTGCTTGAAGAAGAATCTATATTGGTATTGTAAAATTTACTTCGTCTATATTCTTGTATATAAAGAAGTTAATGAATCCAGCTGAATCAGTCATCTGTGTGCGCTTCTGGAAATTGATTTTTCTGCAACAAACTCTAATACTACTCTTCAAAGGGCTGCAACTCGGACAACTGATGGCAATCTGAGCACAAGAATTTCTCTGAGTTAAGGACACTCAAGGAAGGTTGATCAGTAAATCAGATATTCTATCTTTCCCTCAAGTCACCTCCCTGACCTATATATGTATATGTAGATCAACTCCAACTCCAACAGGCTCATATTATACAACCCCTCATTTCAGGAAAAGAAATCCGGGAACAGGAACATCTGCAAGAGAGCAAGGGCGGTGCAAAGAACATCATATGGAGCTTTCTAGAATCATCAGGATCCAGCTCTGAAGTTCTTTGCTAATGGTCTTTTTTTTACTGTTCTGCATGATCATAGAGAAGAAAGGTCCAAATCTGAGCACTCTTCCAATATTTGAGGGGCCTTCAAAGAGAAAAGAGGGACAACTTCTCTAAAGCATCCAAGGACAGACAACAAGTCTGTCCTTGTATGAAGTCAACCTGTATGAAGAACAGTTGCAGGAACTGGGTATGTCTAGTTTAATGAAAAGAAGGACTAGGGGAGACATGATAGCAGTGTTCCAATATCACAGGGGTTGCCACAAAGAAGAGGGAGTCAAGCTATTCTCCAAAGCACCTGAGGGCAGGACAAGAAGCAATGGGTGGAAACGAATCAAGGAGAGAAGCAACTTAGAACTAAGGAAAAATTTCCTGACTGTGAGAACAATTAATCTGTGGAACAACTTGCCTCCAGAAGTTGTGAATGTTCCAACACGGGAGGTTTTTAAGAAGATGTTGGATAACCATTTATCTGAAGTAGTGCAGGGTTTCCTGCCTAAGCAGGGGGTTGGACTAGAAGACCTCCAAGGTCCCTTCCAACTCTGTTATTATTATATTATTAAGTAACAGCTGGAAACCCATTAAAGAGAGATCCAACACGGAACTCAGAGAAATTCCCTAACAGTGAGAAGAATTAATCAGTGGAATGGCTCACCTTCAGAAGTTGTGGGTGCTCTATCACTGGAGGTATTTAAGAAGAGATTGGACAGCCACTTGTCCAAATGGTATAGGGTCTCCTGCTTAAGCAGAGGGCTAGACTAGATGACTCTAAGGTTCCTCCCAAGTCTGTTATCCTGTATTCTAAGCACCTTATCTTAACAAAATGTATAACAAAATTATTATTTTGTTCCTGGATTTGCCTTTTGTGAAATATTTTGTTAATATGCTGTAGTCATGAATGAATGTTCAGGATCCAGCATCTCCCCAGGGCATTTAGAAATGAAAAATTAGGGTTAGTAATGGTTGTAACTTTGTGTCTATTGCCTAATTGTCTAAAAGCATGTGTAAACCTTAAGCTTCATCCACCAACTTGTATGATGCTGCAGTAATGGTATATATTCAGAGATAATCTATAACAGTTCTTCCTGATGGAAGACCACAGTCCTGCTGAGAAAAAAAAATAAACAAGATGTTCTAATGCATTATTTATCAACCAATCGACCCAAAATTGTTGTTTTTCAAGCAGTGGTGTGGAACACTTAGTGCTCCAAATGTTGGAGTTGATCTGACATTCCAAGCAATTTCCAGCCAGCATGGCCAGTGTTGAAGGATGTTAGGAGTTGAAAATGCAGCAACATCTGGAGGGCCTGAAATTCCTTGTCTCTTTTATAAAGTAAATGAATATAGAAGGTTGAACTATAAGTAATGAGCTAATAATAGAGTTGAGAGTTTGCATGGCTATTATTAATATGAACATTGACACTTACAAGAATGGCTTTTTTATCAGCCAGTAATGTGTTGAGATCAAGATATCAAGTTATGGGGAATGATGGTTAAAGGTGCTGAGCTTGTCAGCTGGAGAGATGACAGCCTGGGGTTTGAGACCCGAGCTCCACACTACCGGGTGAGCTCCTGTTATTTGCCCCGGCTCCTGCCCATCTAACAATTTGAAAGTATGCAAATGCAATAGATAAATAGGTACCATTTTGGTGGGAAGGTAACAGCATTCCATGTGCCTCGCCATGATGATGTTCGTCCATCATATTCAAAGAGGACCTTGACATCTATCAATTGGGGGGGGATGTCAACACTTGCACGTGAATTGGATAAAAGTGAGGGAGAGGTGCGCATAGTCAGCCTCACTCTCTCTTCCCAGATTCCATCTTGCTCCAAATAGCAGGACAAGAGTCAAGACAGTTGGAGATGGGCTGGGCGCAGTGGTTGACCAGGGCGTCTTTCGTGTCTTGCCGTGCTTTTAGCGTACCACATCGCTTGCAGAGATTGCCTTCATGACCGTTGTCCTAGTAGGTTTCATCTGCTCAGTCCACCAGAATCTGCCTTCACATGCTCGGGATAGACATGTTCACCAAAGGTCGATGACCCAACGGCTACTCTCAACCTGGTTTGGCCAGCCTGTCAAAGCTGTTGCCCGGGGTGTGGCCGCTGCGCATGCTACAGCTGCTAGGAGCCACAGATGAGAGCTGAGTGGGGACCAAAGGTGAATGAGCTGCCCTAAAAGCTACCCTAAAATGAGCTGCCCTAAAAGGACACGACATGCCCCTACACCAGAGGTGCTACCCCTCCCTGAGCACCCCATACACCCCTAATACACTGCCTCGCCATATAGTTATGCTGGCCACATGACCACGGGAATGTTTTTGGACAATGCAGACTTCCTCAGCCAAGAAACAGAAATGAATGCCGTGCCCTAGAATCGGGCACGACTGACAAGGAAACCTTTAACTTGAATGTGTTGCAAAATCTGCTATGCAATCAATGACTAGGTTTACACTAAGCCTGTGGAAGCTTTCAAGGAGATGGTCTGCTCCAGGGGTGAGTTGCTCACTTACCCAGACCGGTGCGCTGCTCCGCGTTCCTTCATGCTTTGTGCGCACGCGCACACGCTGCGCGCGCGTGCCCCCTCACGCGATTTTGCTTCTGCGCATGCGTGGAAGCAAAATCGCGCCGAAATCTCGTGAGGGGACATGCGCGCGTGCGAGATTTTGGTGTGATTTTACTTCCGCGCATGCGCAGAAGCAAAATCTCACTGAAATCTCTCTCGCGTGCACGTCCCCTCACGAGATTTTGGCGCGATTTTGCTTCCGCGCATGCGCAGAAGCAAAATCGCCCAAAAATTCACAAAAAAGACATGGCGATGCGCGCGACTGCCCGGTGGAGACAGTACCGGAGCAGTCGTGCACAAATTGGGTTCTCGGCGGGTCCCTACCGGAGCTACGCACTGGACCGCACCGGTAGGAACCCACCCCTGGTCTGCTCCAACAAAGGTTAGAATTGAACATTCTTCCAAAGTTCTTGGTTGAAGTAGCACAACTCCCTTGCTTCTGAATTTCTCACCATAATTTTTATTAACGTGTCCTTTTTCTTGTTTTTCATACAGAGTTTGAGTCATCCAGTTGCCAACTAAAAAAATCAGGGGAACTGATTTCTCACCACTCTAATATGGCATGAAGTCCCAGATGAATGCCAACTTTTCAATTAACAAGGGCTGTTCCCAAGCTTTTATTGGAAGCTTGATCAATTGGTTGGGTTTCTCTTTCAAAGCAGCACCCACAAGACTCTGTTACTATTGCTCTGTGCGGCAGTAATAGCATCTTGAGCTATTTGAATTGCAGAAAGTGGTCTCGTGTTCTTGATGATCCGTGAATAATCTCTTAAATTTCTAGAAATCCGTAATATTGGGTTGACAAACCTGAGATTTTGATCATTGGCCCATGGACTTGTTTGTTTCTTGCCTACCTCCAAAAGGAGAAAGGACAGAAAAACGCATGAACATTTTTAGTAGAATGCCTCCTACACACATCTGCTTCGAGTTACAGAAGGCAGGGGGGGGAATTGCTTGCAAGAACACACATTTCAGAGAAAAATCTGTTCATTTTTTTTTCTAAACGAATAGTTGCCATATTTTATCGATGTATAAATGCAGGACAAGTGCCTTAATTCCAGTTCTGGCCATCTTTTCCTCTACCTTGAACCGTTTTTTTAAAATATTTTTTTTATTTTTATTTATTAAATACACAAAACTATACAACAATACAACAGTGACATACACAACAACAAATAAACATTTTGGGCTTTTCTGTTTAGCCCCTAACTCCAATAAGCTATCCTCGGAACTTTACATAATTTAAGTTACTTTTTTTTTTACCGTATTAAACAACTATATCCGTATTATCTATATAGCCTTTTAAATCTATAGTTTTTACTTATATTAATATAAATATACCGTGTTACCTTTAATGAATTTTTACACACAAATATCTTATATTATTCAGAGTTGACAGATATACATTTTATGCATTCCTTCTTTGTCTTAACCAATCATAAAATTTGTTCCATATTATATAAAAGTCTGATTCTTGTTTATCCTTTAATTCCTTTGTTAATTTGTCCATCTCGGCGCAGTCCATTATCTTTCTAATTATGTCCTCCTCTGTAGGCGTTTCACTGTTTTTCCAGAACTGCGCGTATATAATCCTAGCTGCCGTTAGAATGTGAATAGTAATGTATTGGGTATCTTTGTTAACTCTTGGTTCAATGATGCCTAACAAGAAAAACTCGGGTTTATTAGAAAATTCTTCCTGGGTTATTTCTTTAATCCACTTCCCTATAATGGCCCAATAGCTCTTAGCTTTCTTACATGTCCACCAGGTATGATAGTATGTGCCTATTTCTTTTTTGCATTTCCAACATACGGCAGATGGGCTCCAGCCTGAGTCCAAAAACTCGGAAGACTAAAACTCTGGTCCTGTAGATTGACTCAGATTGGATCCTGCAATTGCTTTTTACCTATTCCGCTTGGGTTACGCCTTTCCTTCATGATATTTTGACAGTAGGTATAGAATCCCAGAAGTGAAAGGATCCTGGAAAGCTATTTCTCCTTCTTGATGCAGAAAACCCAGAATTAGAGTAGACCCAGAGGCGGTATTCAGCCAGTTCGGACCGGTTTGCCCAAACCAGTAGCGGAAATCGCGGGTGGGACTGCCCATCTGCCCTGGCTCTATGCTATCCTATTTGTGCATGTTTTTGAGCCCAGGCGCCAGGGTTGGGTTCCTTCCGGTTCGGACCGGTTCACCCAAACCAGTAGCAAACTGCTGGTGACATCACAATGATGTCACGGAACCAGTTCGGTCAATGCCAATCCGTGGGCGCCGCCATCTTTTTTTAAAAAAAAAATATATTTTATTTTTTTATTTTTTTCCTGGGTTTCTTTCTTCTGCGCATGTGCAGAAGCTGAGTTTCTGGCACTGCACATGTTTTCGGCTTTAAAAAAATTATTTGGATTTTTTTGCACTGCGCATGCATGCGCGCATGAAGCACGCCCACGCCCATGAGGTGCAGCCACGCGGCACGGGAGGAAGCGAACCAGCAGTGAGATAAGTTAGAACCCACCCCTGCTGGGTGCATGCACGGAAGGCTTGCACTGAATAAAGCGCATACACGGGAGGCTGTGCGCATATGCAGAGGTGGCGCTCCCATTTGCGAACCGGTAGGGAAGGTAAGTGGAAACCATCCCTGAGTAGACCTAATCACTGCCCAGCCAACCTCAGTCTGAAGACCTCCAGGAAGCAAGAGCTGACTACCACAGACAGAAGTTTATGAAATTATGCATTCTCTGGAGAAAGTAAATTGAAAATGTTGGTGGGAGAGTTACCATTCACTGTTGATTGAAATAACAGTTATCAAAACAGTGAACTGATGTAGACTGCCCTCCTTCACAGAAGAGACAAGTTCCCAGCCCTCTTCATAGAAAACGTGGGAGGAAACAGACAAGAGTTTTGCCTCCATAAATTGCTTATATAAACGTGTCCCATTCGAAGGTAGGGCACTCGCTGGAATTCTTGTGTTGCAACCTTAACCTTCTTACTAATAAATACAAGTAATCAGAAGCCTTTATTGCTTAGATTAACTCTTTCTGATCTAAATGGCAAGGAAGGTAGTCTGACTGTTATGTCTGTTTCTCCAGGGTTCCCAGTTCATTCAGTGGAACTGATTGTCGGACAATTGGAAGCCAGTATGGAATAAATTTCTTGCTGAGTTGAGGAGATTAACATTTAGATCAATTTTTAAGTAGGCCTTTAAAACACATCCGGTAAAGAAAACTTGCAATTGTTTCCAGTTTAATGGTTTAAAAAAAAATCTTTGGTTTTAATTCAAGTTTTATTTTCATTGCAAATGCCGAGAGATAAAGGAAAGAAGGAAGGAAGGAAGGAAGGAAGGAAGGAAGGAAGGAAGGAAGGAAGGAAGGGAGGGAGGGAGGGAGGGAGGGAGGGAGGGAGGGAGATCAGTCTTATTCAGATAATGCACAATTGATTACAATAATTCATTGCTACAAATTGACAATGATCTCACCACACACTTTAACTGATTTTGAACCAGATTTTGAAGGTGGGTTCCTGCCGGAGCTGTCCGATGCGTAGCTCCGGTAGGGAGCAGCCAATTGTGCAATTTGTGCGCGACCACTTTGGAGCCCTCTCTGCTGGTCCATCGCGCACATTGCCATCTTTTTCTTTGAATTTTTGGGCAATTTTGCTTCCGCGTATGCGCAGAAGCAAAATTGCGCTGAAATCTCACGAGAGGACACGTGCGTGTGCGAGATTTCACTTCCGTGCATGCGTAGAAGCAAAAATCTCGCCAAAATCTCATGCATGCACGCGTCCCCGCACGAGATTTCGGTGCAATTTTGCTTCCACGCATGCGCAGAAGCAAAATTGCGTGAGGGGGGGGGCGCGTAGCAAGCACAAGCGTGCCCAAAATGTGGAGATGCGCGCGCAGCGCACCGGCACTGGTAAGCAAGCAACCCGCCCCTGTTTTGAACCATTTGCTGGTTTGCACAATACAATGGGAGGAACCAAGTGTGCCACTACAAATACACTTAAAGAAAAAATGGATAATAGATCAGGAATTGGCAGCAATTTTCAGGGGAAGCTATTTTCTTAATAATCTCCAAAGATTTTAGGAGCTATAACAGTGATGCACTAAAGTTACCAAATGAAGGCAAGCTAAAAAAAGTTTTGCCCTTTTTCTGTCTTTTCTTACAGAAATAAAATAGAGAGATTAAGTTTCTCGGAAACTGAATGCACCTCAGGTTTCTTTTTTTAACTATAAAAAACCCTGCATGCAAATCACATTACCAGATGTTGCCATGATAATCAGGAGGTGCGAAAATGGAAAGTAGGAAGAAAAAAAAGTCCCCCCAAAACGGTAACACGGAAAAACAATGATAAGGAAAGAAGT
>JALIGW010000020.1:15470824-15783324 GCA_023053685.1 Diadophis punctatus similis
GACAGACTCAAGATCCAAACGGATCTTGACAGACTTGAACACTGGGCCCTACCTAACAAAATGAAATTCAATGCAGAGAAAAGTAAAGTCCTAAACTTAGGTAAGAAAAACCAAAAATATACATTTAAACTGGGTGGAACCAGACTCAATAGCAGTGACTGTGAGAGGGATCTTGGAGTCTTAGTGGACAACCAGCTAAACATGAGCCAGCAGTGTACAAGCCAGGGAAGAACATCTGAAGGCATGTGTACTGTTCTAATGTACAGAAGTTATGGTTAAATGTGTGGCAGAAAGTGGACTCTGGGTGTGTTTTTCCAAATGCAGTAAGTGAGGTTGAATGTGTAGTTTTAGAAGAGCAGTGTGTGTGTGTGTTTGTGTGTGTGTGTGTACAGACACATACAGTATGTATAGTAGATAATGTATCTTTTTGTGTGCCTGTGTGTAATATGTTTGTACACCTATGGCATATATACATAGGATTAAATAGTATATTTTGGATGTTCAGTAGTAGTAAATAGACAGGGGAATTGTATCTTGTTGAGGCCTTTGAGGCGAGGAGAGGCCAGGCACCCTAACCCTAACCCTTGACGTGAGTGACGTCAAGTTGGTCACGCCCACCCAGTCACATGATCACCCAGCAACCCCCCCACCCAGTCACATGACCGCAAAGCCACTCCCACCCAGTCACATTACCATAAAGCCATGCCCACTGTCACATGACCATCAAGCCACACCCACAAAATAAGCCATGCCCACAGAACCAGTAGTAAAAAATTTAGAACCCACCCCTGGACCACACCTAGAATACTGCATCCAGTTTTAGTCACCACACTACAAAAAAGACATTGAAACTCTAGAGAAAGTGCAGAGGAGAGCAACCAGGATGATTAGGGGACTGGAAACTAAAACATAGGAAGAGCGGTTACAAGAACTAGGCATGGCCAGTCTGGTGAAGAGAAGGACCAGGGGTGACATGATAACAATGTTCCAATACTTGAGGGGCTGCCACAGAGAGGAGGGGGTCAGGCTATTTCCCAAGCACCAGAAAGCCAGACAAGGAATAATGGATGGAAACTGACCAAGGAGAGATTCAACCTGGAAATAAGGAGAAAATTTCTGACAGTGAGAGCGATCAACCAGTGGAACAGCTTGCCTTCTGTTGAGAGCTCCAACACTTGAGACTTTCAAGAGGAAATTTGACAGCCATTTGTCGGAAATGGTGTAGGGTCTCCTGCTTGAGTGGGGGGGTTGGACTAGATGACCTACAAGGTCCCTTCCAACTCTGTTATTCTGTTATTCAAGGAGGTATTATGCTATCAAAATGAAGAAAAAACAACAATCAACAGATTAGAAATCAGCAAGGGAAAATCTGCTTCAAGCCTCCTTACTGACTGTTAGGAATTTAAAAGAATAAATCCGAAAACATTTGAGAAAACTTGAGTTTGCTGTATGTTTGCCAAGTGAAAGTAAGAGTTTGCCAGCACTGAAAGATGAATTGCTCAGCATCAAATTTCTCTTTTTCCCCCTCAGGTTTTTAAAATTTGCTTCCTCTCCTCCCCCCACCCACCCACCCCGCCGCAATTAGAGAATATTTCTTTTACAGTTTGTAAGAAAATTGAGATGCACGTGTCTACTCAGTTGATAATATACAGTACATCACATTTTTCAGCATATTCTCTCAATTCTCTCACAAATTTGTAGATTATTTTTAGGATTATGCACATTTTTAATACTTACCCTTAGATATTTCCCATCTGGCTTTATCAACCACCCATTAAAACTGCAGTTGTTTATCCAGCTGATTTTTTATATTCATCCATTAAACTTATATGCATTTTAACTGGCTTTATTTATTTATTTATTTATTTATTTATTTATTTATTTATTTATTTATTTATTTATTTATTTATTTATTTATTTATTTATTTGGTTTTCTTATATGCCGCCCAACTCCCGAGGGACTCAGGGCGGCGTACAACACAGGGAAAATACAAGAATAACCAATAAACAGTTAAATTAAAATCAAAATATAAAAATTAAAAATTACAGTATAAAAAAACCATTCAACAACCAGACATACCCGGGGGAGAGTTCAGCTGGAATTAAGCTCTACCCATATGATGAAAATTTATGCACAACTTCTTATTCTTACTTTTTTTTCTTCAATTCTCCAATTTCCCTAGCTGCTGACAATTTATGTAAAGATTCTGGAGGCATGAAATTACAGAGGCTGGCTCCTTCATAAACCTTTAGGAAAACTAGGCAGATACTGCTGACACGGAAGGCAAGAAACTATCATCATTTTTAGCTCTGTCACTTTCCCATGTAGCTCAATATCCTAGAATGATATTGCTATCACAAAAGATCCAATAAACAATAAATTATAAATACAACTTGTCTGTCTTTTGAACCAGCAAGATCAGGGGAAAGCGCGAACGCAGTCCCCCACTACCACAAATTATGCAGTCGAGTTTCCCGCATTTGGGGAAATCGCAGGGGTCAGCACACCCGGAGTGCAATGGATGAGCCTCACCCTGGGAAAACCACCTTGGTGATCATGGTGTCTCCCCTGCCAGGTAAGTATGAGTTGAGGGTGCACGGCTGCCTCCTTGCCCTTCCTCGCCTCTGCCCTCAACCCCATGGTGACTTTGCCCAAAGATTTCCAGCTAGCCCAAGAAGGCTCAGCAGAGATCCTGCCTCTCCCCAGTTTCCTTCCACAGAGTGTTGGGGTACTTTGCGAGCTCTGATTTGCACCCCGTTTTTGATCCCACAATGCCTTCGCATGCAGTCATTTGCATGTCTATCTGCGTCCTTTTGCAATCGTCACACCTCTGGCGTGTAAGTAGGCTTTCTATTGGTGCCACAGGAGGTGAGGGAGGGACCACCGAAATCTCTTCATGTGCTCGGATTCTGCAGAGAATGCTCTGCACTTCCTCCTCTTCCCTCTGGAACAGAATTGGCTGTCTCTTGCACAGGAGAAATCTTAGCTTGGACCTTACTGAGATGCACTGAGGAAGATGCAACTGAAACAGATTCTCGCGGGGCCGTTGTGCCGGGCCTCGCCTCGCCTGGCGCGCCGCCTCCCGCCCGCCCTCGGCCCGCCCCGCCAGGTGTCCGTGGGGGAGAGGGAGAGAGAGAGAGAGAGCAGAGGCGGCCGGGCAGGCGGGCGAGCGGGCAGGCCCGGTGGCGGCGGCGGCGGCTGCGCGCTGCGGTTCTTTTATTTATTTATTTATTTATTTATTTATTTATTTATTTATTTATTTATTTATTTATTTATTTATTTAGTGAGATTTATATACCGCCTCACAGTGCAAGCACTCTCTAGGCCAGCAGTTCTCAACCTTCCTAATGCCGCGACCCGTGCCCCACCCCCGTGCCCCCACCGCAACCCACCCCGCCGCCGCCATTTGGGTTCTTTTACCTTCTGCGCATGCGCAAAGCGTTCTGCGCATGCTCAGGGGGTAAAAGAACCCAAATGGCGGCATCTGGGCGAAGTCTCCAGATCCGGGCGAGGTCTCTGCTCGCTTCGCGTGTTGCCTCTGGGAGCTTTTCGAGCCCCATCGCGAAAGGCGTGCACGATTTCGGCGGGGCCGGGACAGGCGCCTGCCCGGAGAGAGCCATCCCCTTCGCAGAGTCTCTCCCGTCTACCTGTAGCATTCGGGGTGAAGGGGATGGCTCTCTCCGGGCAGCCGCCTGCCCTGGCCCCGCTGAAGTCACGCACACCTTTCACGACGGGGCTCGAAAAGTTCCCACAGGCAACACGCGAAGCGAGTGGAGCTGGAAACCGCGATGCCCACGCCGGTGGCAGGGGGAGCTGAGGATGCTGGGGCGACCCCTGGGAAATGGCCATTCGACCCCCAAAGGGGTCGTGACCCCCAGGTTGGAAACCGCTGCTCTAAACGGTTTACACCATTAAGCAATGTATATATTTACATTGCCCCCAACAATCTGGGTCCTTATTTTACTTACCTCGGAAGGATGGAAGGCTGAGTTAACCTTGAGCCGGTGAGATTTGAACCGCTGACCTGCGGATCACCGTCCACTAAAGCGACCTGCAGTACTGCCTCTAACCGCTGTGCCACCTCGGCTCTTATTAACCTGTTTGCACTGGGGAACTGCATTGTGTTTGGTATTTGGAATTTGTTTATGTACTAAAGGTGCTTTTTTTCAAGAGACAAGTGGCCCTTCCGGTTTTTCTTTGAAGACGCTTCTGGGATGAGAAGCAAAATGTTCTTCAAAGAAAAACCAGGAAGTCCAGTTGCCTCTTGAAAAAAGTACCTTTGGTACAACTATGACCTGGATGACTGAGAATCTCCATAGAATTTGTTTATGCTTTGTTCATTCATCCATCCACATTTCCCCCTCATTGTTACATTTATGTAGGTGGGTTTTTGCCTCAAACATCCTTTAAAATATTTGGGAAAGTCTACATTTTAAAAGCAGCTGTTTGTGCACTGCTACAAATGTGGTATGAAATGTTGTAAAATTGCATTAAAATGAACATTGAACCTACCATATTTTTCGGAGTATAAGACGCACCTTTTTCCTCCCTAAAAGTGGCTGAAAATTTGGGTGCATCTTATACTTCGAATGCAGCTTTTTTTTCCAGCCCTAACTAGGTGCTAACAGATCTTCCCAGCTCTTACCTTGCAGGCTTTTTCATTGTTACTCTCTCCAAAGAATGTTTTTCCAGCCCTAAGTCTTTGCAGAATTTTTTTTCATTGCTCTACTTTCTCCGAGTAAGTTTTTTTCTAGCCCTAACCAGGTGCTAACTATCTTCCCAGCTCTTACTGGCTTGCAGGCTCTTTCATTGTTATTCTCTCAGAGGAAGGTTTTTTAAAGTCCTAACCAGGTGATAAAATAATGTGCTGAAGCTGACCAGACTAAGGATGCTAGCCAGATGAATACCTGGTAGGCAGATTGTTTTCCCCTATTTTCCTCCCCAAAAACTAAGGTGCGTCTTATACTACGGTGCGTCTTATACTCCGAAAAATACGGTATTTCTTTTGTGCCCTGTACTTATAAGCATTTGGAGTTTTGTAGCCAGTCTGACATTTTACACAGGGATGGGTTTGGAAGCACAGGAGAAAAAGAAAAGGGGAAAGAGAGAGAAACTCCAGATGCTCTCTACAAGCAGCCAGTTGGCCAGATTCAATTCCAAAGACAGGGGAAGATATGTGAGGAAAAGTCTCCAAGTTCCAGGGTTTGCAGACCAAGTATGTATGAGCGTGCATTCTGGCAAACAACAATAATAATCTTGTTCCATGCATTGCCAAGAAACTTTAGCCGATGCAGGTGCAAATAGTTTTCCAATTCTGGCTCATTAAAATATGAATTTTGCAGTTGAACATCTGGGATTCTGGGCTTTGGGGATGGAAGCACGTTGCAGAAGTGGACAGGAGAGACACACGCACATTTATATGCACACCCACACACTGGCGCATACACACAGTGCCTTGACTTCCAGGTCAAGCAGCTCAGTTTCAAGGTCTCGGAGTGGGTCCGGAATGGCGATTTGTGAGGAAGTCACCAAACAATGCCAAACACCCGGAAATGAGTCCAAGAGTCTTGACGGTACAATCCACTGCTATTTTCATTGTTTCTGGGCAAATTTATACACAGTCAGAAACACCTGGGCTGGCATACAGCCCAGGTTTGACTAATTGCCAGGGGAAAGGAGCAGCCGTTTGTCTTCGGTGGGATTTCCTATATTGCTCCTCCAAACATGTGGTTTCACTTTTCCTGTCTCCCTGCAGGAAATGGCAGGACAGTGAAACACAGAATAAATGAGCTTGATTCGAAGAGGTTGCCTCCGCAGAGGCTGCGCCAAAAATAATTGTCTTGTGAGACCCTGTTAATAGTGGAGATTATATAGACGGTGGTTCGGCAAAACTGCAATCCTTTCTTTTCTCCCCAAGCCCGTATATATATCGATGGAGAAACAAGGGAGAAAGACGGAGCTGTATTTAAGAATTCTATATATTTTCGAGGAGGTGGGCATGTGCTGAGAGAAAACACAAACAATCCTTTGTGTAGTAGGCCTCATGGGCTCGGAGCTCTTATATTCCCAAGCAAAACAAGAATTCCTTGTTCTAAAGTTTCTAGCCCTCATAAATGTATTGAAGGACCTGGTGGTCATTAAAATCTCACAAATGACAAGGAATCTTGACAGGTGACAGGTGTTTCAACTGTCATAAATAAAGTAGTTTACTACATTTACTAAATGTAGTTCATAAAATCATCTGCCACAGTGTCCTACCTGTCAATGAATACTTCAGCTTCAACCACAACAACACACGCGCACACAATAGATTCAAACTCAATGTAAACCGCTCCAAACTCGACTGCAGAAAATACGACTTCAGCAACAGAGTAATCAATGTCTGGAATGCACTACCTGACTCTGTGGTTTCTTCCCCAAACCCCAAAAACTTTAACCTTAGACTGTCTACAGTCGACCTCACCCCATTCCTAAGAGGTCTGTAAGGGGCGTGCATAAGCGCACCATCATGCCTACCTTCCCTGTCCTACTGTCCTATTGTCCAAATTTGCCTATACCTACTTTGCTTTTGTTTATGTTTATACCATACCTGTTATCTTGCACACGTTTTGACAAATAAAATAAAATAAAATAAAAAATAAAAAAATCCATCAGTTGTTGATTTCATTTTGTAATTGACAAGTACTGTATACCCAAACAATGATTTCTCATAGTCTTCAACTACAGACAATTTGGACATTGCCAATTGGGTTGGAATGGGGGAGTTAAAAATTTATCTAAGGACATAGAGTACCTATTTGAAACGCAGAATGCAGAGATAAGATTTTGCAGTAAGGATGTGCATATTATTAGATAATATAGATAGATAGATAGATAGATAGATAGATAGATAGATAGATAGATAGATAGATAGATAGATAGATAGATAGATAGATAGATAGATAGATAGATAGATAGATAGATAGATAGATAGATAGATAGATATAGATATATAGATAGATAGATATAGATAGATAAAGATAGATAGATAGATAGATAGATAGATAGATAGATAGATAGATAGATAGATAGATAGATAGATAGATAGATAGATAGATATAGATAGATAGATATAGATAGATAAAAATAGATAGATAGATAGATAGATAGATAGATAGATAGATAGATAGATAGATAGATAGATAGATAGATATAGATATAGATATAGATATAGATATAAATATAGACAGATAGATAGATAGATAGATAGATAGATAGATAGATAGATAGATAGATAGATAGATAGATAGATAGATAGATAGATAGATAGATAGATAGATAGATAGATAGATAGATAGATAGATAGATAGATAGATAGAGCTGAAGTGGTGCAGTGGTTAAATGCAGCCATTGCAGGCTGACTGCTAGTTCAACAGTTCAGCTGTTCAAATCTCACTAGGCTCAAGGTTGACTCAGCCTTCCATCCTTCCGAGGTCGGTAAAATGAGGACCCAGATTGTTGGGGGCAATATGCTGAACTCTGTAAACCGCTTAGAGAGTGCTGTAAAGCACTATGAAGCGGTATATAAGAAAAGTGCTATTGCTATTGCTATATAGATATATAGATATATAGAGATAAAGATAGATAGATAGATAGATAGATAGATAGATAGATAGATAGATAGATAGATAGATAGATAGATAGATAGATAGATATAGATAGATAGATAGATATAGATAGATAAAAATAGATAGATAGATAGATAGATAGATAGATAGATAGATAGATAGATAGATAGATAGATAGATAGATAGATAGATAGATAGAGATAGAGATAGAGATAGATATATAGATATATAGATAGAGATAGATAGATAGATAGATAGATAGATGATAGATAGATATTAATATAAGTAAAAACTATAGTTTTAAAAGGCTATATAGATAATACGGATATAGTTGTTTATTATGGTTAAAAAAATGTAATTAAAATTATGTAAAGCTCCGAGGATAGCTTATTGAAGTTAGGGGCTAAACAGAAAAGCCCAAAATGTTTATTTGTTGTTGTGTATGTCAGTGTTGTATTGCTGTATAGTTTTGTGTATTTAATAAAAAAATTAAAAAAAAGAAAGAAAAGAAAAACCAAGTACATTTAAAGTGAAATCAAGAATGACTTCACAACTTCTCTTTTATGTGGTAGTTTATCTATCTGCACGGAATGGCACTTCTGAAATTCAAGTTTCATTTATCATATGCATCACCCTCAAGTTCTCAATGGCATGGTTTACCACACATGCAACCAATATGGAGGCTTGTAAATATTATATTTTACATGAAAAACCAATTTTTGACATCCCAAGAAAGGCAAGGTCAGGAAAAACATCTGAATGGTCCTAAAACTTTGCCCAATTAAACCCTCAGAGATACTGTAAGTCAGTCCCTGTAAAACCCAACTAATAAGAAATGGCCTGGATAAATCAATCAATGGATAATGTTCTAGGAACTTCATTTTGGTAGAGTGAGGCATTGGAAATGATGATGTGTGAGCCAAAACAAGAGTCAATGGAATTAAGTCACCTGCTTCCTTCTTCTGTTACTATGCCTCTCAAGTCCCTCCTTCTGTTTTTAGAAGTTTTGTAAATTTAGAGACAGGGCAGGAGAGAGAGAGGGGGGGGGGAGGGAGGGAGGGAGGGAGAGGGAGAGGGAGAGGGAGAGGGAGAGGGAGAGGGAGAGGGAGAGAAATAGAGAAAAAGAGAGAGAGAGAAAAAGAGAGAGAAATAGAGAGGAAGGGGAGGGGAGGGGAGGGGGAGGGAGAGGGAAAGGTGGAGGGAAAGAGAGAGAGAGAGAAAGAGAGAAAGAAGGGGAGAGGGAGAGGGGGAGGGAGAGAGAGATGAGTGTCTGTGTGTTATGGAGATTTAACAAGGTAATAATAATAACTGTCTTACTCTTATTTATTATCTTTCTATCTATCTATCTATCTATCTATCTATCTATCTATCTATCTATCTATCTATCTCTTTCTATCTATCATCTAACTATCCATCTATCATCTAACTATCTATCATCTATTTATTTGTTAAATTTATTTGCCGCCTCTCTCACCATTGGATTACTCTAGGCATTTTACAATAATAAAAAGAAAAATGAAAGGCGTGTAAACAGAACAGAAATAAAATAATAGAACACTAAAATAAACAATGACAAAGGATCACAAGAAGAATAAATACATCAATAGGATAACCAATATAGCAATAGCACTTATATACTGCTTCACAGTACTTTACAGTCCCCTCTAAGCAGTTTATTGAGTCAACATATTGCCAGTTTCTGGTTACATTACTCTGGTATTGCAACTGTTGTCACTTCTAAAACCCTAGAGCTGAATTGAAATACAATTGTATGATGAAATCCATATTTTTGTGAATTTTGCAAAGTAGAGTACCTATTGCAAATATATGCAAAAATGTACGTATTAGGAGAAATTGTGGGAAAATACGTAGAGAGAACTGCACACAAAGAAGTCTGTCTCACGGGAATGCCTGTGTGAAAAATTTATCAAGATTTTTCTGGGAACTGGGAAAAAAAATGGTTGAAGACACTGATTGCCAACGTTTTAAAAACAACTGATTAGAACTGGTGTTTCACTCATCACCAATTTACCATATTTTTCGGAGTATAAGACGCACCGGAGTATAAGACGCACCTAGATTTTAGAGGAGGAAAACAAGGAAAAAAGTATTCTGAACCAAATGATGTAGTAATATATTATTTAATAAAATACCAGTGTAGCAGAATACTTTTTACAACCATGTATACTTTTTACAACCATGTATACTTTTTACAACCATGTACACTTTTTACAACCATGTACACTTTTTACAAACTTCAAACTTGACAGCTTTAAGACTTGTGGACTTCAACTTCCAGAATTTCTCCTCCAGTCATGCTAGCTCAGGAATGGGAGTTGAAGTCCACAAGTCTTAAACTTGCCAAGTTTGAAGACCCTTGCAGCCCTAACCCCTAAGCCAGGGGTCTTCAAACTTGACAGCTTTGAGACTAGTGGACTTCAACTCCCAGAATTCCTCCTCCTGTCATGCTAGATGGGGTAATTAGAAGGGAAAAACACCCCTGTTTTTGCAAAAAATGGCCCATTTCCCCCCCCCCCTTTTTTGTTGCAAAAACGGAGCATGCAGACGGTTTGCAAAGCCTGCAGAGTGCTCCTAGGGGGTGGGGAAGGCAAAAATGCCCCCATTTTTGCAAAAAACAGCCTTCTTTTTGCCCGTTGTTTTGCAAAAATGGGGATGTTTTTGCCTTCCCCCAGCCCCCAGGAGCACTCTGCAGGCCTCCCAAACCCTCTGCGCACCCCATTTTTGCGAAAAACAGGCCCATTTTTCGCAAAACTTGGACACAGGGGCGGGGCTTTGGGAGGCCAAAACTGGCTGTATTCGGTGTATAAGACGCACTGACATTTCCACCCTCTTTTGGGGAGCAAAAAGGTGCGTCTTATACTCCGAAAAATACGGTATGCAGATTTAAGAAAACCTCCTACAATTAATTGATTAGGATGGACTAATTAAAACTACTTGAACTGAGAGGTTGGCTTCAAGTATACATTTGGAGGAAATGTAATTTGTAACCAGAAGAGGCTGTAAGTTGGTTGAAAGATTTTCCTGGCTCATTTGTCAGCGATCTCTATTTGGAAAGGCATCAACAATAGTAATAATCCAAGAGGGTCTTGGTAGGTGGAGCTCGGCATCACCTTCCCAAGGCAAATTGTAAGACAAGACCGACATAAATCAATAGCTGGTTGGGGCTAATTCACACCAAATGTTTTGACGGGATTTTCTGATCAACCACAGAACTGCAAGGAACAGAAGAACTGGCGGTATTATCCAGGCATTGTCCTTTGCAACTTCCATCTGAAAATCAAGGTAACAATACACACAACTGCCTGTGTGCTTCCAGCTCAAAGTCTATGCTGAGAAAATAATTTAAATTGCAAAGAGCTAGAACAAAAACAAAAAAAGGTCATAGTTTCAAGGCCTTTTAACCAGGAACTCAAATCAACTGCCAAGATACTTTTTTTTTTAATGGCACCCGTGAAATTAAGTCCTGGGACATAATTTCTGTACAGTAATAGGTTTTGGATTACCATATTTTTCGGAGTATAAGACGCACCGGAGTATAAGACGCACCTTAGTTTTTGGGGAGGAAAATAGTGGGGGGGAAATCTGCCTACCAGGTATTCATCTGGCTAGCGTCCTTAGTCTGGTCAGCTTCAGCACATTATTTTATCCCCTGGTTAGGACTTAAAAAAACATTCTTTGGCGAGAGTAACAATGAAAAAGCCTGCAAGGTAAGAGCTGGGAAGATCTGTTAGCACCTAGTTAGGGCTGGAAAAAAAAAGCTACATTCGAAGTATAAGACGCACCCAAATTTTCAGCCACTTTTAAGGAGGAAAAAGGTGCGTCTTATACTCCAAAAAATATGGTATATCTAGATATTTCCAATTAGAAATAGATAAGCAACCAGAGTACCTAAGAATATCTTTGTTACCATTTGCCAGGCTGTTGTCTGTGTCTGACTGTAACTTACAATGTATGTAGAGGAAACTTGTTTGCTAGTAGCATCATCTTTATTTATAAGATCACAGCAGATGTGACAATCTTTTTTTTTAAATGAGGTTAGGATTAGCACATGAATGGGAGACTGCCAAGAAATCTCAGATTATAAACTAGATTGGGAAATTGGAAAGCCTTCCCAGTAGAAAGTGTATTGTTGCCAAGATGGATGGATTACATGGTTGTGCAGTTACCAGGAATCAAGCTTGACTTGAAGGAGTTTTTACCTCTCCCCTGTTTTCATGTTGGGGGGACTCAACCAGAGAATTTCTCAGGTTCAGTTACAGCATCTTACATGGAGAGATAAGTACTGAAAGGTTTAAATGAGGCCAGAAAAGCAAGCACGGATAAATTGGGTACTTACCTACTTACAACATCCTGGAGTTTCTGCATTCTTTCAGCCTTGGGTTTCTGTGGCTGCCCAACAGGCACTGCCAGTTGGGTTTAGAGTGTCACAATCTCAGCCAGTGGTGAAATCAAAAATTATTGCTAAAATTAATGTTGGACACTCACTGTTGCTTCTCTCCCCACCAGAGGTGGGTTCGGAACGGTTCGGACCGGTTCGCCTGAACCAGTAGCAAACAGCTGGTGATGTCATGATGACATCACGGAACTGGTTTGGTCGGTGCCAGTCCATGGGCGCACCATCATTTTTTAAATTTTTTAAAAAAATTTTAATTTTGGGGGGATTTTTTCCCGGGGGTTTTTTTCTGCGCATGCGCAAAAGTCGAGTTTCTGGCACTGCGCATGCGTCACCATCTTGTTTTTGGGTTGTTGTTTTTTTAATTTTTTTCAGTTTTTTCGGCACTGCATGCGTGCTCCCATGCAGCATGGGAGGAAGCGAATCGGCAGTGAGGTAAGTTAGAACCCACCCCTGCTCTCCACCCATTGATCTTCAGTTCTTATCCTGATCACCAACATGGTTGAGGAACGTCCCAAGTGAAACAATTTACTAATTGGAAGAGTTAATGAGGTAACTTCAAAAAAAAAATAGTGATCGTAAAATATTTCTTCAGAAAGAGAAAAGACACTTGGATCAAAGCAAAAACAGAATCTGGGCTACAGAGAGGGAAGAATGAAATCCTCAGTTTGACTTCTAGTAAGTACATCTTCTGTTACTGGCTAGATTTATAGTAGTTATTATAAGCTATAAGCTATAGCTATTATAATAGCTATAGTAGCTATTATAAGGTATGGATAAGTCACATCCATAAGTCATGGATGTGACTTATAAGGATTATAAGTCACACCCATGACTTATGGATGTGCTCTCACATAAGTCATGGATGTGAGAGTAACCATGACAAATTCTCAGAATTCCAAAAATTCATTAGCCCGCAAAGATCATTGTCCTTTGAATGAAATAGACAGCAATTTTGGAAAATTTTGGAAAAGATGTTGGCTATCAAAATGGACTGTCTGGAACTCCAGTCAAATATTGGAGAAGGTAGTTTCATGTGTTCATGAAAATCAGGAAATCCAGGTAGTTCAAATGAGTAGAAAGATTTATAGCAAACTTAAACTCTCTACAAGAATCTGAACTACTAACAGTCAAGGGAAATTGGTGGTAGATAAGAGTGAAAAGAATTCAAGGTGGGCTGGACATAGATCTCTTGTGGGCACAAAGGGACTTATGACTGATGACATGCTTGACCCCATCCTTCGAGCTCAGCCTGGTCATCTCCTACACCTACAGCCTGGTCATCTCCTACACCTCCTACATTCCTAATACATTATTTACTTGTACATAGCTAGTCATATATAAACTTGCTTAGACCCATTAAGGTCCTTCTACACCATAAAAAAATAGTTTCTTAACCACAATATGTCATTAACTTCAGATATTTTTTCTCTTTTAAATGGAAAGTTTAGTTGACTATGAAAAAACTGATCTCAGAGAGCAAGATTAAAGCTTGGAAAAAATTAAAATAAAAAATGTTCGGGAATCTTGTTCTTGGACAGTAAAATGGAGTCTTGGATTGGAATGATGCACAACCTTTATGCTGAATTCTACATGATTTTTCCGTAGGAAAAAGGCACCTTTGTAAAACTGAGTTTGCCCAGGCATTCTAGCTCTGTAAAATAATACTTAAGGAGGGGCTACTGGACCCCTTAATCTTTTGGTCCTTCTAAATCCTACTCTTGGACTGGAGAGTTTGAAAGTCTCTGAAAAAGAACAGAAGAAATGGTGCAATGAACCTGCGTTATAGCTTTATCTCCACTGAGACATGCCGTTTTTGACATTTTGAGACTCCACTGTAAAGGATTGCCTCTTTACAAGAACCACCTGCCCCAAATGACAGCTTGTTCCTTTAACTTCAGAACATATTTTTAAAGTTAATTTACCACTTTTTAAAAAAAAAAGCAGGAGGGAAGTGGGGTTTCCCTTCCCCAGTTTTTTAACACAGAGGTCTTTAAAATTGGCAACTTTAAGGCTTGTGGACTTCTACTCCCAGAATTCTCCAGCCAGCTATGCTGGCTGGAGAATTCTGGGAGTAGAAGTCCACAAGCCTTAAAGTTGCCAAGTTTGGGGACCCCTGTTTTAATAGTAATTAAATTAAGATTGCGGCCCCAAAGTGTTCTGCCTGTTTCAAATAATCCTAGCCCTTATTGGTAGTCTATTTTGTATAGATTTTTATTTCCTTGATCAGCTGAGGCTGCATAATGTTTCAGTTGCCTTCGTTTGGGGCAGACGTTCAAGTCATATCAAGACTTTTCACACTAGGTCTTAAACCCTTCATCCCGGTAGGGTGGACTGGATTACAATGGATCGGACATTATGATCATGCAGTAGGTGGGTGAGAGGCCCAAAATAATAGGGAAAAGCAGGATACAATATTGTCCTTATCTCATTTTGGACAGACAATGAAGCCAAGGAGTTAGCAAGCTGTAAGATTTTTGCTTTTGTTTGTTTTTTTTTTAACTGAAAGCAAGGAGATAAATACTGTGCTGTTTCAACCAAAGACTTATTGAATCAGTGAAATAAACCAAATGCTTATTTGGCTTATAATAAATAATCATTTATTAATTTATTTTATTCAGTTTATTTTATTGTATTTATTACTTATGACTATTAATATTAATTAGTATTAATAAGCCAAATACTTACTGATTCAGTGGAATGGCTTATCTCCGGAAGTTGTGGGTGCTCCATCACTAGAGGTTTTCAAGAAGAGACTGCCCAATTGGCCCAGAATGATATAGGGCCGTGATGGCGACCCTATGGCACGCGTGCCAGAGTTGGCATGCAGAGCCCTCTCTGCTGGCACGCGCACTGTCGCCCCAGGTCAGATCTCCATGGTGTTTCTTTCGTGAGCTTCTCTTTCCCTGCAAAAGATGAAAGAGAAGCTGACGAAAGAAAAAGATCTTATCTCTTGCCGCGCTGCCGGTGTTGGGATGCCCCGCCTCCCTCCGGCCAGCTGGTCTTCAGGTCTCTGCTGCGCATGCGCGCATGCATGTTCATGCATATGTCCACGTATTCACCTGCACCTCTGTGTGTTTGCGCATGTCTGTGCATGTGTGCGTTTGTGCATGTTCACACGTTCACACGCACCTTTCCGTTTGGGCATGCACACGCACGCGGTTTGGGCACTCGGTGTCTAAAAGGTTTGCCATCACTGATATAGGGTCTTCTGCTTGAACGGAGAGTTGAACTACCCTGTTTCCCCCAAAATAAGACACCCTCTGATAATAAGCCCAATCGGGCTTTTGAGTGCATGGCAATAAGGCCAAGCGCTTATTTCAGGGTTCAAAAAATGTAAGAGAGGGTCTTATTTTGGGGAAACATGGTAGAAGTCCCTCTGAGGTCCCTTCAATCCTATTATTCTATGTTCTAAATTCTATGAATCCAGTATTCTGTTCCAAGAGTGTTCACCAACACAAGATTAGGGTTAGGTGTACCCTCCCACTTATTAATTCTAAGAACGGCACAGCACAGCACAGAATAGAATCATCAAACAAATATACACCAAAAGTGACCTTCAACTTATTTCAGTGCAGAGATAGTAATACACTGTATCCAACTCTCTCAAATTTAAATGATTATTAAGTATTTCAACTATCTTAAAATAATAACAAACATTCTTAAAAATCAATATGCACATTATATTCTTCTCTTAATTTTAACCTAACACATAATAAATGGACAACTATGAATAACCATATTTTTTTTTAAAAAAGCACAATATTTATCTGGCCAAATCAGATCTAATTCTCAAATTCCCCAAGTCAAAACTTAATTCTTCTATAGAGTAGAGTAGAGTAGAGTAGAGTAGAGTAGAGTAGAGTAGAGTAGAGTAGAATAGAATAGAATAGAATAGAATAGAATAGAATAGAATAGAATAGAATAGAATAGAATAGAATAGAATAGAATAGAATAGAATTTATTTGGTGTGATTAGATACACAAGAAATTTGTCTCCAGTACAAAAACTTGCAATGTACATGCAAACCAACAGAGTAATAATTATAATATGATACCAATAAAATCCAACAATGATCACAAAGTTGCAAAAAATTTAGCCAGTTATTGTCTCTACGCAAAGCAGTCCATTTTGCCATCTCGGCTAATCCATTGGTTTCAAGATCCATTCTTCTATTGTAGGTATATAATCTTCGTTCCATCTTTGACAATGTAATATACCTATGAGGGAAAGGAGCAGAAAAAGAAACTCAGCTCTACTCAGGATCACTTTCCTTCCCTTTTTCTTGACAAAGGTGAAGAATGCAACAGATCGTTTTACACTATGCAGCCCTAACGTTTCTCCTGCCACACCAAGTGCAGTCTTGGCTTCTTTCTTTGCTACGTCTGAGCTGTTTTGACATGTTTATTTGTTTAATTTGTTTATTTTGACTAGCTCTGATTATAATTGGCAGCCAGGCACAGAATTAACATCAGACAGTGTCTTCGACTCGTCAGTTGCAATAATGCAAAAGGCATGCAAAACCAACACTTTTCTGAAGAAGTGACAATGCTTAGAGTTGGTTGAGTTCCACCCCAGTTCACGCCTCGCTAAAGAAGAAGAAAAGGGGACAAGAGAGCAGAAAGGTGAAAAGACGCGACCCGATGTGGGCGATCCGTTCTGCAGAAAATATTTTTCCGGTTGATGAAATGGAACTTCTAAACCATTTTAAAGAAATGAGATTTATTTTTGCATTGGGCATAGTAACACTGTCATGATCAAAAAGATGAGCCATCACTCAATAGATGATGATAGAGATAGATAGATAGATAGATAGATAGATAGATAGATAGATAGATAGATAGATAGATAGATAGATAGATAGATAGATAGATAGATAGATGAGAGAGAGATGATAGATAGATAGATAGATAGATAGATAGATAGATAGATAGATAGATAGATAGATAGATAGATAGATAGATAGATAGATAGATAGATAGATAGATAGATAGATAGATAGATAGAAAGATAGATAGATGAGAGAGAGAGAGAGATGATAGATAGATGAGAGAGCGAGAGAGAGGGAGAGATGATAGATAGATAGATAGATAGATAGATAGATAGATAGATAGATAGATAGATAGATAGATAGATAGATAGATAGATAGATAGATAGGTAGGTAGGTAGGTAGGTAGGTAGGTAGGTAGGTAGGTAGGTAGGTAGGTAGGTAGGTAGGTAGATAGACAGGCAGACAGGCAGACAGGCAGACAGGCAGACAGGCAGACAGGCAGACAGGCAGACAAGACAGAGAGTCAGACAAACATAGATAGACAGACAGAGAATTATAATCAGAACAACTCAAAAATAAAAATAATTTTTGTTTTTCAATTTGATCTTCATTAATTCTCTCTAAATGATTTAACTATATCCCTGTTCTTCTTTGCTCCTTGTCAGTCACTTTTGCATGGGTTCAGTACATTTTAATATTTAATCCTCTCTTATCTTGCAGAATTTAAGTCCCTCGTTCTACAAAAAAACCTCAACTTATTTCTGTGTTTCTCCTGACACAGCCAATTCTCACTTCCATATAATAGTGTAGCCAGCCAGAAACATGGTCTTGCAACATATCCTTTTGGCAAACAGTCATGCCTCATTGCAGAACACGTAGTACTTTTTTTATCAACATTGGCATACCTTAAATTATTCCATTTCCCCATTTTTTTACAATTACAATTCATCATCTTCTTCGAAGTTTTCATCATTTACTGTATGTATAACTTGCAATTACCCAGTCAACATTCACTATCCAGCACTATTACCCAGTCAACATTCACTATTACCTGGTTTTTTTGATATATTTTACGTTTGAGACACATATTCTCCATTGCATGTACAATACTGACTGATACTTATTTGGGATCTCAGCTAACATCATGGCATTGTCTGCCTGTAAACATACAATCACATTCACACCCCCAAGCAACACACCTCTCTTACCTCTAACAGCCAGAGTCACCTCATGGCGAGAAGGGCGGCAAACAAATTTAATAAAGAAATAAACAAACAAACAAATAAATAACCACAGCTATTCCTTACACATTTATCTACGAATGTATTAAACAGCGAAGAGAATATCACACATCTTTGTCTTACTTCCTGCTCACTTTTGCATCATTTGCTAAGCATTTAATTCCTGCTCACACATGTTTTATTTGCTTTGCAGTATATACTGCATATGTCACATTCAGTAACCTGCCTTCAATTCCATACTTACCGTCTGCTTTTTTCTAAATGAACAAATTGTACAATAAACGTTCTCATATTGGTGCGTTTCTCAATGGACTACTGAAGATCAAAAATCTGATCTGCATCTCCTGCTTCACATAAAACTATGTCCCAAAGTTTGCTTACTGTCATCTCGAGCCTTTCAATCAAAATTCTGTCAGATGCATTCCCAGGGTCTTTTAAAAAGATAGCCTCCTCGTATTTTGTCTTCACTCTTGCTATCTTTTTCTTTATGTAGTGCAACAATAACAGCATTCTTCCAACTGTCAGGCACAATATGTTGTTATGCTGAACAAGTCGTGCAGCCACCGCGTAAGGAAACCACATCCATATTTGAATCGTTCTCCGGTTACATCATCTTTTCTTGAAAACCTGCCGTTTGTCAACTTTCTCATAGCATTTATGATTTCGTATTCTTCACATTGTTCTGGATGGTTGCATTTATAGCATTTCTTTCGATTCCTCTCTTTAGCATACACAATCACTCCCATATAAATCGCTGAAAAAATTCCTTCCGGCTTTGCCTCATGTCAGCTTCTTCCTAAATTATTTCGTCACTTTGATTTTTAATTCCATTCGTTCCGCGGGTGATTTCTTCTCACAGTCCCAAAATATCTTTTTATTTCCATCAAATAATAATAATAATAATATGAAAATGATTCTTTTCTCAGGCTTTTCTTTAAAATCTTAACAGTTTTTTTGTTCTTATTCATGATATTCTTAGAAGCTTTCTTTTTTTTCTAAACATGGTATCTTTCAGCCTCATTTCTGCAACGCTTTTCTATATTGTGGGGGTCCTTGGTGTTCTCTGAGTTTGGTGGTTTTCTTGCAGACATTTTCATTACTCAACTAGGTATCATCATCAGTGCACAGATAATATTACCTAATTGAATAATGAAACAATCAGACAGAGCACCAAGAACCCTACAGTTCAATCCTGAGCTACAAATATTTTCTTCTATTGGTACTTTTTTATATTCATGTTTTCTCATCCACGGCCTTGTTCAATTCATCCTTCCACCATGCGCTCTTATTTAGACTTCTCATAAGCTTAGTCCCCACTCTTTGGTGGCATTCTGCAATCACTCTTCTCCGTCCTCTTTCCTTAGGTCCCCTTTCCATTTATCCGATAGGGAAATTAAATTATCTTCTTTTTTTCCCCCTATAGGCCCCATACAATCTTTTCCTGCCATCGTTTTAATTTCACTTTATTCTTTTTCTTCCATGTCTATTTTTTCCAAAGTTCTACTCTTGAAACTATCAAAAAAACCAACAAAACCCAACCCTCTGTCTCACATTCAGAATTTTGCCTTAGCTTTGCACCCAGAGAGGTGGGTCTCTCTTACCTTCCCTACTGGTTTGGAAGTGCATGCGTCACATCAGAAGTGCATGTCACATCGGGGTACTGACCCTCTGCGTGTTCGCAGAAGCCTTTGCGCATGCGCAGAGGGTAATTTGCCAGCCACTTTCAAGCAGTGGCGACCAGGGAACTGCTTCGGGGGCATGGCAAGCCAGCCTTCACTACCGGTTCGGTGACCATGGCCAAATTTCCGCTACCGGTTCGCGTGAACCGGTCTGAACCAGTAGCAACTCACCACTGCACTCCTTTCTAACCTGCCACTGTTTATCAGAAAGAGACAAATCATGTTTTAAACTTGTACTCAATCCTCTGTTATGTGCACCTGAGTGGATTTATGTTTAAACCGTGCTTAAAACAAACAGAATGTTTTCTAAGCAAATGCTCATGAAATAATCCCCATCTCATTCATTCTTGAGTTTCTGAATGTTCCATAAGCTTTTTCTGTACTGTCTCATCTCATGTCATGTAACCAAAGAAATTTTTGTGAGATTACCTTTTTAAAATATTGTGCAATTTTTCCTCAAAATAATCTACCGTATTTTTCGGAGTAAAAGACGCACCTTTTTACCCCCCCAAAAGAGGGTGAAAACTTGGGTGCGTCTTATACACCAAATGTAGCCCCACCCAGCCACCCCCAACCTTTGGCCTCTGCCTCCCAGCAATTTACCTCCTTGCAGCAAACAGCACAGAGCCTGATTAGCACAAGCAACTGATTATCTGCCTCCCGACCCACAGCTGACTGAGGCTTGCAGGCAGGCCACGTGCTAATATTGAAACTGAAACTAGCTGCAAGGAGGCAAATTTCTGGGAGGGAGAGGCAGAGGCAGAATTTTATTTTCTTGTGCTAATCAGACTGCTTGAAACTGGATGCAAGGAGGTAAGTCAATAACTACAAATGTCTGTAGAATGTTCAAATTATTAGAGTTATTTTTTAAAGACTGCTTTATTATTGTTCTAGACAACTTAACAAATGAAGATGCTTTTTAAAATAAATGCTTGCTCTGAAGAGGCCCAGTGCTTTTGTACCTTCTTTTAAATAGCAGAGAATAATGTATACTTCCAGAAAGCCACATCAATTAGTCTTGGGTTTGTGAACTTCCTTCTCCCATATGTATCTACCAGAATCTTAAGAGCCCTTCCTGGAATGCCTTGTTCTTCTGATATTCAAAAAAGGGGCCACCAAAAATGGAGAGATTCTTTCTTTGTGGGGATCCAACAGTACCAAAATGATTTCCCAACAGAATCCTCCCTGCCACCCATCATTTTTAATCTTCTTTTTTTAAAAAAAACTTTTAATAAAAGAATCTTCTCCACTATCACAAAATGCTAGGGTGTTTTTTTGGTTCTGAGAGAAACGTTTTCATTTTTTTCCTGGCCTTTTTACTATTTTATCCTTGTGAATAATGTTTATATAATTTAAATCTATCATGCAAAATCAGGTCTTCTCATTACAGTCCTATTTGGGGTCTTTTCTCCATTTTTTTTAAAGGATTGGATTGGATTGGATTGCTATTGCATTTTTTTTTCTCCTTAGGTATCCTGCACGACACCTACAGAAATAATGTTATGAGATATTGAAGAAGCCAAATAAGAAAATGTCTCTTGGCTTCTCTTCGCCAATCCCCAAGAAAGGCAGAATCTGAAGTGTTTGGCTTGCAGTCAGTTAACAGTGTTGCTGTAAACAGAGAACAAGCTACACATTTCCCAATCATGCCACCAGCAAGACAAGCAATTCCGATGTGCTATTGCAGTGCATATGGTCAACAGCCTCACACTTTTCATCGGCACCTAAGTAAATGGTGATGCTAGCAAACCCTCCTTCTGTCATGCAGACAATACAGCCATGTGCCCAGAAAATATGAGTAATTTTCTGTTGCTTGTAAACCGCACGTCCTGCTCTGCTTAGCTGAAGATTGCACATACGTACAAGTACACCCACGCACCCGCACACAAACTGCAGGCCTCTTCTCTGTGCTCGTTGGTGTCTTTCCTAGACATTTGTCCTCCATGCTGCGATTCTCCAAGTTGCGTCCATTTTCAAGAAAGCTAGCCTTTGAACCTACAGAAGACAGGATCAGTAGCTAAATTTGACCCTTGGTTTAAAATTCATTACCAACTGAGAAAATATCCTATGTAGAAAAGTCAATCGGTTAGTTTTCTCTGTGTTTTCCTTAAGTAGGATATCCAGATTTCCAATCTTGTTTGTTTGTTTGTTTGTTTGTTTGTTTGTTTGTTTGTTTGTTTGTGAGACTTATATACCGCCTCATAGTGCAAGCACTCTCTAAGCGGTTTACACCATTAAGCGATGTATATTTACATTGCCCCCAACAATCTGGGTCCTCATTTTACCTACCTCGGAAGGATGGAAGGTTGAGTCAACCCTGAGAACAGCAGAGAGCAAACTTCCAAATCACTAAATTAGTATTAAATAAGTATTAAATATATAAATATTATACTGTATAGCATTATGTAAAGAAATAAATTAGTAGACCAGCGAAATGTTGCGGACATAGTATATTTAGACTTCAACAAGGCATTTGACAAAGTAGACCACAACCCACTTCTTGGTAAGTTAGAAAAGTGTGAGATAGATAGCATCACCACCAGATGGATTTGTAACTGGCCGACAAGCCATACTCAATGAGTAGTCCTTAATGGTACTACATCTACATGGAGGGAAGTAAGCAGTGGGGTACCACAAGGTTCTGTCTTAGGCCCAGTACTCTTCAATATCTTCATAAATGACTTAGATGAGGGAATAGAAGGGGAACTCATCAAATTTGCAGATGACACTAAACTGGCAGGAATAGCCAACACCCCAGAAGACAAGCTCAGGATCCAAAAAGATTTTGACAGACTTGAACAATGGGCCCTATCCAACAAAATGAAATTTAATGTGGAGAAAAGCAAGGCTTTACACCTGGGCAGGAAAAACCAAAGATACAAGTACAGATTAGGTGAAACCTGGCTCAAAAACAGTAACTGTGAGAGGGACCTTGGAGTCCTAGTGGGCGATCACTTAAACATGAGCCAGCAGTGTGCAGCAGCAGCCAAAAAAGCTAATACAATCCTTGGTTGTATAAACAGAGGCATAGAATCAAAATCACGTGAAGTATTAGTGACACTTTATAAAGCCTTAGTAAGACCAGAGGTGGGTTCCTACCAGTGCGGCCCACTCTACAGTACCGGTAGCAGGCAGCAGATGATGCTATTTGAGTGCGGCCGCACCGGTGCCAAATTTTGGGGCTTTTTTGCTTCTGCGCATGCGCGGAAGCAAAATCTTGCCGAAATCTTGTGAGGGGATGCGCGCGTTCATGCGCACAAATTTGGCGAGATATTGCTTCTGCGCATGCGCAGAACCAAAATTTTGGCAAAATCGCGCATGCAGCATGTCCCCTCACATTTCAGCGAGGTTTTGCTTCCACGGATGCACGGAAGCAAAATTGCACGAGGTCAATTTATTTTCCAAAGCACCAGAAGGCAGGAGAAGAAACAATGGATGGAAACTAATCAAGGAGAGAAGCAACCTGGAATTAAGGAGAAACTTCCCAATAGCGAGGACAATTAACCAGTGGAACAGCTTGACTTCAGACATTGTGGGTGCTTCAATACTGGAGTTTTTAAGAAGACAGTCACTTGTCCAAAATGGTACAGGATCTCCTGCTTAAGCAGGGGGCTGGACTAGAAGACCTCCAAGATCCCTTCCAGCTTTATTCTGATTCTGATTTAAATCTGTTGATAGCTCCCTAACTTCTGAGAAATGAATGCTTTGTAACGGTTATCTCAAAGAGAGAAGTCATTTTACCTAAATAAAAATGCCGGCTTCTCTTTTAAATGAAGTTTAAATCAAATGGGATGAGCATCCATAGACTCTTGTTTATTCCTCATTCTTGAATAGAAGACTTCTAGAACTCCAATGAATGGTCTCTTGGGATCCAGGAAATAATGCAGGATCTAAATAGATGTAGACAATTCAAATTCTTCCAGAAATATTGCCTGCTGCTAGCTCCAAAACAAAAGTCCGTAACATTTGGCTTTTGAATGACATTCTGAAGCTGTACTCCTAAAACTACTATTATTAACTCAGGACAAAACCTAAATTTAATTCACTTTTGCTTTTTATTAAATCCAGCTCATATGAACATTTTTCAGTCATGAATTTCCAAAAGACTTCTTTCAATTACGTACGAGGGTGAGTCAAAACGTAATGCCATTTTCTTTAGGACAGGTATAATTACCAACACAGGAGCATGCAGCATACATCAAAATGAAGCTGGTCCTCTATGGATCACATCCCTACTTCTCAACATAGTCACCGTTTCTCTCAATAGCAATCTTCCACCTTCGAATGAGAGCATGTATCCCTGTCTCGCAAAATTTTGTTGCCTGTTCTTTGAGCCACTTCTTCACTGCAGTTTTCACTTCCTCGTCACTGGAATAGTGTTTGTCTCTCAAACCCTCTTTCATGGGGCTTCAGACTATCATCTCTTTGGCCCCATGAAAGACGGTTTGAGAGGCAAACATTATTCCAGTGACGAGGAAGTGAAAACTGCAGTGAAGAAGTGGCTCAAAGAACAGGCAACAAAATTTTACGAGGCAGGGATACATGCTCTCATTCGAAGGTGGAACATTGCTATTGAGAGAAATGGTGACTATGTTGAGAAGTAGGGATGTGATCCACAGAGGACCAGCTTCATTTTGATGTATGCTACATGTTCCTGTGTTGGTAATTATACCTCCTGTCCTAAAGAAAATGGCATTACGTTTTGACTCATCCTCATACATTAAAAATAAATTCTGGAGGTCTTTGAAGCCCACACCAAAGACTTTGTAGAATCTCATGCAATTCTGGGACTGAAGCAAGATAAGGACCTACCAAAGTTATCCCAGGTATAAACTTTCAATCTATTTACACCCGTAGGTGTTTATTTCAAATTTATTTAACGTAAAAGAGAACATCGTTTCGACAGCAACAGAATGCTATTAAAATTTGACTGATACCACTTCAAAGTGTCAGTGATAAGATTGCACCTGTAAATACAAGTCAACTTTTTCCTTGTTGAAGTTCACCCTTAATTATAAGAATGAGAACGTTAGTCGGCAGCTCTCTAGTGCCATCCTATGGCAATCCTATTGCACTAACTGAGAAATAGGAAATCTATTATGAAAGCCCTTTATAAGAATATTGGAACTGGTATCTTTACAAGTGCAAGGAGTTCCACAGTATTCTGGCTATGCTAGCTGAGCTTTTTTCGCTCTCTGTATTTACACCACATGGAAGTTGTTAGAGTTATATGAAGCTTTGATTTGGAGATTCAATTTGAAGACAGTTCTAGAACCTATGAACCAAATTGACTTTATGAATGGCATCTATCATACACTGCAGATGGAACCAGATGTTGCGGACTCAATATGCATGCAGAATTTCTTTTTTTTTAAATGAACTGGGAAAATGGATAACTGGATTTGACACTTCAAATCAAAGCATCAGATTGTCAAGTCACATTGGATAGACCAGTGATGGTGAACCTTTTTTGGCGCTCGGGTGCCAAAAAGGTGTGTGCACGTGCAATAGCGTGCATGTGTGTGCCCACACCCATAATGCAATGCCCTCCCCCTGCACATGCACACAACCCCCATGCTGCCCTCCCACGCATGCACACAATCCCCCCCAAGCTCCCCCCACACACATGCGCACAGGCCTCACTGAAGCCTCCGGACTTCCGGTAGGCCCGTTGGGCTGTTTTTTCGCTCTCCCCAAGGTTCAGGAAAGCCTCCTGAACCCTGGGGAGAGCGAAAAATGGCCAAACAGGCCTACCGGAAGTTTGGAAACAAACTTCCCATTGGGCCGTTGGGCCATTTTTTGCTGTCCCCAGGCTTCAGGAGGCTTTCCTGAACCTTGGGGAGAGCGAAAATGGCCGAAAAGAAGGCCAAAAATCAGCTGGCCAGCACGCGCATGTGCACTGGAGCTGACATAGGGCAACACCTCGTGTGCCCTCAGATATGGCTCCATGTGCCACCTGTGGCACGCGTGCCATAGGTTCACCATCACTGGGATAGAAATGGGCAATTTCAATCAGTTGTAAGTTAATTCTTGGCATAACCTAGAAAGTGTGGTTACATCCAGCACATATATACAAGCACATAACAAGACACGGCACAGTTACAACAAGCACTGTAGGAACGCTACGTTCCTCTGAGGGAAAACATCATGGGGAAATCAGCCAATAATAAAAGCAAATATTTTTAAAAGTGTACTTAAAAACCAGGTCGCTTCAAGCAAAAGGAGAAGTTCGCAATCTGGATTATTTATTTATTTATTAGTGACATTTATATACTGCCTCTCAGTGCAAGCACTCTCTAAGCTGTTTACACCAGTAAGCAATGTATATTTATATTTCCCCCAACAATCTGGGTCCTCATTTTACCTACCTCGGAAGGATGGAAGGCTGAGTCAACCTTGAGCCAGTGAGATTTGAACCGCTGACCTGCGGATCACAGTCAGCTAAAGTGGCCTGCAGTACCCCACTCTAACCGCTGCGCCACCTCGGCTCTTCCTGGATAATTTAGGACAGCAGGATAGCTTAATAATATTTGCAATGCCTCTGCAGTTGTTATTGCTAATGACTGTTTATCATGGGAAAACAATCATCCAGAGCAATGTTTCTCAACTTTGGCAATTTTAAGATGTGTGGACTTCAACTCCCAGAATTTCCCAGCGAGTTGGCTGGCTTGGAAATTTTGGGTGTTGAAGTCCAGATGTCTTAAAGATGCCAAGACTGAGAAACCCTGATCAAGAGAGTATTGTATTTCAAAGATTAAATGAGAAAGAATGGACGCATGACAAAAGAGGAAGCATTACTATCATAGAGATAAGTATATACATGCAGTGATAAAATAACATCTTACTTCAGATCACTTTCTCTTTCTTTGCTTTCCAATTCAATATTTCCAGGCTTCAGATTGTTTATTTATTTTTATTTATTTTTGTGAGATTTATATACCGCCTCACAGTGCGAGCACTCTCTAAGTGGTTTACACCAGTAAGCAATGTATATTTATATTGCCCCCAACAATCTGGGTCCTCATTTTACCTACCTCAGAAGGATGGAAGGCTGAGTCAACCTTGAGCCGGTGAGATTTGAACCGCTGACCTGAGGATCAGTGTCAGCTAAATTGGCCTGCAGTACCTGCCTCTAACCGCTGCGCCACCTCGGCTCTTGTAACATTGTGATTTGCAGAATATTAGAAACTCTGAATGAAACTGGAATTGGCATAAGCCAGATGATGACAGATTTCACATTCCTCAAATATAAGAGTTTCAATACCATAGTGGCTGTAACACTTGCTTAGCATGTAGAATGTGACTAGTTCAAACCCAACGAGAAACACAGGAGTCCCAGTAAGGAAGTTACTCAAATATTAGATATTAAGTGGGGAATACTAGATTCTAATCCACCACTAGCAAAAAATTGTCCCTGGCTGACCTGAAGTCAGTTTGTCTCTCTCTCTCACTGAACAACTTATCTCACATGTTGTAGTGGTGAAAAACAGATTTTTACTACACGAGTATAAGAACAAATAGAAACATTTGGAGCGGTTTACATTAAGTTTGAATCTGTTACGTGCTCATGTATTGTTTTCCCTACCAGTTCTGTGGGCGTGGCTTGGTGGACGTGGCAGGGGAAGGATACTGCAAAATACCCATTCTCTCCCCACTCCTGGGGGAAGGATACTGCAAAATACCCATTCCCTCCCCACTCCTGGGGGAAGGATACTGCAAAATACCCATTCTCCCCCCACTCCTGGGGGAAGGATACTGCAAAATACCCATTCCCTCTCCACTCCTGGGGGAAGGATACTGCAAAATACCCATTCTCTCCCCACTCCTGGGGGAAGGATACTGCAAAATACCCATTCCCTCCCCACTCTCCTGGGGGAAGGATACTGCAAAATACCCATTCTCTCCCCACTCTCCTGGGGGAAGGATACTGCAAAATACCCATTCCCTCCCCACTCCTGGGGGAAGGATACTGCAAAATACCCATTCCCTCCCCACTCCTGGGGGAAGGATATTGCAAAATCTCCATTCCCACCTCACTCCTGGGGGAAGGATACTGCAAAATACCCATTCCCTCCCCACTCCTGGGGGAAGGATACTGCAAAATACCCATTCTCTCCCCACTCTCCTGGGGGAAGGATACTGCAAAATACCCATTCCCTCCCCACTCCTGGGGGAAGGATACTGCAAAATACCCATTCCCTCCCCACTCCTGGGGGAAGGATATTGCAAAATCTCCATTCCCACCTCACTCCTGGGGGAAGGATACTGCAAAATACCCATTCCCTCCCCACTCCTGGGGGAAGGATACTGCAAAATCCCCATTCCCTCCCCACTCCTGGGGGAAGGATATTGCAAAATCCCCATTCCCTCCCCACTCCTGGGGGAAGGATATTGCAAAATCCCCATTCCCTCCCCACACCTGGGGGAAGGATACTGCAAAATACCCATTCCCTCCCCACTCCTGGGGGAAGGATATTGCAAAATCTCCATTCCCTCCCCACTCCTGGGGGAAGGATATTGCAAAATCTCCATTCCCTCCCCACACCTGGGGCCAGCCAAAGGTGGTATTTGCCGGTTCTCCGAACTACTCAAAATTTCCGCCACCCGTTCTCCAGAACCTGTCAGAACCTGCTGGATTTCACCCCTGTTTTCTTCCAGATGTTTCGTTATCCAACTAGGTAATATCATCAGTGCTAGAAGGGAGTGGGATTTGCTCTCTGTTTATAGTCAAGTGGCTCACCCTATCCGTGTTGGGGGAAGTGTTGTTTTCTACTTGATAGTCCCTTGATTAGGCTGTTGTTTACTGTTTGTTTGATTGCCTGTCTGGGTTGGTGGTTTCTTCATTGGATATGGTTATTATGTCAGAGAACATTCCTTGTCCTATTGAACAAATGTCACAAAAGCATATGCTTCAACCAGCCTGGATTATAAGTTTGGTCCTGCTGGGAAGGAATGATGAAGGGCACAAAAAATGGAGAAGACTCAAAATAGCAACAGAAACTCTCTCCTCCTGCCAGCCAGCTGAGAGCTGATGTTCTGCCAGGCATTGGGCAATCTGTCAAACAGCAGATGTGTTTTGATAGAGACATCAATGGGTGCTTTAAATAAAAAGAAGGAGCAATAACTAGTTTCTTCCTCCCCCCTCCGCCCCCCACCCACCCAAATAAAGAAGCCTACATTCTGTCGCTTAACATTAAAAAAATAAAAAGGTATCCTTTGGGAAATTAAGCATTGCCCTCAACAGAGAGCACAGCATATGTTAACTGTGTTCTCAGCTTCCTTCATCATACATTCAAACATCAATGTTAAATTACAGAAATGTGCTAACATTATTACTTGTAGTGGAATCCTACATCTGAGTGAGGACCAGTGGATGATCTAGCCCATTGGTTGCAAAGCAAAGCTGTCCCTTTTTTCTAAAGCTCTTGTAGATTATGACATTGGATCAGTGGTGAAATCCAATTTTTTTTTACTATCGGTTCTGTGGGCATGGCTTGGTGGGTGTGGTGTGGCTTGGTGGGCGTGGCAGGGGAAGGATATTGCAAAATCTCCATTCCCACCCCACTCTGGGGCCAGCCAGAGGTGGTATTTGCCGGTTCTCCAAACTACTCAAAATTTCCGCTACCGGTTCTCCGAACTACTCAAAATTTCCGCTACCGGTTCTCCGAACTACTCAAAATTTCCGCTACCGGTTCTCCAAACTACTCAAAATTTCCGCTACCGGTTCTCCGAACTACTCAAAATTTCCGCTACCGGTTCTCCAAACTACTCAAAATTTCCGCTACCGGTTCTCCAGAACCTGTCAGAACCTGCTGGGTTTCACCCCTGCCATTGGATGCAAGGCAACAGTGCTAACCAGAGTCTAGAGAAGGTTTGTCCTCTGGGAGCTGAACTGAGTAAAGTTCAACCAGACTCAGTTCCAGTTATACAAACTACTACTATCCTATACATGTTTGACAAATAAATAAATAAATAAATAAATAAATAAATAAATAAATAAATAAATAAATAAATAAATAAATAAATAAATAAATAAATAAATAAATAAATAAAAATCTTGCAAGTAACAGAATCTTGCAAGTCTAAATATGTTCCCCCATCTCTTTATCTTCATGAAAATTAGGGAAGGTCATGTCTGAGACATTTTCTTAAATTACATTTCTACATGGGACTCAGATTTCTTTTATCCGACAGTTGAATTGATGGAGCTCTTCCTTTTGTTTTCCAAAATTATTTTTTCTTGCCATTACAGATATCAATGGAAATGTCATGATTTAGTTACACCATTTCTACACCACTCTGCTTCTTACAACATCTGGTAGTTTACGGAACACATAAAATAAAATTACAAATGAAAGCTCAATCTATTTTCTTCCTGATGTCCCACTGAACAAGAGAGTTTTCACTGCCTTGCAAAACGTAAGTAAAGTAGGAGGTTTCCCTTACCTCAGGGAGAAAGTATCTATGGAGATTCTCAATCATCCAGGCTACGGGTGTCCCAGAGGTGATTTTCCGAAGGCAACTGGACTTTCTTGGGTTTTTTTTTTCTCTTTGAAAACGTTTCACCTCATCCAATGTATCAGAAGGGTCAAACAATTGGCAACTCCAAATCTCAACCAACAAATGCTCTGTCTTACACATTGGCAAAAAAAAATCAGAACACCAAATACAAGCTGGTGGATACAACCTCGTAGATGACCCTCACTCTGTCAAGGACCTTGGAGTACTCATCTCTAATGATCTAGGTGCCAGAGCTCACTGTAACAACATTGTCAAAAAGGCATTAAGAGTTATTAACCTAATCTTGCAAAGTTTCTTCTCCGGTAATATTGTATTGCAAACTAGGGCATATAAAATCTTTGCTAGACCAATTCTCGAATACAGCTCATCTGTCTGGAACTTGCACTGCATATCAGACATTAATACAATTGAGCGAGTCCAGAGATATTTCACGAGAAGAGTCCTCCACTCCTCTGCTCGCAACAGAATACCTTATTCCACCAGACTTGAAATGTTGAGCTTAGACAATTTAGAACTACGCTGCCTTCAGTCTGACCTAAGCGTAGTACATAAAATTACCTGCTACAATGTCCTACCTGTCAATTACTACTTCAGCTTCAACCGCAATAATACATGAACAAGCAATAGATACAAACTTAAAGTAAACCGCTTCAAACTCAATTGCAGAAAATACGACTTCAGCAACAGAGTGGTCAATGCCTGGAATGCACTACCTGACTCTGTGGTTTCCTCCCCAAACCCCCAAAATTTTAACCTTAGACTGTCTACTGTTGACCTCACCCCATTCCTAAGAGGTCTGCCTACTGTCCCTGTCCTACTGTATTTTACATATACATTTCATGTATGCATAATCATGTTTATACTTATATCTGTTATCTTATACATGCTTGACAAACAAATAAAATTTTAAAAAAATAAAAAAATAAAGAAGCTTCTTGGATGAGAAGTGAAACATTTTCAAAGGAAAAAGAAAGTCCAGTTGCCTTTTGGAAAAATCATCACTGTCAAACTATTCACTAGGCTGCATTACTATTACTATTAGTTTTTCTCATCGTTCCTATCACCCATCTTCTCCCACTTATGACTGTATGACTGTAACTTGTTGCTTGTATCCTTACAATTTATATTCATATTGATTGTTTCCTGATTGCTTACTTGAACCCTATGACAACCATTCTTGACAAATGTATCTTTTCTTTTATGTACACTGAGAGCATATGCACCAAAGACAAATTCCTTGTGTGTCCAATCACCCTTGGCCAATAAAGAATTCTATTCTATTCTATTCTATTCTATTCTATTCTATTCTATTCTATTCTATTCTATTCTATTCTATTCTATTCTATCCCATAATATTTGGGCTGCCAGTGAGAAGACTTCCTTCTAGAGTTCCACCTTGCCAATCTCATTTGAGGTGAGAACACAGATTGGAAAAGAAACAATTATGCAAATATGGAAACATGTTTTCTTTTTTTTTTTAAGGATTGTTAGATGAGACAGCATGCTAATAAATATAAATAAATGAATAAAACTAAAATTAAAAACATGAATTATGTAAAGGGCTGTTGGAACAACTTTGGGAAATAGGAGGAAACGCTTCAATCTAGAAAACCATCATGCAAAAAAATATCTCAAACCACAGAAGCAGAAGAGGGTGTTCAGATGGGATCCATGCTACTTTTCTGAAAAGTAAAAATAAAGGCGGGAGAAGTGCTTTCAGTCTTGCAAGATTCTGTTACTGTAATCTTACAATAAAGATAGAATCAAGATAATGTGAAATGTTCATGCCTTGATAAGGCCACACTTGAATACTGCATCCAGAATTGGTCACCACAATATAAAAAAGATGTTGAGACTCTGGAAAGAGTGCAGAGAAGAGCAACAAAGATGATTAGGGGACTGGAGGCTAAAACATATGAAGAACGGTTGCAGGAACTGGGTATGTCTAGTTTGATGAAAAGTGGGACCAGGTGAGACATGATAGCAGTGTTCCAATATCTCAGGGGTTGCCACAAAGAAGAGGGAGTCAAGCTATTCTCCAAAGCACCTGAGGGTAGAACAAGAAGCAATGGGTGGAAACTAATCAAAGAGAGAAACAATCTAGAACTAATGAGAAATTTCCTGGCAGTGAGAACAATTAATCAGTGGAACAACTTGCCTCCAGAAGTTGTAAGTGCTTCAACACTGGAGAGTTTTAAGAAGAGTTTGGATAACCATTTGTCTGAAATGGTATAGGGTTAGAGTAGGGGGTTGGAATAGAAGACCTCCAAGGTCCCTTCCAACTCTGTTATTCTTTTACACAGTGTTAGTATTCATGGTTTGTGCTTCTTGCCTGGGCTACCTTGAAAGGCTGGCATTTCAGACAAAAAGCTTATGTATTCTTATTTCAAAAATGAGTTTTCAACTCAGGGTTTCCTCATTTGTTCTTTAGCCTCCTTGGCAAGTTTAACTGACTTGCTTTTAACTTGGGAAGAGAGAAGCAAGTTGCAAAATTAAACTGAGGATCCAGGTTTCACTTCTGCTATCTCCTCGTTCTGATGCAAACTCATTTTATTCAGGACTAATGCAGCGGTGGGTTGCTCTCTTACCTTGCTACTGGTGCGCTGCACGCACATCTCCACATTTTGTGCATGCGCACACGCTACGCACACGCACCCCGTCATGCAATTTTGCTTCCGCGCATGCGCAGGAAGCAAAGAAAGCCCAGAAATTCTGAAAAAAAGATGGCGACGGGTGAAGACGACGGACCGGTGTCGCGTGCAAATTGCGTAATCGGCCGGCTGCTACCGGTGCAGTAGAGTGGACTGCACCGGTAGGAACCCACCACTGGTCTAATGGTCATATCAACTCTAAAATCCTTAGATATGAATTCATACAACACGTCACCTTCATCTTTGACATCTCAAGGAATCCGGATACCTGTTTTTTGTTCCTGAACGTCCAACTGCCCAAGATCAGTGAGTAAACCCATATCTGCATTCTCATTTCCACCTTCCCGAAGCCTGCATGGGTCACCTTTTAATATGGGCTTTGTTTGAGACCTGTTCTTTGCTGTTAAAAGTCCTGAAGTTTTAATTGGTTTGACCAGAGGCCCTGAGGAACTCTCTCTGGTTTCAGCTTTGCAGGAGATGTCAGAATTATTAAAGGAGACACTCTTGACCTGAGTGGAAAAACCTCTTCTTAATTTTCATCTTTATTGCTAGTCAGAAAGATATATATTCTCCAAATAATAGTAGTTTCCTTATGGTGGAGTTATAGTGGCTTTGTGATACAATAAACAGCACCCTGTCATAAGTCTTGTGTAAAAAATGGCCTGACATTTCTTTAAAAGTAAAAGAGTAACATGATTACGGAGATGACCTCTGCGAAAGGTCACAGATGTTTCGTAGGGCCCGGAGAATGTCAGTTACATATTCCTGAGCTGCAATATATGGTTTGCTTTTAAAAAAATTTTTTGCAGAATGTTCGCCTGAGAAACTGCAGTATATATGGGTGGCTGGATGATCTCCATTCAGTCCTGTTAGTTTTTTCAGTGATATAAACCAGGGGGGAAACAAGGTTGCTGTGGGGAAAGAAGAATAACATAGCGTAGGAGTTTCTGAGAGTTTTGGGTTGTCTTTTTCCAAGCGTATCTCCGAGTTATCTTAAAGATATCAGACCAATCTAGACAGGAATTAAGAAATGGGAAGTTACTTCTGGGTGTTCTAAACGTTTTCTTTTTTTAAAAAAATAATAATAACTGCATGGGAGTTGTGGGAGAAACCAAGTTATAATCAGGGCCAAACAATGCAATTATATATACAGTATATTTGAAGAGTGACATTTCCTGGGATCATTGAGATGGGGAGGAAAATGATCTGTTGTACTTTCCGTCAGCTAACTACTGATCTACTCACAATTGCTCCCGCCTACCAGTAGTGTGATGAATTATTGGAGAAGACATTGTACCAAAACAAATCCGGAAGGACTGATATTTACATGAAGATTGCATGGGATAATGTAGGGGTGCTCAGTTAGAAATGCAAGACTTAAGAGAAAATTGCAAGCAGATGGACCTCTATGGTTGCTGTTTCTATCAGTTTATTTAGATTTAGATTTATTATTAGAGTTGGAAGGGACCTTGTAGGTCATTTAGTCCAACCCCCTGCTCAAGCAGGAGTTCCTACACCATTTGAGACAGATGGCAGTCCAGTCTCTCCTTGAAGGTCGCAGGTGTTGGGGCTCTCACGACCTCCGGTGGCAAGCTGTTCCACTGGTTGATCGCTCTTGCCGTCAGAAAGTTTCTCCTCACTTCCAGGTTGAATCTGATTTCTGCTATTGAAATTGGATTTCACACCAGTTTGATTTCAAAGTTGTGGCTGCTGCAGTCATGTAATCGTGATTTCCTATTCTCCTTGCTAGCTTTAGATTAATAGAGTTGGAAGGGACCTTGTAGGTCATCTAGTCCAACCCCCTGCTCAAGCAGGATAATTGAAGGCACTGCACAGTGAGCAAGTGGAGAAGAAAGGCAGGAACTAGAAGTAAAAAAAATAGGGGTGAGAGGAAACAGGGGAAAGATGGGGGAGGGGGATGATCTTCATCCAATTTTCCATTTCAAATTAAATCAAGAACTTTCATAATTAGTTTTACTCCTGAGAGCCCTGGCAAGAAATTGACAAACTGAAAGAATCATAAAGTAAAATGCACTCCCTTGTACATTAATATTTGCTCCCAAACACCAGCAAAATAAATCTATCACAAGGAATGTGCAGTTTTAAAAATGGACCAATTGGGTATTTCAACTCCTGTCCATCCATTGGGATTCCTCAGCTCTTTGATCTTTTTTCATCTTTTAGTATTTGCATAGTGGTTGGGGAAACAGAATGCCCAACGCTTGCAACAATCCCCAATTTGTCTCCATGTTTCCAAATAAATCCCCACTCCCACTCCTGAATGGGTCTAGGACAACTACCTGTAGGAGGGTTCACCATGGCCAACTCACTGTGGCCAACTCGCCACGGGAAAATTCACCATGGCCAACTTGCCGTAGGTCAAAAGTTACACCAGTATCAAAGAAATGGTGGAACAGAATCATCAAAGAAAGGATGCAAAAGGAGGGACAAAATGAAATATGAATGACAAATAAACAATTTAATTAATTGAAATTGAAATGTTGAACTGTCCTGCATTGAGTTGGCCCGTGGCTAGTTGGATGTGGCAAGTTGGTCACAGTGAGCTAGCTGTGGTGAGTTGGCCGCAATGAGTTGGCCGTGGCAAGTACCGTGTTTCCCCGAAAATAAGACCCTGTCTTATATTTTTTTGAACCCTGAAATAAGCGCTTGGCCTTATTTAATTTAATTTAATTTATTTTATTGTATTTCTATGCCGCCCAACTCCCGAAGGACTCTGGGCGGCTTACAACAGGATATAGAAAATACATTTAAAAACATCATAAAAGAGTAAAAAACAGTTTAAAATCCCATACATACTTATCATTCAAGGCCGGACCTCGCAAATTGCGAGATCAACGGCCCCAAGCCTGCCGGAAAAGCCAGGTCTTCAATGCTTTCCGGAAGGCCAATAGAGTGGGGGCAGTCCGGATCTCAGGGGGTAGTTGGTTCCAGAGAGCCGGGGCAGCCACAGAGAAGGCCCTTCCCCATGGGCCCGCCAGCCGACACTGCTTAGCTGATGGGACCTGGAGGAGACCAACTCTGTGGGATCTTACCGGTCACTGGGAACTATGAACAGAAGGCGGTCTCGAAGATAATCTGGCCCTGAGCCATGTAGGGCTTTAAAGGTAATAACTAACACCTTGAATTGAGCCCGGAGACCAATAGGAAGCCAGTGCAGCTCGCGGAGGATTGGTGTAATGTGGGTGTACCTAGGTGCACCCACAACCACTCGCGCGACTGCATTCTGGACCAATTGTGTATTGCCATGCACTCAAAAGCCCGATTGGGCTTATTATCAGGGGATGTCTTATTTGGGGGGAAACAGGGTAGTTGTCCTATTCCACTCCTGAGCATGGCCTGATCTGCTTTTAAAAACTCTCCTACAGGTAGTCCTCAACTTATGACCACAATTGGAAACCAATTTACAGCCATAGGTCATTATGGTCATAAGTCGAGCTACCCACGCAACCAGACCTGCATCTGCTGGAAAAGATTAAAGGTCAGCAGCAAAAGGGATTTATTTATTATTTAACTTAGGACATAGAGTACATGGATAACAGTAGTAAAAATATATGCAAAAGGAGCACATACAACAATGGTACACATACGATGGAAATACATGGTCAATTTTGTAAGGTATGAGGAGCTCAAGAAGTTATAGATAAGTTAGAGGTTACATTTTGAAATACGTTGGTTCATGAGAATGGAATAAGTGTTCTATGTATTAATATCTGGGCCACTTATCCAATTAAGCTCAGGATTTGATAGTTGGAGAAAGTCTGCTTTTCCTCCAGTATAAGCTCTCAAATGCCAGCTACTCACTATGTGATCAAATGTCTGATGAGAATATCTACGGAGATTCTCAATCATTCAGGGGTGTCAAACTGGCGGCCTGTGGGCCAGATGCGTCACGCACAGGCCACGCCCACCCCAGCTCCATGAATGGGGAAAACGTTGTAAAATGTCACGTGATGGCAATGTGACGCCGTGAGTTTGACACCCGTGATCTAGGTTATGGTTGTCCTAAAGATTGCGTAAGGGCCTGCATCTCTTTCTTTCCCAAGAAAGTGTAGACTCTTGAAACTTTGCATTTCAAAAGGAATCTTTTATTGCAAACCAAACTCCCCTCAGAGGTTGTTCTTGTGGGGAAAATAGGAAGAGGAAGGAGTATTAGGTACATTTGCTTCCTTGAGTTATTTGTAAAAACAATAAAGGCAGGAAATAAATCAATAAATCAACAAACAAACAAATAAATAAATTTGAGGAAGCACAGTGAGGGATGAAGTGCAATCTATGATAGATGTTTGCAAAAGGAATAAAGAGGTGTGTTCCATTTACACTTAAATGTCCTTTCTTGTAAGAAACGGTGCATTAAGAATCAGCTAACATCCAGTAAGGGTGCTTAGGTCTGAAATCTTATCTTAATTTCCTATCTTCGATAATTAGAATGTGCATGGGAAATCGTTTTCATGCCTCGCCTTATCTTATGTGAAATGGCTTAAATGTTAATAATTTAATTGTATAACAAGATGTGAATACTGTAGCTACAGTAGATAAGTAGTTTCGACTTGTATAGGAAAGATACCTTTGTATGTGCCTGTGTGTGTCTTTGTGGGTTTTCCTTATTTTCCTTGCCATTTCCTTTCTTGTGTATAAAGTTACAAGATACATCAGAATGGCAGTAGGTTGGAGAAGCAATATACAAAAAGTAAGGTTTGTGGCTGTCACCTTATACTAATAACAGAGTTGGAAGGGACCTTGGAGGTCTTCTAGTCCAACCCCCTGCTTGGGCAGGAAACCCTACACTACTTCAGACAAATGGTTATCCAACATCTTCTTAAAAACTTCCAGTGTTGGAGCAGTCACAACTTCTGGAGGCAAGCTGTTCCACGGATTAATTGTTCTAACTGTCAGGAAATTTCTCCTTAGTTCTAAGTTGCTTCTCTCCTTGTTTAGTTTCCACCCATTGCTTCTTGTTCTACCCTCAGGTGCTTTGGAGAATAGCTTGACTCCCTCTTCTTTGTGGCAACCCCTGTGATATTGGAAGACTGCTACCATGTCTCCCCTAGTCCTTCTTTTCATTAAACTAGACATACCCAGTTCCTGCAACCGTTCTTCATATGTTTTAGCCTCCAGTACCCTAATCATCTTTGTTGCTCTTCTCTGCACCCTTTCCAGAGTCTCAACATCCTTTCTACATCATGGAGACCAAAACTGAATGCAGTATTCCAAGTGTGGCCTTACCAAAGCATTATAAAGTAGTATTAACACTTCACGTGATCTTGATTCTATCCCTTTGTTAATGCAGCCTAGAACTGTGTTGGCTTTTTTGGCAGCTGCTGCACACTGCTGGCTCATATTTAAATGGTTGTCCACTAGGACTCCAAGATTCCTCTCACAGTTACTACTGTTGAGCAAGGTACCACATATGCTGTACCTGTGCATTTTGTTTTTCTTGCCTAAATGTAGAACCTTACTTTTTTTCACCATTGAATTTCATACTTCCCACTCCAACAAAGTAACCCTGAACATTGTAAAAAGTAATTTACATACTCTACATACTACTCAGGAGAGACAATCAAAAAGCCAAAAAGAAAACAGAAAGCCCCAAACACCTCTCCACCAGCAAACAGCACCCAGATGAGCAGAGACTAACACCAAGATTAACACTAGACCAACAATCAAGAAGTTAACCATACTCCAATCAAGGAACCTGGAAGTCGAGTCGTGGTTAATGGAATTCTTGTTATTTCGAAGCCTTTCACTGTTTATCCAAGTAGCTTCTCTTGATGCTTAGTTACTCTTGGGAAAAAGAAATCAGAGAATAAGCTAAGGTTTATTTTGTGTCCAAGATCAATGCAGAATTAAGCACTCACCAAATTCCTATGATAGAGCTGATGCAGTTTCAACAAATCATTGCATTAGATGTCAGGGGTTTTGTGTATAGATTTCATACTAATGAGAGCTATTTAGGGATGTTTGCTTGCTTGCATTTGCTGGAACCTTAGAGATGCATCAAAAGCAGAACCAGAAGTGAAAGACATAGCATGTTCAAAAGAGTCCTTTGAGTATTCAGGTATAAGACCCTTTTTAATGAGCTTAGAAGTTGTTTTCAGAAACAGAACTACGTGGAATTTGTTCTTTATATATGAATGAATTCCACACTTTCTATCAGAAGTTTAACTTAAAGTAGAAATAAATATATTGCTTAATATTGCTGGTCCATAACAAACAAGCTAAAATTGATAGAACTTCAATAAAATCTTAACAATATATTACTTCTATTTTGCTGAAGCCTATTGAGGGAATGGCCACTAAAGGTTATGTTATATCAAATATCTGAAGAAATACGATAGCGAGAAGCTGTTGGAGGAGTTAAAACCAAAAACAGGAAAACTTTCTCTTTTTAATCAACCTTTTTATTCCTTACACCTCACTGGGTGATCTGATTTCAGGAGCTTCAATTAATTGTCTACAGAGAGTTTAAATTTAGGAAGAAATGCATACTTGCTATTCCCAAATTGGTGTTCTCTCTAAATCTTTTGGGACTGCAAAAGATCAAACTTTTTGTAGTGCTGATGTTAGATGTATTATATTCAAAAAGAAATGCATCCACTTGCAGAAAAAAAAGATCCCCTCATCTGAATATTGTACTGAACCAGCTACATACACTTAATTTACATAATTGTATAGTGTATCTCTTGTTTGTCCTCTGTTTGCTCGCTTTGTCTCTCTTTGTTACATCCCCTATTCTTAGACCTTATTTTTAGATTAGAAAGCACAAAGTGACCTATGTGCAAACAGTGTAATTTTTTAGGGCTACAGCGGGGGTGAAATCCAGCAGGTTCTGACAGGTTCTGGAGAACCAGTAGCGGAAATTTTGAGTAGTTTGGAGAACCGGCAAATACCATCTCTGGCTGGCCCCAGAGTGGGGAGGGAATGGAGATTTTGCAGTATCCTTCCCCTACCACGGCCACCAAGCCACGCCCAAGCTACATCACACCCACCAAGCCACACCCACAGAACTGGTAGTAAAAAAAATTGGACTTCACCACTGGGCTACAGTATCAGGACTGCAAAAAATCGATAGATGGCACCCAAAAGATACAAAACACTTTTGCTGTTTGCTTCCATCTAGTGGCCATCTATATATTTGCAGCTCAGATCTCAAAGCCTTCCGTCCTTCTACATCAGTGGTTCGCAACCTTTTTGTGATCGAGTACCACTTGGAGGTCCCGTACAGTCGCCGCGTACCACCTGGTTCCAGAGAAACTAAATTCGATCAGATATCACTTTATTGCCATAATTGTACAAGTAGAACACGCAAACCAACTATGAAACAACAACTCAATGTGAGGGCTGTATCTGCTTCTTCTCCACCAGCTGGTCAATGCGGGGCATGACTTTGCTCACAGCATATCGGAAATCATGCCCGGGTGCAGCAAGGCGGTTCCGGCTCTTCGACTTGATGGTCATGAAGGCTGAGAACCCCAGCTCGCACTCCCACATCGAGGGGAAAATCAGTAGCTGGGGAACAGCGTGACGGGCTAGCGTCGGGTACAAGGAGTGTTCGCGTACCACCTGGAAGGCCCTCGCGTACCACTAGTGGTACACGTACCACAGGTTGGGAACCACTGTTCTACATCTATTTCGTATTGCATGCAGTGACCATTTCAAAACTGGATCCTCTATGCATAAGAAAACAAGCCAGCCCTTCGCAAAAATGCATGAACGGTTAAGGAGAAAAGAATTTCAGAAAGGGTGAGAGAACTGAGAACAGAACAAAAAAAGAGTGAATATGTTCACTGGAATACGGATGGTCCTTGACTTACAACAATTCATTTAGTGACCATTTGAAGTTACAACATCACTGAAAAAAGTGAGTTATGACCATTTTTCACACTTAAGACCGTTGCAGCATCTCCATGGTCACGTGACTTACATTCAGATAGCAATAGCAATAATACTTAGACTTATATACCGCTTCATAGTGCTTTACAGCCCTCTCTAAGCGGTTTACAGAGTTCAGCATATTGCCCCCAACAATCTGGGTCCTCATTTTACCGATCTCAGAAGGATGGAAGGCTGAGTCAACCTTGAGCCAGTGAGATTTGAACAGCTGAACTGCTGAACTAGCAATCAGCTGAAGTAGCCTGCAGTGCTGCACTCTAACCACTGCGCCACCTTGGCTGTATATGCTTGACAACTGGTTCATATTCATGACGGTTATGACAGCAGCATCCCGGGGTCATGTAATCACCATTTGCGACCTTCTGACAAGCAAACTCAATGGGGAAGCCAGATTCACTTAACGACCGTATTACTAATTCAACAGCTGCGGTGATTCACTTAAGAAATGTGGCAAGAAAAGTTGCAAAATGGGGCAAAACTCACTTAACAAATGTCTCACTTAGCAACATAACTTCTGGGCTCAACTGTGGTCGTAAGTCAGGGACTACCTCTACATAATGCTTGAGTAAGTGCTAGAGTAAAGTGGGCAAAACATTGGAGCAAGAAATACAATGGGATCCACTAGAAATGGGCTTGGAACTTTAAATTACACCCAGCAGCACCCCTCACAGTATTGTTAACATGACTAGTATACAAAAGAAGCAAGAAAACTTTGCAATATAGGTAGTTCATGACTTACAACGGTTCATTTAGTGACCATTCAAAGTTACAATGGCATTGAAAAAAGTGACTTATGACCGTTTTTCACACTTACAACCCTTGCAGCATCCCCATGGTCATGTGATCAAAATTCAGACGCTTGGCAACTGACTCATATTTATGACGGCGGCAGCGTCCTGGGGTCCTGTGATCCCCTTTTGCGGCCTTCTGACAAGCAAAGTCAATGGGGAAACAAGATTCCCTGAACCACCATGTTACTAACTTAACAACTGCAGTGATGCACTTAACAAGTGGGGCAAAAAAAGGTCGTAAAATAGGGCAACAAAAATGTTGGGCTCAATTGTGGTCGTAAGTTGAGGACTACCTGTATTATATTTTTTCCCCCACCAAAAGACTACTGGGGAGAAAAATCACCTACCCATTCTGCATTCAGTTTAATGAAAGAAAAATTGCAAAAAAAAAATATTGTTGATGTTGCCGTGGTTTTACAGAGAGGTTTGGCTGGTTAGGGCCACTTCCCCTCTGCAGGTGTCTTCAACTTTCCTGGCTTCACACATTCCCATTAAATCCCAGGAGGAAACCTCTTTAAAAATGTCTCCTCTGGGCTGGTTGAGAAATGTAAGCATCCAGGGAGCGTCCAAAGCAAGGAAAAAAAAATAATGGGTAATGGAAAACATCAGATCAGATCAGATTAACAGAGTTGGAAGGGACCTTGCAGGTCATCTAGTCCAACCCCCTGCCCAAGCAGGAGACCCTTATATCTGCCTCTACCTAGGATCGAACTCACAACCTCCTGATTGTGAGGCAAGAGCTCCACCTCTAACGTTCCTGACAATAAAGTCAGCTCAACAACAACCCCCAAGAACTTCCAAAGACTTTTTCCTAAGCAGCCTGAAAAGACAATAGATAGTTTTTTTTTCCCTGCAGAATTGTGCAAATGCGGCAAATGAGCAAAGCAGGACAACGCGAAGGACCAGAAAAGATCTTCCCAGGATGACTTCCAATTTGCTTGGGCTGTTTACAACCCTAAGAAAAACGGATTTGCCTCTCTCTATTTCCCAAGCTGTTCTTTCTTAATGATCTTCCTCGCCCCCCACACCACCACCACCCTTTGCCCCTCGGCCCGCATTACATTTCAGACTCTGTGTTTGTAGGGATCTACGGGCTATTTCCAAACCCACTCATTACTAGGGCACGCGGTGACATTAATATGAGTGAGTGCAGGAAAGAGGACGAAATAAAACATATCCTATTGAAGGAAATGAGAGCTCCTTAAGAAAGGCAAACACACATGGGCTCGGGCAACCCGGAATACAAATGAGGCCACGGGGAGCTCTGAATTCCACAAGCATGATGTTACTGAAATGTTTTGATACCAGAATAAGCACCTGCAGATATGAATTACATCCTTGTTCAGACCATGAACGCTGGAGTCCTGACATTTCAGGAAGTGCTGATGTTATATTTCAGACCCTGCTGCCAACTGCGCCATGATCAAATAAATCAATCAGAGCTACAAGAGGCAGGTTTTTCTTGGTGGGCGGGGGCCGGGGAGGAAGGCTTGCTCCTCAATAGCACCACCTGCCTCTTAAACGTCAAGGGGAAAGTCCTTTTTTTTTCTGGGAGGACCATGCAGACACGATCCTCCAACAGTGACCCACCATCCATACCACGTAGATACTTCCTGCGGTGGCAAGAGATTTTCCCCCCTCCCTACCTTGTCCTGTTAAAACTCAGTGAGGACGAAGCTGCTCATCATCTCAGATAGAAAGGATTTTATTAGATTTATTATTAGAGTTGGAAGGGACCTTGTAGATCATCTAGTCCAACCCCCTGCTCAAGCAGGAGTTCCTACACCATTTGAGACAGATGGCAGTCCAGTCTCTCCTTGAAGGTCGCAAGTGTTGGGGCTCTCACGACCTCTGCTGGCAAGCTGTTCCACTGGTTGATCGCTCTCACCGTCAGAAAGTTTCTCCTCACTTCCAGGTTGAATCTCTCCTTGGTCAGCTTCCATCCATTATTCCTTGTTTGGCTTTCTGGTGCCATAGAGAAAAGCCTGACCCCCCTCCTCTCTGTGGCATCCCCCCAAGTATTGGAACACTGCTATCATGTCACCCCTGGTCCTTCTCTTCGCCAGACTGGCCAAGCTCAGTTCCTGCAACCGCTCTTCGTATGTTTTATTTTCCAGACCCTTTATCATCCTGGTTGCTCTCTTCTGCACTTTCTCTAGAGTTTCAGTGTCTTTTTTGTAGTGTGGTGACCAAAACTGGATGCAGTACTCTAGGTGTGGTCTGACCAAGGCTTTATAGAGTGGTACTAGTACCTCTCTGGTCCTTGATTGTATCCCTTTATTTATGCAGCTAAGGACTGCGTTGGCCTTTTTGGCTGCTGCTGCACACTGCTGGCTCATATTTAGTTGGCTGTCTACCAGGACTCCGAGATCCCTTTCGCAATTCTTGTAACCATTGAAGGACATGCTTTGCAGGCAAAGCATCTTTCCCTAAAGTAAAATCCATGTGCAGAACAGGCAGGATTTGAGAGGCAGCCGAACCCTTCAGCTATTTTATCATCTTTCGGAAAGCAAAATCCGAGTTTTATCTTGGTTTCGGTAACGTAGCAAAATACATGGGTGGGTGAGGCTTTGCCTATAAACGTTCGTTCGGTACCTCTGGTGCTCCTCAGAAAGAGCAGGCAAAAAAAAGAAGAAAAGAACATCAAGGAGAAGTTTTTTCAATCAATCTTTCAAATCTTGTCCTATCAAGTAAAGTCTCCATCTTCCCATCCAACCCAACTGAGCATCTCCTTTTTATCTATCGTCTTTTAATAATAATTTCAGCATCTTTAACTGCTGAACGGCATGGCTCAGTGATTAAAAACGCTGATCTTGCCAGCTGGGTCTGAGACCCAAGCAGCCATGGGTGAAATGCTACCGGTTCGGCCCGGTTTGGGTGTACTGGTAGCGGCGGCTGCCGGTGGTTCGGAGAACCGGTAGCGGTGGCAGTGCAAGATTCTGCCCACCCGCCTGGATGTTGCCATTTTTTTAACCCTCTGCACATGCGCAAAGCCTTCTGAGCATGCGCAGAGGGTGAAAAAGTATGTGTAACGGTGGTACGTGCGCGCACAAAGCGCGTGCTTCCGAACCGGTAGGGAAGGTAAGTACATTTCACCGCTGCCCAGCACTATGTGACGGGGTGAACTCCTGTTACTTGCTCAAGTCCTGCTCACCTAGCAGTTGGAAAGCAGGCAAATGCAAGTAGATAAATAAGTACCACTTCAGTGGGAAGCTGATCCATGCATCTTTGGCGTATATAGCCATGTTGGCCACATGACCATGGAAGTGTCTTCGGGCAACACTGGCTCCCACAGCCAAGAAATGGAGAAGAGGATTGTGTCCTTGCATTACTAAACAACAACAAAAACCCTGATGTTTTATTCTCTTCTTTGGTCTTCCTTCTTTTTTTTTTACATTATTTCTCCATCCTTCTCCATTTATATGCAAAAAATCCTAGTCCTAGTCCATTGGTCAAACATGTTATATGATGTGCAATTCTAAATTAAATAAATCAAATTTTCCCTAAGCCAACTCCCTCCTGAAGAGTTTGGACCATAATGCCTAGAGTTCTCCACCAGCTGAGATTTCTGAAAACTGTAGTGTAAAAATTTCTTAAGGAGTTTAGTTTAGTCCCAAAAACTGACTATTACTTCATGAGATTCATGAGTACCCATTCCCAGTTGAGATATTAGAAAAGGAATGGGCTCTGCGACTATATTTTACAAACCAGACTTAGCATATTGTGCAAACCCAACTAATTATGGTTTATTTAACAGAGTCTTCTTAAGCAAACTCAAGCTTATCACAAGTTGAATCAAATCTGTATCTGATCAAGAAATCCAATGAATTAACAGAAAGAGAATGGAAGAGAAGTCTTTAGTTATTGCTGAAACCAGCTCTCTCTTGGCAGGGGGATCATTATTAAGCTCTCTCTTGGCAGGGGGACCGCATTCTGCCTCATACTTCCCTTCGACCGGTTAGGGCCCACAGAGTTGGCCTCCTCCAGGTCCCGTCAGCCAAGCAATGCCGGCTGGCGGGCCCTAGGGGGAGGGCCTTCTCTGTGGGGGGCCCCGCGCTCTGGAACCAACTTCCCCCAGAGACCCGAACCATTCCCACCCTGCTGGCCTTCCGAAAAGCCGTCAAGACATGGCTTTTCCTGCAGGCAGGGGGTTGAGACTAGTTCCATCTGAGCTCTCCCCCGGGTATGTCTGGTTGATGGATGTTTTTAATATTAAATTTTTAATTTTTGTACTTGGTTTTAATTAATGTTTATTTGCTGGTGTTCTTGTATTTTTGCTGTACGCCGCCCTGAGTCCCTCGGGAGTAGGGCGGCATATAAGAAAACCAAAATAAATAAATAAATAAATTTAGCAGAAAATTTGAGTTAACCTCTCCAGTTGGATTATGGATGGCAACTCACTGATGGGGGAAATACAAGGACTGCCATGGAATGTTACTCAGAAAGCCATCCATTTGAGAAGGTGACTCATCTACCCCAATCCCAGCTAAAAAGGGAAGCTGATCTAAGATTAAATATTACAAAACATGCCACTAGTCTCAAGAGAGCTCTCCACCGAAAGGAAGCCAAGTTTTGTTAGTACTGGCCTCTGGAATTTTGCAGTGCTCAGAGAAGCAAAGAGCAAGTAACTCTAAGATTTTTTGTGTGTTTTTTTTAAGCCAGTAATTCTTGCAAGCTATTCATTGATTGGGTAAGTCCATTCTTTAGTCTGCCCACCACTACATCATGTTCCCAGTTGGAAGTTTTCACGTTAAAATACGATTTCACCTGGGTAAGATATACAGTGCAATTTCTCAAATTAATGAGAGAGGTGGAAAAAAAAACCCTGATCTGTTTCCTCTGGAAGGGGATGGCGTAAGCAAGTTTCAGTTTGTTTTTATATATTGGCTGTTCCATAAATCCACTTCAATCCACCGCTCTTCTGCTGCTCTAACCCCCCACCTCTCCCCCCCCCCACCCCAGGCAGATTGGTTGGGAAAGACACAACTCAGGCAGTTCCCTATTCCCAAGGAATGACCGTTTCGTAATTGTAATTTCATTAACAATCAGCCCCGTCCAACAAAACCCATCTAATGATGTCCCTCTTAAGAGTCTAGTTTCGTTTGAGCTTAACTGTCAAGATGTGAAAAGGGACCAGAACAGCAAAGGACAGCAAAGAGTTTGAGTTTCTTTTGGAAAAGGAGAAGAAGAAAAATTGCATCTTCAGCTGCAGTAATGTGAAAGGCTAAATGTGGACAGAATAGTAATATGTAAGCAAGTTTCTAAAGTTTTCTGATGGGAATACTTAACGGCAGAAGTATGCTTCCCCAAGAGAGCTCCTCCACCATTTGGCCCAATTTCTTACTCTGAGAACTGAACCAGTTCGTGATGTAATGCTCAGGGGAAGGCATTCCTCTGAAACGTGTGCCTTTCTAGAGAGAAGTCTGGAGTAAACATCTTAATATTCTTAAATCAGGCTGGGTGTTTGCTAGCTGGCGTCTTTGAATTGTGAAACCTGGAAAAAAAAACCTGAAAAGGAGCTCCTGAATGTTCAGGACAAGCACGTTGCGCAATCCAAGACTTCTGGATTATTTGTGGATCCCAAGAACCGCAGGGGTGTCAAACTCGATTTCGTTGAGGGCCGCATCAGGGTTGTGGTTGACCACGGGGGGGCTGGGGGGGCATGGCTAGGAGGGGTGCGACCAGCTCAATGTCACTTGTCTGGGGGCACCTGTGGTGGCCCGAGCACTCTGCCAGAGAAAATGGGCTCCTGAGCTCCGTTTTAGGCTGCGACGGCCTCCTGCAACCCTCTGTCAGCGAAAACGGAACTCGGGAGGGCTGCATGCGGCCCTCACTAGCTCCGTTTTTGCTGGCAGAGGCACCACGGGCCGGTCCTTTGCTGTTTCCAGACAATCCCGCAGGCCAGATCTAAGTACACTGCAGGCCATATCCGGCTCCCGGGCCTTGAGTTTGACACCCCTGACATAGGGTGTGGCCCCTGCAATCTTTCTAAATGCTGTCATTAAAAGTGTAATTTTCAGCCAGATGCAACAGAATAGGAATTTATTTATTTATTTGTTTGTTTGTTTGTTTGTTTGTTTGTTTATTTATTTATTTATTTATTTATTTATGTGTGAGATTTATATACCGCCTCACAGTGCAAGCACTCTCTAAGCGGTTTACACCAGTAAGCAAGGCATATTTATATTGCCCCCAACAATCTGGGTCCTCATTTTACCTACCTCGGAAGGATGGAAGGCTGAGTCAACCTTGAGCCGGTGAGATTTGAACCGCTGATCTGCGGATCACAGTCAGCTAAAGTGGCCTGCAGTACTGCACTCTCACCGCTGCGCCACCTCGGCTCATGATGAATGAGGAATGATTGAATCCTAACAAAGATGTCTTCAAATATTTTAAAATGCAAATGAGTTAAGTCAAATTTGTTTCTGTCGTGGTCAAACCTATTTTGGGGACCGTGCTCTTTGACTCGCTGTTCTAAGATCAATAGGAGTCTTCATCCGGGGGAGGGAGGAGTAAAATTCATCTGCACTCCTTCTCATTTTGAAGACGACGGTGCAAGACTAGGCAGATTAATCCTGATTAAATTTATTCAAAAGCCATTCCTAGTAATATCCCTCTAATCTATACATCAGAACTAGTTGACTATCATGTCTTAAGTTACAATGGGGGTGTGTGAGGATGATCCTTGGACATGCTTTCCTGCACAGAGTCAAACTACAAGTCACAGTGAACGTTACTACACATTATTAAGCTTTAAAATGGGGGTGGGTGGGAAGGGATAGTGTTATGTATTGAAGTTAGACTGTTTACTCCAAGGTCCGCTTTGCAGAGTGGGAAAATGGAGACCACTGATTGGTTGAACCAGCTGGCAGCCCTCTATAAAAGAGAGAGCTGTCAGGCTGGTACCTTTGCTGGATCCGACTGTTATTCAATAACGAGCTGCTAGTCACAATACTGCCTCCAGCCTCTTCAGTATCAGAACTTAACAGATAGATTTATAGTTGTTGAAAGAATATCTTCACTAGCAGCTGCTGATACTGGTTGGTGCTCAGTATTGATGATGTAAACTTGATATAATGTACTTTAGTGGGTATTGGGTAGAGAATCAGGGGTGGGTTCCTACCGGTGCGGTCCAGTGCGCTGTTCCAGTAGGGACCCGCCGATTGCACCATTTGCGCACGATGGCTCCGGTGCCGTCTTCGCCAGTCCGTCGCGGGGCGCCATTTTTTTCTGGAATTTGGGGGTTGTTTTGCTTCCTGCGCATGCGTGGAAGCAAAATCTTGCGAGGCGTAGCGAGCATGTGCACGCGTGAAACAAGATGATGCGCGCACAGCGCACTGGTAGGCAGGTAAGAGGAACCCACCCCTGGTAGAGATATCATATGGACATCAAAATGGAGTGAACTGAATGTGTCAGTTAGTGCTGTGCTTATTAGATTTAACTGCTACTAGATCCAGTAATGTTTAGAGCTGAAGCAACTTCATCCATTCAACCAACCTCATCACCAAACTGTTTGTGTGTGTGTGTTTGTTTAAGTCAGTCTTGACTCTTCTTGACTTACAAGTCCATGTAGTTTCTGGGGCAACATTTTTGGAAGTGGTTGGTTTGCCCTTACCTTCTTCCTAGGGATGAGAAAGAGGGACTGGCCAAAAGTCACCTGCCTTCACGTCTGAAGCAGGATTAGAACTCACAGTTTCCAACTTCTAGCCCGGGGTGGGCAACTACTGCAAATTTATGACTTGTAGAGTTCAACTCCCAGAATTCCTGAACCAGCTGAGTCAGGAGTTCTGGGAATTGAAGTCCGCAAGTCATAAAGTTCTCATAGTTGCCCACCCCTGTTCTAGTTCAATGCCTTTAACTACTATACCACATTAGCTTTCTCCAGCCTCCTTATCCCTGCTCAATCCTCCTGCAGTCTGTCTTTGATTAAGACCTTAGAGAACTTCTACAAAGATTACAAAATCAGGTTCTTCATTTTGTATGGGACATCCGAAGTACCTTGTAACTTGTTTTTTGAGGCTCCATCCTCCACACTTCACTTCACTTTTTCAGGCTCAAAGACTAGTATTAGGCTGTTGAAACCTATCCATTTTTAAAAATTGCTCTTCAGATGCAGTTTCTTTCTTAGCTCCCTGTCACGGTGTGATTTATTGCCTGTTACATGTATATGCAGGGAGCTGCATCCCTATCTAATATAATGATTCATTCCTGAGCACGTGATTGATATGTTCTTGTACGCATGTGTGCATTCCAAACTCCGTTCTATTCTTCTTCTTCTGGCTTCCGATGAGGGAAGTCACATTTTATATCAGATGTGTAATTAATCAGGATTTATTGTTTTTGTACCGAAATAAATATTTTAATTAGTACTTTAAGCTACGGTTTCATTTCTAATGTCTGAATTCCGGGGAAAAGATCTATATCGCCTCTGTAAGATTTATTCTCACTCCGTCACTCCCTATCCAGTCTCCCATCCCACTCTCTCCACAGTCTCTCTCTTTTATTAATTTCTTACGTGACTGAACAACTTGTCCAGTCAGTGAGCAGGGAAACTACAGACATGGTTTTTTAGTGGAGAGGGATGGAAAGATGCTGGTTTTGTGAAATTGTCTGTCTTTTGTCCTTCAGCTAAAACCTGATGGAATCACATATAAAGAGGTTAAAAACTTATTCGATGCCCCACTGTAGTGGAAGGACACTCACTATTTATATTGATTTAATATGATTTAATAATAACATTGAGTCCTTTTTAACAATACTGTAGAAGCTAATGAAGAATGAAGTTCTTTTAATCTGTATTATGATAGCTGTTAATTTTATTTGCATATATATTATTATATATGATACATAATTAAGTACACTGGCCCAGTTAGCTTTTGACTTATGAAACCTGACTAATTGCAGTTTTGTGGTGAGGAATAATTTGGTTTTAATTGTGTATTATATTTAGCTTTACGACACATTGTACTCTGTATTTTATATTTTGTTTAACTACTGGAGTTGCCACTGCTCTGTTGTGAAAACATCTTTACCTTTGTTGGCTGTATAAATTATATTGTATATCATAGACAAGAAACCTATTTAAAATCTTATTTTTGGCTTTACCTAGGTACTTGAAAGTTTTAAACAATGTTCTTGGAATCTCAGCTGCCTTTTTTATTACCAGTTGCCAACTGGGGTGATATGAGAAAAATAATAAAGATTTGCAAGGGGTGAGGAGAACTAACATAAGGACAATTTATTTGCCAATAAAAAAGCTGTTTGTAAAATGTGTGCACGGAGAACCAATACAGAAGAATATCTCAAAAGTGCATGAGACAATGCATTTGAATGTTTGGGCATTATTATTATTATTATTATGGCTGGTTGCAGAGTCAGACAGATATTTAGAATAGTTTTGGCATTTGTATCCAACTATTGAGTCCTTCCCAAGGATCAGGACAGGCAGATGTTGTTTGATGGTGCTAAATAATAAGCTGTCCCGAGAGGAAGGAACGATAGAGTTTGGTGCTAGTGTGGGACGTTATAGGATAGATGGAGAGATGAATGTAAATTAAAGTGACCAGATTTTTTTTTTAAGCGGGACGGGGGGGCGGGCCCGGCTGGGCGCCGCCATTTGTTTTGCCCTCTGTGCATGTGCAGAATGCTGCGCATGCGCAGAGGGCAAAACACAGCAAATGTCGGCGTCCAGGTGGGGGGGAGGAGGCGGGAGGCCTTTCCTCGCCTCCCGCCTCCCCTTCGGGAGCCGGCAGCCCTTCGGGAGCCCGCCTCCCCTTCGGGAGCTGCCCTGGGGCCGGGCTGGCAAGCGACGAACGGGAGGCGGGAGACGGGAAAGGAGGCAGCCGGCAGCTTACCTCTCACAAGCTCCAGGCATCCAAGCACCGCGGTCTCCTGGTCGCCCGGCCGGCCCCAGGGCAACGGCGGCAGCGAGGCGACGGGGGGAAGGAAGGGGAGGGGGATGAGAAAGGGCTGTTTGCGCCACTGGAGGGGCCGCTCGTGAGCTCAAACCCACGACGGCAGCGGCGACGGCTCCTCGTCCCTCACCCCTCCACCCGCATCCCAACAGCAGCAGCGCCTCTGAGGGCGGGGCTAGGGATGGGGCGGGGGAAGGAGAGGAGGAGCAGCCCCCCTTCCCCCTCCCCCCAGCAAGCAGCCGCCTCACTGAAATTCCGCCCCACTTGCTTCCGGTACCTCTGTTTTGTGCTTCCCTCTAAGTCTAAGGTGACCAGACGTCCCGCTGTTTCCGCATTCTTTTCAAAAAAAGCGGGACTTTTTGAAAAGAATGCGGGACGCGGGACACACGCTTGAAAAGCGTGTCTGTCCCGCCAAAAGCGGGACGTCTGGTCATCTTAATGTAAATGGACAACTTGCTGTAAGAAGATTATTGAGGAAATTATTTTGATGGTTGTGTTTTTCTTTTTTGTTTTGTCTTTGTCTTTCCTTCTTCTTTTTATTACTACATTTCAAAATAATCAAAGATTTAGAAGTTTTGTGAAATTAGTAACCTGATATATTGTAATGTTAGGTTATTAATAATGTGTTTGACTTTAAGATTAAGTTTAAATTTTTTTGAGTTAAAAGGGGTTAAAGGAATCTAGAAATATTGGAAGTAACATTTCGCTAGAATATTTTAAATCTTTTTGTATATTGATGAGGTATAATGAAGAAGATAGTTTTACTTAATATTTACTTAATATTTACTAAATTTTTACTTAATATCGAGGAAATGATAATTGAATGAAATGGTGAAAGAAAGATTTCTTCCTCTTTTTTTTCTTTTCTTTTTTTTCTCCTCTTTTCTTTTCTCTTTTTATTATTATATTAGATTATACAAAGATTATATAAAGGAAAGATATTTAGTGGAATAAATTAGCAGCCTGAAATATTGAAATGATGTTTGATTAACAATATGTTTGATTCTCGGATTATGCTTAAAAAGTTTTGAACAACACGGAGTTAAAGATTTAAAGAAATGTGGAAATTAAGAATTTTTTTTAGTATAATTTAAATTTATTGTAATGAATAATATGCCCTGTGCTTTTTTCTGGGAAGTCGGGTGGGGGGTGAGAGGGGGGAGGGGGATGGGGGGAAGGGGGTGAGAAAAAGAGAAAAATGTTTGTACTTTGTACCAGGGACGGGTTCCTAATTTTTTTACTACCACTCTGTGGGCGTGACTTATTTTGTGGGTGTGGCTTGCCAGCCATGTGACTGGGTGGGCGTGGCTTCTCAGACTGCTGAAGGGAGGGGAACTGAGATAGGTCCTGCTGCCCATTCCCCCTCCCCTCAGCAGCTCAAAAAGCCTCAAACGTGCGAAAATGCCTGGGATCATCACCGCGTGTTTGTGGCTTCTCGGACTGCTGAAGGGAGGGGAATGGAGAAGCTCAGCTTCTGGGCATGCGCAGAAGAAAATTAAAAAATAAATAAATTTTTTTTTTTAAAAAAAATGGCGGCGCCCAGGCACCAGCAACCGACTGCATCGGTACTGTGACGTCACCAGCGGGCCGCTACCAGTGCTATAGAGTGGACCGCACCGGTAGGAACCCATCACTGTCTTCATCCTGTATGTTGGTTTCTTCCACTGGCTAGTCAGTTTGTTCATGTGTTGGAGCAGTTTCTTCAAATTGTTCATCATTACTTGTTGTTCTTGCAGACGTTTCATTACTCAAACTAGGTAACATCATTAAGCCTGATGATGTTACCTCGTTTGGGTAATGAAACATCTGCAACAAAACAAGCAAACTCAGAGAGCACCGAGGACCCCTCATTTCAATCTTGAGCTACAACTATTCTCCTTTATTGAGAGAGAAGATTAAACATTGAATAACAGGATATTTGGCCCTCGTGTCCTCACATGCTTGTGATGAAATAAGCACAAAAATACAACATGCCAACCATGAAAATTTCACTGCAAATCTTTTCTTTTGAGGGCAATGTTAAGGGGATGACGGCTCTTTCTTTCCTCATCAAAATGTGTGAGAATATCAAAGGAGGCACAAATGAAAATTTCAGCATAGAGGTCGTTTTGACGCCGCTGGAAATACTTATCATGAATAACAATGAGTATAACTTCTTCTTCTTGTTGTTGTTAGTTGTGAAGTGGTGTCTGACCCATCGCGACCCCATGGACAACGTTCCTCCAGGCCTTCCTGTCCTCTACCATCCTCTGGAGTACATTTAAGCTCATGCCAATTCTCTGTCGTCCCCTTCTTCTTTTGCCCTCAATCTTTCCAGCATTAGGCTCTTCTCCAGTGAGTCCTTCCTTCTCATTTGGTGGCCAAAGTATTTGAGTTTCATATTCAGGATCTGGCCTTCTAAAGAGCAGTCAGGGTTGATCTCCTGTAGGACTGACCGATTAGATCGCCTTGCAGTCCAAGGGACTCGCAGGAGTCTTCTCCAGCACCATCGTTCAAAGGCCTCAATTGAGCCTTTCTTATGATCCAACTTTTACAGTCATACATTGCAACTGGGAAAACCATAGCCTTGACTATACGCACTTTTGTTGGCAGGGTGATGTCTCTGCTTTTTAGTATGCTGTCTAGATTTGCCATAGCTTTCCTCCCCAGGAGCAAGCGTCTTTTAATTTCTTGGCTGCAGTCCCCATCTGTGGTGATCTTGGAGCCCAGGAAAATAAAATCTGTCACTACCTCCATTTTTCCCCCATCTATTTGCCAGGAATTGAGAGGGCCAGATTCCATAATCTTAGTTTTGTGAGTATAACTAACTCCTACTAAATAAACAAACTTATATTCTGTGACCTACAGTAAACAACCAATGTTCTTGATACCGTAGTAATTATTTATTGCAATCAAGAATCTTGGTTGGGTTTTAGTGGCAGAATATAATTTTGCAGATAATTGTTTGGGCAAGTTATCCACATGCAATTATACAAACACCAGAGTTCCCCTGTAGTGAGGGAATTTGTAACTTAGATGACATGTATGTGCTCATACAGGTAGTCCTTGTTTAACAATGACAATTGGGACTGACAATTTGGTCATTAAGCAAAATAGTTGTTACGTGAAATTGTGACTCTGCTTACGGTCTTTCTTTAACTTTCCTTAGTTTTAAACACCTGTCAAGGTCATAAATGCAAGAACTGATCGCAAAATGGTTGCTAAAGGCAGTTGCTAAACAAAGATTGGACATGCTTGCATAAGATCCCCACATGTCCATGCGTTTGTTTCTATAGATTGAATTTGTCTACTTATAAATATAGGTACCCATGAGCATTTAGAGAAATACGCTCTTATTACCTTGCAATAATAATACCTCCTTTTCAAATTGGCCATGGAAATTAAACTTACCGGAACTTGAAGGGGAATTCCCAAACATTCAGATCAGGCTAGGTTCTGAGCACATGCCAATCTTGCTTGCACTGCCTGTCAAGCACCAGGGAAATCAGGAGATCCAGTCACTTCAAATAAGTATAAAGATTTATTGCAAGCTTAAGCCCTCTACAAAAATCTGAACTACTAAGGGTCAAGGGAAATTAGGAGTTAAGAATAGAAAGGAATTCAAGGTGGTCTGGACTTGGATCTCTTGTGGGTGTGAAGGACTCATGACTGATGATGCATTTGACCCCTCCCTCAGGCTCAGACTGATCATCTCCTACATTACCTTCCATCATACAGTTGAACAAAGCCAACAAATTTGGAGATTAAATTATAAAGTGAAATTAATTTCTTGGTTAGTATTGTTTAGCTTGCTTAACTTTTTATTTGCCCCAAGGAGATTTTAATAGGAAGGTGAGCTATTAGTCTTAGAAACACCACATTTACCGAAAACGTGGACAGTTTTTGGCTCACTTCTTTTTTTACAGTGCCTAAATGCCCTTGTAGGCTCCCTGCCAAAAAGTTGTAAGTTTTTATTAATAAATGCAGTTGTTATGCCATAAAACCCGATGTTGCATTGCGCGTTACCTTTTTATGATTATTGAACCATAGACGTTCTTCACCCAAGTGACTTATGCTGGCAGAAAGAGCCTTAGCGACTATTCACAAGGAGGGCATTTGAAACAAAGCAGAACTTGGAAACTAGTCCAGAGAAAGCATCTATCAGGGGATTTGATTGCCGTCAGAGTGTTTAACTGTAAAATCTGCTCAACTTAAAACATTTATGGAAATTTTGGCTGCATAAGCACTCCCTAAAATTTAAAACTGTGATTCTCTGCTCGGCTTTATCGCCCATCAAGGAGCGACGTTCAAACTGTGTTTTTAGGAAAAAGAAGCACCTTCTGAGCCGGGTTTGTTTCGGTAAACCCTACAAATTGAAAGTATTCCAAAAAGCACCTTATGAGTCCTGATCTTATCTGAATTTCACCTGCAGAGGATAAATATAATCTCTCCCCCCCCCCCGCCCTATATTTTCTTTGGCTTTAATGTACGGGGCTGAAAATGTCCAACACCAAATCTAGTCTGAGCGTAGAACTGTAACTCCTGCCAGTTTGAGTGAAGGACACATTGAGGGTTGGGGAACACAGTTTTGTTTGTTTTGGCAGCCTCGTAGGGTAGAAACGGTTTCCATTCCATCCGAAAGCAGTCAAACGCTATTGAAATATTGCACAATAAAAGTCATTCATTATAACTGTCTTCTTGGCTTTCTGAAAAAAGAAAACAAAACAGAAAAGAGGCTGACCAGTTTCAAATCCGTGCAGGGGGCAGGAAGTGAGGAGGCAAGAGGTCATTGGAAATAGACCAACACTGAGAATTTTTTTCCCCCTTCTGGGTCTCAGTTAGGGAATATGTTTCATATTTTTATTTCCATCACATACTAGATCTCCCTCGAGTTCTCCAAAGACTAGCTCAAGTAGTTAATTGCTCTGTTATGCACAATTTACAAGGTTTAATTACAAAACTAATACATTAACCTTCTGGTCTAAGTGTCAAAAGCAAAGTTATGCCTTCCCCTAAGCCCTGTGGGGCAGTTATAGCAGTCTTCAGACATCAGCGTGAGTGCGAATTCTGACATTGGAAAAGACATAGGTCTGTACAGAACGCGGAGGGAGGGAAAGAACATTGGGATTATTTAATCATTATGACATTTCTTTCCTGCATTCTCTTGGGTGTATCAAGCAAAGGTTTCCAACTCATTTTAGAACCAAGAGTTCTGTTAGGTAGGTTGGGTTGAGAGAAAGGGACGGAACTAAAGTCACATGTGTTTGGGAGCTGAGTGGAAGTTGATCTTAGGTCTCCCTGTTGCTGACCTGTTTAACAACTGCAGGTATAAATTAAGAGAGACTTGAAGTAGCAAATCCTAAAAAGTTGGGCTCTGGTTATGCCAAATTGCTTTGCTAAATAACAACACAGAGAATGTATATGTTGAAAACCTGCTAGCTTTGTTTTCCACTTGACCAGTGTTTTTCTTCGAACTATAATGTGTTTCCTTGGAAATAAGATCAGGTCTTATGTTAATTTTTGCTCCAAAAGATGCATTAGGGCTTATTTTCCGCTTAGCTTTTATTTTCGGGAAATGTGGTATTAAATGCATCCGTCTTAATAACTATCTTAAATGGGGCTTATTTTTGAGATAGTGCTTATATTACGAGCATCCTGAAAAATCATGCTAGGGCTTATTTTCTGGTTGGGTCTTATTTTGGGGGAAATATGGTAGTACTTGGTTTAAATAGGTGTATCTCAGAATTACAAAAGCGACAATAGATTCTGCCCACTCTTCGGCACCAATAATGTAATGGGTCTGTAACACACACCACCGCGCTCCGCCCCCTGCTCATGTGCACGTGACCCCCCTGTGCATGCGCGCGCAACCCCCACCCCATCTTTTGGCCTAGCAGGCCTACCTGCAGCCTCCTCGGACCAAAAACAGGCCACGCTGCACCCCCGTGCTTCCCCCCACCCCCGCGCATGCACTCACAACCCCCAGCGCATGTGCACATGTCTCCCACATGCCCCCTGCCCCCAGCACATGCGCAGCAGATACCTGAAAATCAGCTGGCTGGCGGGAGACGCGCGCGCATGCACAGTGGAGCTGAGGCGACAGCTCGCGTGCCCGGAGAGGGCTCTGTGTGCCATCTGTGGCATGCATGCCATAGGTTCGCCATCACAGCTCTAATGAATTATTTCCAGTCCAAATATTCCATAGCAGATAAGTCTAATCTCTATCAAAATATTTAATTGGAGATGCTAGTAATAAAACCAGAGGCCTTCTGAACATTCCAGGAAAAACTCTTGATCGATTGTAAGGAAGAAAGCTTGCATATACATACAGGTGGTCCTCAACCTACAACCACAATCGGAACCAGAATTTCTGTTACTGAGCAAGGCGGTTAAATGAGTCAAGTCAGATTTCATTTTTTTTGTGATGGTCGCTAAGCAAATCGCTGCACTTGTTAAATGAAATATGTGGTCTTTAAGCGAATGCGGCTTCTTCCATTGACTTTGCTTGTCAAAAGCCGGCTAGGAAGGTCGCAAATGGCAATCACGTGACCTTGGGATGTGGTAAGCACTGTAAAATTTTGGCCAAATTTTGATCATGTGGCTGAGGATGTTGCAAAGGTCTTAAGTGTCAGGACCAGTCATAAGCCACTTCATTCAGTGCCGCGCTAACTTTCAATTGTCACTAACTAAATGACTGTAAGTCAACGACTACCTGTAATCGATCAAAGCATTGTCTCAAGAAATAAGGCAGCATAATGAATAAATTTTCCACATCTTTATACAGCTGAGCATCAGAAAGAACACCCCAAGATACTTCTGGCACCATAGATTTTTCTAGAGATGCAAACTGCAATCAGATTATCTCTGTTTTGAGAAGTACTGCAGGTCTGTGCACAGGAGACAATTGAGGTTAGGAGAAAAAAAAATAGCCATCAGCCCAGCTCTATTTATTAAAAGAAAAAAATAGAGAAGTCTTTTGAATAAAGCAAGGATGTCAAACTACAAATGAACAATCCCTCTCCCCAAGATGACAGCACTGATCAAAAATAGGATTTAAAAAAATTTTACTTCTAAAGCCACCGATAGGCTAAACTCATCCATGTAAGATTAGACTAACACGAGGGCTGGATAATTCCGTTTGATGTGGGAAGAAAGCTATTTGGTATATTGTGCTTTGTCCTAAAAGGGCTTCATGCAATCAATATATATTGTTTGCACGTCAACATGTTACGTGAATATTTCAATTGTGCATTGTCAGCTGAATTTAGCCTTTGTGACCCCTGCGGCTAGCGACTTTTGCTAAGTAGTACAATGCAAATTTCCGTGTTTAAATCTCTCTCCCAGTAGAGGAAAAACAAAACTACGCTTGAAACAGTTAATGTTCAAAATTCATGTTGCCCTTCTGGCATTCGTCCAGATTTTCCAAATGGGAGGCAGATGTGTTTGACTCCAAACCCACAACAGGGAGCTGAGAGCCTTCAGAAGCTGTAAAGCAGTGTTTCTCAACCTTGGCAACTTTAAGAGTAGACTTCAGCTCCCAGAATTCCCCAGCCAGCATGCCGGCTGGGGAATTCTGGGAGTTGAAGTCCATCCATCTTAAAAGTTAAGTTTGAGAAACCCTACTCTAAAATATGCTATTCTTCGTACCTCAAAGATGCAGAGGCTTACAGTCACTGGATGAAGTGTTGTACTTACATAGTTCAGAAGTGAAGAACCTCTTGCAAATTTTCAAATCAAAGAGTCCCAAATATGTAAGGGTTGCTAAGTGTTTCAGTGAGATTTACTTTACTCTTTAACTTACGCTTCAAGCCCCAATTTTGCTCAGGTTACAATGTCTAGCTTTCAATTATTACTTGGACTGAAAGGCTAAACAATAGCTGTTAACAACCCCCGAGTCATCCTGGGTTCATGGCTTTATTGTTTACACTCAACCTTTCTTTATATATTAGCAAACTGTCTTTTGATGCCAAAGGTAAGTGCACCGTAGAAGCAAACCAAGAGTGATAGATGGATCCCAATCTATCATTCAATCATGTATACAGAGTGTGAACCTCTCCCTTCCCCACCCACCCACCCTTTACCTACTGCTCCTCAGTACAAAAACAGTCAAGAGCGCTTCACAGCATCCATAAAACTGAAACGCAAAAGGTGAAATGATTTAAGGTAATGCGCATTTCAGACCGTCAGAACTGGAAAGGAACACCATGTTTTGAAATGACATGTATTTATTTTCTGTCTTCTGGTAGCAATAAAAGGCCCTGGGGTCATTGACTGCTTAACCTACGAAACTAAAATATGCAGAAACTTTTTTTTTAAATAAAGACAAATATCCTTCCCAAGTCTTCTGAACTGGAAACGTCAAATCCCCCCAGAAAACTAGAAATTACAAATCAAAGCTATGTTTTACTGTTCTAAAGGCAGCTCCAATCCAAGCGCTACCCAACTTCTTGGACTGGTAAATAAAAACAGCAGCCCATTCAGCTCCGTGTACAATTGCAGTGAATCAGGATGGTGATGAAAAGGTAGCAGATGGAAGAATTTTGATCATAAGTGCTACAAGAATGCCCTCATATCACCTCTAGAAGAGCAAGGGAGAAGACATACTCTATACAGGCAATTGTGGAGCCATATCTTTGTTAACATTATATACAAAGCAACATGTCCAATAGATATTTTCAGCAATTTAGGTCTACCCCAGTGGGTATGCTATTTAAGGCTTACGGGAAATATAATCAAAAGCAATATTTTTCAACTTTAGCGACTTTTAAGATGTGTGGACTTTAACTCCCAGAATTCTCCATGCTGACTGAAGAATTCTGGGAACTGAAGTCTACACATCTTTAAATGGCTAAGGTTGAGAAGCATTGATCCAAAGCTTCAGGCGGTTATACGTTGCCTGCTCTCCTGTTACACTGCAGCCATATACAGTGACATTATGAATACAAACATTCTGTGTATACGGCCTAGCTTTTTTTTAAATGTACTTTGCATATATATGGTTCTAAAAATGTCCTTAGAAATTCCAGCAGAAATTTATTCTTCTTGCCACTGTCCCCCAAAGAAATAAGGACTATGTGGATTTTATTTTTATTTCTTCATATTCAATGGTAGGTGTCAAAAGAGAAAATATCATTGATATAGCAAGTCAGGCAAAAAGAAACCGGGGTCTAGTAAAAGGTTTCTTGTTACTCTTTAAACCCATAGCGAGCTGCGTGCAGATCTTGCCGAATTGAGGCCCAATGCCAATCTGGCCCGTTATTTTATCTCTCAATGCATTTCATGTCTGTATAATCAAAATTCTCCATCTAGAAATAGCCTTGAGGTTTCTAGGTGATGAAAAAAAGGAAACAAGAATACACCAAAATAATGGGGGGAAATGGGCCTAGCATAGCTAAACTCAGCTATAACAAATGATCAGCTCAGAAAGTATAAGTTAATTTATCTTCTAAACATGCCCCTGCTGCTTTTTATTCTATTTTAGCCAGAAAATATTTCATCACACTTTAGCTTGTTACTGTACATCAGTCTGGTTGCAATTCAACCCAATTGATGTCTTTCATCTTAGATACAGTTTCATCTTAGATACTTAGATACAGTAGCATTAAATGGGGAATTTAATTTCTGTAACTGATGCTAAAGACAATTAGAACAATCACCACTTTGGTTGCCACAGACCTGCCCTGCTTGAAAAAGGATTACCGTATGTGCCGGCGTATGAGATGACTTTTTACCCCTTGAAAATCTTCTCCAAAGTCGGGGGTCGTCTTATACACCGGGTACTAAAACTTCCGAGCCGGGGGGGAGCTCAAAAACGGTCACAGCCGCATACCCGCCGTTCTCCAGCCAAGCGGCTGAAGGAGCCTCGGAGCCCCAATGCTGCACTGCTTCTCAGTCGCCTGCTGGGAAGGCTGCAGCCGCCACCGTCAGCTGGCGACTTAAGGCAAGAGGCAGGTGGGCGGGAGAGCTGGCGGCGACTGCAGTCGCGCCGAGGGAGGAAACTTCGTCTGGCTCCGCTTCTAGAGCGAGCAAGCCAGCGAGAGCAGCGCAGCCACAGCGGGAAGGGAAGCAAGCAGCCCGCTCTGCCACTCAAGCCAGCGGCTGCCGGAAGCAACAAGGGCGTTAGGAAAAGAGGAGGAGCGCTGCCACCGCCGCCAGCACTCTTCCCTTCCCTTCTATCTTCTCCTTCTGTTCTCCTAACGCCCTTGTTGCTTCCGGCGGCCGCTAGCTTGAGTGGCGGAGCGGGCTGCTTTCCTCCCTGTGGCTGCACTGCTCTCGCTCGCTCGCTCTGGAAGCGGAGCCAGACGAAGGTTCCTCCCCGCGCGAGATGCCTCTCAGCCACGCACTCCCTCGGCGCGACCACAGCTGCCACCAGCACTCTTTCCTTCACCTGGGAAAAAGGATCTTGCGGTGCTGAGGGCTAGGAAAGAGGGAAGAAAAGGGAAGGAAGGAAAGAAGACCAGAGATGAAAGGAAGGAAGGAAGGAAGGAAGGCCAGGAAAGAAGACCAGAGATGAAAGGAAGGAAGGAAGGAAGGAAGGAAGGAAGGAAGGAAGGAAGGAAGGAAGGAAGGAAGGGAAGAAGAGGAATGTTAGGTGGGAGGGTGGGAGGAAGGAAGAGAAAAAAGTGAGAAGGAAGGAAAAAAGAAAGATGTTAGGAAGGAAGAAAGACAGAAAGAAAGATGGTAGGAGGGGTAGTCTTATATGGAGAGTATATCCCAAATTCTATATTTTAATTGGAAAAGTTGGGGGTCGTCTTATACGCCGGAATATACGGTAAAATACATCTGTATTCACCTGAATTTTGTCCTTCACTAGTATTTAAAGCAAACAAACAAACAAACAAACACAAAACTCCCAGCGTGGTGATCTACAGTGCTTTTCACAAAATTAAAAGATGCAATCACTTTTTAAAAAAGTGTTTAGAAACACCCGTCTCTACAGATGCATACAACTCATGCACAGCTATACATCTTGAGAAAGGAGGAAGACAGAATATTTGGGGCTGCCTGTCACCCAAGAGTTGTAGCACCCAAGATGTCCTTTTAGTACTTTAATGTCCACTTCAAAATGTTTGGAGACCTGTTTCCAGTGATATGTGCTTGGTTTTAACTCTTATCCACATTTCTGGTGGAACTCAACAGTTGGTAATAAGAACCACACTTCCTACAACGGATCAGTTTTGACAGCTAGGTGCAGTCTTACATTTCCAATTACTTCTGAGTAGAACCTATTTGATTGCCATTCCTTTCTCCATTTCTGTTTTTAGTTCCCTTAGTTTTTCTCTTTACTTCTTTTTGGGGAAAACAATGGAAAGGGAAGAAGTCAAAGGTCTATGCAGCCTTAAAAAATACATCTGAATGACGACATTTAAAAGCTCTGCGTAACTTGAATGGCTGAAGCAAAATCTTTCACACATTCCCCTTTTGGACAGCATCAATCTTAATTTAAAGAATAGGTTAATTCTTCAAGAATTTACTTGATTTCAAAGATTTTTCGATAGCAGCGATCACTTTTGTAACCCAGACTGGCTCTTCTATTCCTTTGAACGCTGAAGGTGACACCTTGATCTTTTCCAGCATCCAATGCGCAGAAGCTTCTTCTTCTTTTTGGTCCATACGGGCTACTCACAGCGTGCTTTGACTCTTGAGGACCAGCAGATGACAGCCTTTTGGGGACTTTGCAAGGGATCTCAACCCAGGCAAGGCCCTCACCTTCTGCATCTTTCTGACCCCTCATGCTGCGTCTTACTTTTTTTGTTACATTCCTGTTTTCCTCAAAATGGTTTAAGAGTGCAATGTCATCGGCTGTCCAAGAATCAGGTGGCAACCCGCCCAGGTTTCCTCCAGGAACACCAGTGCTGTTTCCAGGACTTTTTGACTCAGCGCCCTCGGTGCTCGGAAAGTCTTCCGTCAATCTTCTGCTGTTTTTTGGGTTCCTTTCAAAGTTCACCCCGTTGCTTTCACTCATTACCTCCGTTGCAAAATCTACGGTGAAAAATGAATTTTCTTTATCCTTGATATTTTTACTACTGGTAGGTCCACAGATGTTCAGTAACTCCACCAGCTGCATTTCTGTCCTACTTGACAGACAGTCCCTTCCTACCACCTGTTCATTTCCATTTAAAGAACTCTTCAGTTTTTCAGGAGAGATTTTTTCGGGCACGTATCCAGGAAGCCATTGTTTTCTATTGTTCAGAGCAAGTTCTTGAAGCGGCACAAATGAACTAGCTAAGCCATCTTCTTCCTGAGGGCTAGAACGTTGATCATGGCTGTCCACTCCCACAGCATAAGGTAGACTCTTTTTGTCTTCAGCCGTTTCATCGATAAACTTAGCATGCAGGTCACTTAAAGAATCGTCTAAAACAAAGTTTCAAATGAACAAGTCAGAATGTGATTTCATCTAGTTGTGCTAATCTAGATTTAACACAAGGAACTCAACCCCATTGCTTTAAAGACATTTTGTCTTATAATATCCTCCTTCTAGCTATTTTCACCACTTAGCTATGAGAGCTTAACATGCTAGATACTCTTGTTCTTTTACCAAAGTCAGTTCATTCTGGCCCTTTTTGAAATAGCTTCCTGACTTATGTCTTCCTTGTTTACTTTGCCTCTTTTTGAAACATTTTATTATCCTAGGCAAGCAGTCCTGGGTCATTTACGTTCATTTACTAGTGAATGTAAAGTATATAGAGGGAATCCTTGACTTATAACCATATGTTTAGCGACCATTCAAAGATACAATGGCACTGAAAATTCTGCTTACACCCAGTTCTCACACTTACGACTGTGTCCCTACAGTCATGTGATTGTGATCGTGACGCCTGGCAACTGGCATGTATTTATGATAGTTGCAGGGGGGGGGTTACACAATCACCATTTGCAACCTTCCCAGACCGGAATGGGACAAGTGTCAACAGTCAACTCGCCGCAGCCAACACACCATGGGCAACCCGCTATGGGAAAATTTAACAATATTTAATTATTCAAAATAAATAAATAAATATATTTATTTTTGCCATTCATATTTCATTCTGTCCTCCTTTTGCATCCTTTCTTTCATGATTCTATTCCACATTTCTTTGATATTAGTGTAACTCCTGTCCCGCAGTGAGTTGGCCGTGGCGACTTGGCCGCAGCGAATGGTCAGACCTTTCCCAAACAGCTTCCAACAGACAATGTCAATAGAGGAAACCAGATCTGCTTATCAACCACATCAAAATCAGGCTTGGCTACCTGATAAACTCTTTTACAACTGCATCACTTAACAATCCAAAAGTTCTAATTCTAATTGTGGTGGTAAGTCAAGGTAATGCATATGGCTATTTTTAAATAGACGGGCCAACACATCCTAAGTTTTTGTGGGTGGAAACAAATTTGCTTATATTATGAAATCCCCATTACCTATGAATATAATTCATGTTTTTTTTTTATTTTCATTGCTAAATGAAATAAATCCATGATGCTTAAGAGAAAGACGATGCATTTTGAAAAATACTCTGCTCCAAAGTAAAGACAGACAACACAAACAACATAGGCATTACTATTTATCGTATACTGTATCTAAACTGTGGTCAGTAGTAGTTCTATTGCAATTGCAATGAATTATAACGTCCACCCACAGTGGACAGAATTCTAGTTCCTGTCTCTGACGTTTCATTATTTTAACTTTGTCTGTGATCTATTCTAACATAGCAACAGAAGGAGCCTTGTCAATCCACTAGGTTAAAGAAAAGATGAAGAAAGGCAGTTTCCACCTACATACCTGAGGTGGAAACGTTTAATGTTGGTGTATTTGGGTAAGAGGAACAAAAGGAGGCATTTTCTGTTATTTCTAGGATCGGACTTAAGAGAGGTTCCTTCGATATTCTCTCTCGTGGCCCGTAAAATACTTTCTGCTCCGGTTTCTTCTTCGCCCTCCGCCTCTTTTTCCCCGCCACTTTGGGTCGGACAGCCTGAAAATAAATGGGAAGACACCCCATTAATCCAGTGCTAAAGATTGCCAATATTTCTAGGTACTGAACAAACAACAAATGTACATATGAAATCATGCCATGAAGTGGCTTGGCTTTTTATCTTACTTTTTTCTTAAACTTATCACAATAAGGATTAATATAACATACAGTCCAGTTGACTTGAATTGTAGCAAAGGATATTTATTTATTTATTTATTTCTGAGATTTATATACCGCCTCACAGTGCAAGCACTCTCTAAGCGGTTTACACCAGTAAGCAATGTATAATAACAGAAGATAATAAATATACTGTAGATAATACAGGTAGTTCTCCACTTACAACTATAATTGAGCCATTTTTAAAAATGGTGGTCGTTAAATGAATGTGGCAGTCATAAAGCAAATCCCTCATTTGCTATGCTGACTGGTTTTTGCTAAATCGGAACTAGCTGGTGGTTTTTGACAGAAACATCATACATCGCAGTCAAGTGGCTGCAGGGCATTGCAAAAGGCCATAAGCATGGGCGTGTTACAGGGTGCCCAAAATGCAGTCAAGTGACCATATGGATCCCCCTCCCCAATGTCAGAACTTTGAAACTAGGTCATAAATAGCTTGCGGGGTGGTGGCGGTGGTGTCCATTGTGACTTTAAACGGTTGCTAAGTGACCAAGTGTATAGATAGAGCGATATTTTTCAGAAAGCCAGCTTGGTCTAGTGCAGTGTTTCCCAACCTTGGCAACTTGAAGATGTCTGGACTTCAACTCCCAGAATTCCCCAGCCAGCATTTGCTGGCTGGGGAATTTTGGGAATTGAAGTCCAGACATCTTCAAATTGCCACGGTTGGGAAACACTGGTCTAGTGGTTAAGGCTAGAAGACAGGAGACTGGGGGTTCTAGTTCCATCTTAGGCATGAAAGCTGGCTGGGTGACCCTTAGTCCAATTCACCTCAGGTTTGTTGTTATGGAGAAAACAGGAAGAGGAAGGAATGTGAGGTATGTTTGCTGCCTTGGGTTACCGTATTTTTCGGAGTATAAGATGCACCTGAGTATAAGACGCACCTTAGTTTTGGGGGAGGAAAATAGGGGGAAAAAAAATCTACCTACCAGGTATTCATCTGGCTAGCGTCTTTAGTTTGGTCAGCTTCAGCACATTATTTTATCCCCTGGTTAGGGCTGAAAAAAATATTTTTCAAAGGGAGTAGGAATGACAACAAGCCTGCAAAGACTTAGGGCTGGAAAAAACAACTTCGGAGGGAGTAGGAATAAAAAAATGCTGCAAGCTGGGAAGATCGTTAGCACCTTGTTAGGGCTGAAAAAACCTTTTTCAGAGGGAGTAGGAATGAAAACAAGTCTGCAAGGACTTAGGGCTGGAAAAAAACTACTTCCGAGTAAGAAGCTGGGAAGATCGTTAGCACCTCGTTAGGGTTGAAAAAAAAATTCAGCCTCTTTTAGGGAGGAAAAAGGTGCATCTTATACTCCGAAAAATACGGTACTTACAAAAATGATAAAGGTGGGATGTAAACAAATAAATAATCAATAGTGTTTAACAAATGTTTTTTTTTTAAAATCTGACCTAAGACAATGTGTGAAGCCAACCACCATAAATACCACTATGAGATTCGCCTTGAGGCAAGAGGGACAGCAAATAAGTCAAACAAACAAATAAATGACTATAAACTACATACATCCATAATGTAAATTACTTACAGGGTTTTTTTTTGATTTGGTTGAAGCTTTGGCTTTCTGCAATTGGCTGAGCTGATTCTGGGCTTCAATTTTGATTGCAAGATTTTTTTCTTTTGCTTCCACCACACACTACACATTGGGAAATATCTGTATTAAAACACAGGGCCTGCTACCGTACGGAAACTATATCTTACATACAGAACTATAAAAACAGCAATGTGCAAAGAAATAGTACCATGCAACTTGGAATTTTCAAAACAGGAGAGAGATGCAATAGATTTCATATTCTCATCTATTAAGCATTTGACAAATAGCCATAGTGAAGAATAACTATTTCGAAAACAGGTATCTGTAAAGTGAATGGAAACTTCCAGCAAAGCTGTTCATTTATGCCTGTTAATCAACTTATGAAATATTCCTTTTTTATTTATACCTTCCCTTTAGCAGAGTTCCGAGTGGTTCTAATCAAAGGAGACTGACGGTCAGGAGAATTCTTTTTTCTTTCTAAAAATGAACAAAAGTTAAGTTAGGGACACATCTTTGGCTCTTATTTCAGCAACCTGTATGGTAATTGCTTTATTAGAAGCATGTACTACTTCTTATTTTTAAAACCCAAGAGCAGTTCGAAATAATATATTTTTAAATAAGGAAATAAGAGAATGCAAAAATTACATAGTAGTAATGGCTGGGAAAGATCAGCATAAGAAGATAAGGTTTAACAGATGCCTAAGGCACACATGAGAGGCAGTATGGGGTAATGGTTAAAGCACCAGGCTAGCAACCAAGAAATTGTGAGTTCTAGTCCCACTTTAGGCATGTAGCCATTTGGGTGACCTTGGGCCAATCACTCTTTCTAAGCTCTAGGAAAAAGGCAATGGCAAACCACTTCTGAAATCTTGCCAAGAAAACTGCAGAATTTTGTCAGACAGGAGTCAAAAGTGACTCATACATGCACACAAACACAACAAACGGCAGATACTGTACGCACATGGTACAGCACAACACAAAGCAGAGGCTATTCTGTGAGACAAGTATCGCTGCTAAACCATTTCCACATCAACACCAAAAAGCAGTTTCTAAGTAATTGTGCAGAGGGTAAGTTCCCTGGTAGGCTGATAGAGTATTCTATTTAATCAATCAGCCAGCCATTTCAATTGCCAAAGGAATTAAAGGTAGTATGCAATAATAAAAAATAAAATAAAAACAGTCTGAGGGAAGCTGAAACAACCTATGTTGTTTAGGGTTTTATATATTAACACTAATATTTAGAGTCTGGTTCTCTAGCAGACTGATACTAAAATACAAATTGTAAAAAATATAGGAACACATCTTCACCTTCAGGGTCAAAAGATCCAGTACATATCGGTGTGGCCTTTTCCTCTGATGATCCTTGAAGATCCTTTAATAAGCAAGCAACATTTTAAGAATTAAGTTCTTGAAAGACCTCAAGAAGGTTCTTTAATTCAGGGGTCTCCAACCTTGGCAACTTTAAGACTTGTGGACTTCAATTCCCAGAATTCCACAAGTCTTAAAAGTTGCCAAGGTTGGAAACCCCTGCTTTAATTGACTTCAAGGTATTTATTGAAGATTTGCAAGAGAAAATAAACATAGTTAATAAGTAAACACCAACCTTCAAGCCTTTTGATACAATTTTGACGGGTGTTTTCTTCAGAACAGAATGAAGGGAAATGGGAAATGACTGGCCCTTCCCCACAGGCGTAATGGGTGGTTTGCTTTCATCAAAGATTTGCAAGCTCTGTTTTTCTGAAAACCGAACCTTCCTACTGCTGGGTTGAGACGTGTCGTTTCGGCTCAATTCTTTGTCTTCACCTCCACAGTACAACAAAAACCACATTGCAAGCAGTTATGACAACACTTACTCAATGATAAGCCAGAAATAGCTCCGCAGAACATGTGTCTATTGCTAAAATAAGGTTGTCCCTTTCCTCTGCAGTTTATAAGCAATAACGTGCTTAAAAATTTGTGCTCAGCCTTCATGCTGCATTTAAATTAAATAACAGTGAACAACTTTTGGACTCAGGTGACTAGAACTTAGTGTGCAGCTTCCATCACTGCACAGAGTAGTCTTCGACTTTCAACCATCTGTTTAGTGACCTTTGGAAGTTACGACGACACTGAAAAAAGTGACTTATGACCATTTTTCACATGATCATTGCAGCATCCCTATTGATCAAGTGATCAAAAGTTGGCTGCTTGGCAACTGACTCATATTTATGATGGTTGCAGTGTCCCGGGGTCATGTGATCCCCTTTTGTGACCTTCTGACAAGCAAAGTCAATGAGGAAGCCAGATTCACTTAACAACCGTGTTCCTAACTTAACAAATGCAGTGATTCCCTTAATAATTGTGGCAAGAAAAGTTGTAAAATGGGGCAAAACTCACGTAACAAATGCCTCGCTTAGCAACATAAATTTTGGACTCAGTTGGGTTGCAAGTCGAGGACTACCTTTACACAAACATTTAACTTAACGAATTCGTTGTTATTAAGCAGCCATTTCTAATCGGGCATCACTGAAGATATTGATAGGAACAACTGCAGATGCTGTTCAATATATTTGGAAAGTGGACTGTTTCTAAGAATCGGTGGGATGCATTAACTTACAAAGATAAGTCAGCATTCAAAACTATTTGTGTATCATTTTCATATTTGTGGCCCATATTCCAAAACCGCAATTAATGAGACTTGCTATAAAATCATCATCAAAATGGATACTACAGTATTGTTGTCTTTGCTTTCAACCAGAAAGAAAATCTACACACCTTTTTGTATTAAAATAAAGCCTTAGCATGCAAGTTCATTCTTACCACTCTCACTCTTTGATATGCCCGTATTTGGAGTAGCTCCCAAAGATACACGTGTAGATTCCACAGTGTTCGCTGGTGAGACCAGAACGGCCTGGGAACACACAAGTCAAGTTTCTATTCTGACACATTATTTTAGTTTTTTATAGATGATGAATGGCCATCTTTGGAGTTTGGGGATGTAGCCATTCAAAACAATGCAGAAAAATCATTGGGAGTGGAGAAATAGAAAGGCTGCTGTGCTACCAATCCATTCGCTGGTTGTTTGGCTTCTAAGATTAAGGCCATAGGAAAACTTAAGAAAAGGAAATTAAAATCTGCTTCATTTCCTACACTTAGATTAGATTAACAGAGTTGGAAGGGACCTTGTAAGTCATCTAGTCCAACCCCCCGCCCAAGCAGAGGACCCTACAAATGGCAGTCCATTCTCTTCTTGAAAGCCTCCAGTGATGAAGCTCCCACAACTTCCAAAGGGAAGCTGTTCCATTGGTTGATTGTTACCACTGTCAGGAAATTCCTCCTTATTTCTAGGTTGAATCTCTCCTTGTTCAGTTTCCATCCATTATTCCTTGTCTGGCCTTCGGGTACTTTGGAAAATAGCCTGACCCCCTCCTCTCTGTGACAGTCCTTGAAATATTGGAAGACTGCTATCCTGTCTCCCCTGGTCCTTCTCTTCACTAGATTAGCCATGCCCAGTTCTTGTAAACGTTCTTCATATGTTTTAGTCTCCAGTCCCCTAATCATCCTGGTTGCTCTTCTCTTCCATGGAATAACTGAGACTATATCTTTGATAGACTGAAAAGAAACACAGTCAAAAACGGGTGCTCTGCTCAATGGATGGCAAGAATGAGCAGGAATCAATTGGCCAACCCTTATCTGATGAGCTTCACAGGCAGACTGTATGGATTCAAAGGCAAGCAAGTGTAATATCACTACTCTCTTACATAGTCTGAGGCTACTAAGAGTCTATACCAGTGTTTCTCAACCTTGGCAACTTTAAGACATGAAGACTTCAACTCCCAAATTCCCCAACCAGCATAACTTAAAGGCTAAGAAACACTGGTCTATACCATATTGTTTAGGGAGTACAGCTGGCAAAGTCATACAATGCTACCTAACTCTATAGAGATATCTATAATTCATACCTTAGGCATAACATTTGTGCCAGACAGAAGGGGTTTCCACGATGGAAATTTGGGGCTGTGCATCTGAATATCTACTGATATACCATCTCCATTCATAAATTTATTATTTAAGTTTTCTTCTAAAGCATTATTCGTATCCTCCGGGGACCATGTCTGGCTCAACGTTGATTGCTCATGCAGTCTTGTGTTTGCTGCATTCAACACAGATGTAAACATTACTAAATAATACCCGTAGTAAAGGACTGAGTTTTTTCAGCGATACAAGTTTCTACAATGCAACTCATCATTCAGTTTCTCTCAGTGCAATATCCTTCACCTCCCAAACAATAAATAGATAAATCATAATTTAAGCCAGGAAAAAAAACAACCACCACATTTTGGTTAAAATATTCTGTACTTCTTTAACAAATCTTCTTTGTTCAATAATAAAATGCTTCTTATAACTGAGATTAGATGTGGGTTACTTACAAGTTGCCTTTTCTTCAGTTTCTTCAAGGGCTTTAAATGAGGATTGGAAGGCAGCTATTTTGTCTTTCAGCAACGTGTTCCGATGTTGACAAGGGCTGGACTGCTCAAAATACAAGGAAATATCCAAATAGGTATTATTACAAAATAGTTTTTCTTTTCCCCTACTTTGCCGTGTTATGGCAAGCTTGAGAAGTCTCTAAACAAATTTACTTATATTGAATCATGTAGAGGGTTTGCACTATACACAACTAATCCAAATATTTAAGTTTCATTTCAGTAAAGTGTCACATTATTACTTACTCAAAGTCTGCTTTACATACATATACGTGTATTATTTATGATAGATTTTAAACAGCTGTTGATTGAATAAGCTACATTTTGCTGGCTTCATGTACAACGGGGTCCTCAGCAATGTTCCCTCTAAGCTTCGTGCCCGCGCACGTAATGAGCGAACGGCGCGCGGCAGTTTCCAATGCTGCATGCCGTTTTCTAATATCAGAGGCTGCGCGCCCACGCACATGACTAGAAAATGGCGCGCAGCAGTTTCCAATTGCCACGCGCCGTTTTCTAACATTAGTGGGACCATTGATCCTCAGGTCCATGGCTGAATGGCTGCAGCCATTCAGAACCGGGCCGCAGAAGTGGTGGACGAGCGCACACATGCAAAGCTGCATTCGTGACAGCGGTGCGCACAGGCATGCAAAACCATCCCCATTTGCCATCCCACCCCTACCGGTCCGCCAAGCAGAAAAGGTTGGAGAACTCTGATCTGCAACATTACTTTAGAAGCCATAATATACAGACCCTTATCTAGATACCCACATACTCACACACGTATGTATGCATTTATTTATTTATTTATTTATTTATTTATTTATTATCTATCTATCTATCTATCTATCTATCTATCTATCTATCTATCTATCTATCTATCTATCTATCTATCTATTTATTTATGGGAGATAGTTTTTAAACAATTGTTGGTTGATAAGCTACATTTTGCTCGCTTCATCTACAACACTTAAATTGTAAGCCATGATATACAGATCTCTAGAATGAGATCCATATGCTATCCTAAAGGAAAATTGAACAAACCAAGTTATGGCTTACTACAAAACTCAAATCCAGCCAGTAAAAAAATAAAATGCAGTTAGCTACTCCAGAACTTCTGAAATGCCTTTCAGTTCCGGAGCAACAAGGGATTAACTCCTGTCAGCACCTACTTGGAAAAGGGAATAGGGGAAGACCTCCTGCATGGAAGCAAATACACCATCGCCACCCAGTGGCAAACTGAAGTTTAATAATCCACCAAAGTTATTTTATAACTTTTAATTGTATATTTACTGAGCGTTTTGGTTTGTTTGTTTTAGTCTCTGGTCTATGACTGTAATAAATTGAATTGAATTGAATTGGATCCACCAATATCTGAACTTTCCTCTTAAATCAAAACTCCAAAATAGATCCCTGTTGAAGTCAGCAATTGAATATTCGAAGCATGACCTTCTCAGCACATGCTTTTAGCCTATGCTAGATTTCAGAAATGAATCAATACTTCTCTGAAAACACAAGCTTCTAAAACATTTTGTCAAAATAGCCAAACTAATTTCCTCAACCCCCCCTTCCAAACTGGATCTGATTCTATCATCCATGTCTAATGTGGCTAGAGTTACCTGATTTGGGCTACAAAAATCTGTTTCTTTTCCCTTTCCTATCTAGCAGTTATCTGGAGTTTTGCATCCCAGATATTAATCTTTGCTCATTTTGACCTAAAACATTTTTGCGCATCACACTTACTTGTGACAAAGTTTCTTGCACCTTCATCCTCCTTTGCCGAGCAACATATTGGATGAGAGAATCATTTTCTGGAGAACCTCTTGCTCCAATTGTAGACCGTCGTCTTAATTTTCTCAATAGATGCTTGAATTCCTCTAAAACAAAGGCAGGCTATAAGAAACACCCAATGAAGATAAAACAGAAAAAGCAATTTGAAAACCCACTTTCGTTGAGGGAAAATCTTTAGTATTCTGCTTAGTTTGGGGATGATAAGAGTTAAAACACCCATAGCATGTTCTTACTAATTTTCCTACTTCTACTACTTTCTACTACTATTTTCTACTACTGTTGTGGTGCTCTCTGAATTTAGGTGTTTGTTTACAATAGCTTGCCCTGCCAGTGAGATTAAGGTTAACTCTGGACAGACTCAGTCAGAATTTCAACTGGGCAACTATTAGCATTTTAGATCAAACCAAATCTTAAATTAAGCCAAACTGCTAGAGTCTAGACCAGGGGTCAGCAACCTGCAGCTCTGGAGCCGCATGTGGCTCTTTCATCCCTCTGCTGCGGCTCCCTGTTGCCAGTCGGCTCCACAAATTGATAGGGCTTTCGGTTAGGACAGGTAGAGGAAAAAGGATGCCACGCTAGGAGGAGACTCTATGGTGGGGGAACCGGACTTCGGATCGGCAGAAGAAAAAGGACGCCGCGCTAGGAGGAGACTCTATGGTGGGGGAACCGGACTTCCGGTAGGCTCCAGAATTGAACTGGGGGCTTCCGGTTAGGACCTTTGTGGCTCTTTGAGTGTTTAAGGTTACCAACCCCTGGTCTAGACAATTAGTGGAAGCTTGGTATACAGACAGATGAAAACAGTAGACACATAGAGATAAACCACATTCACACACCATTCAAAAGGGACAGTTGAAATACCTAGAAACAAAAAAAACAACAACTAGACAACATCCCCCTCAGAATCTGATTAGGGATCAGCACCAGACAATCAAGCAGAAAACCATCCTCTAATCAAGGAGCTACGAAGAAAGAAACTGCACCCTCACTGGCAGGGCAAGCTATTGAACATAAAAAGGCAGCAAACCCCACACTCACTTGCACTGATGACATTACCCAGTTGGGTAGTAAAACACCTGCAAGCAAGCAACCAAGCTCAGAGAGCACAAAGGACCCAATAGTTCATCCCTGAACTAGATATTCTTTTCTATTGGAATCCTAATTCCGCTGCATGGCAGAGATAAATTATGAATATACTATTCTTCAGAATGCCAGCTGCTTGATGGTATTTTCCTAACCATCCCTGATGTTCATAATCCTTACCTTTATTCTGGCTTGTAGAAAACTCTGGGTTAATTTTATAACCAACTGCCGTACTGTCAGACAAGCCTCTATATGGTGTAACTTGGTTGCTTGCAATTTCAACATTTGTATTATCTTCTGATTTTCTCCTGGGAGTTGTTGAAACATCTATATCATTCATGACGGTAGGGTGATTGTTTATCAGGGTGCTTCCCAAAGTCTCAGAGACGACAGTGCTTGTACACAAATTTGCTGCTGGAGCATCAGATGAACCACTTGTGAAGAGAGAGTCCATCTTCTTCATGCTATTGATTGGGTTTCCATGCCCCAAATACAAGTTGTGTTGTGCACTGGAACACTCGAAAAGTACCTTTTTAGTATTCTGATTCTCCATCGGAAATGCCTTCGCTCCTGCCAACTCATCAGTGATATTGCTGCTTTCTTGAGAAATAGTTCGGTCTTCAGATTGGGACTTTTAAGCAATATTGTACTACAGAAGTCTGGATATCTTTCTTTTGAAAGAAAGGGATAATGTTAGACAACGTTAGACAATAACTGTTAGACTAGTTAGACAACTAGTCCTTTACCTGGTTATCTATATAGCACATGATCTGCTCCATGATGAATAGGCTTCTTCAGGCTTCTCAGGTTTAGGAAGTCAAAGTTCAACAAGGCATAGAAAAATCACAATTCCCCTCCAGAAAACCTCCCAGGGAGGGTCAAAGTTTCCAATGCCTTCCTTCCTTCTATGGGCTGAGATCCCTTTTGCATGACAATTTATTTATTTATTAAAATTTCTATGCCGCCCAACTCCCGAGGGACTCTGGGCGGCTCACAACATGTATAGAAACATATAACAGGTAAAAACAATTTTTTAAAAAGCCATATTAAAATACTATCCATAATTTAAAAAATAACTTTCATTCATACCCCGCCTGCCGGAAGAGCCAGGTTTTTATTGCTTTACGGAAGGCCAGCAGGGTGGGGATAGTCCTGATCTCTGGAGGGAGCTGGTTCCAAAGGGAGGGGGCTCCCACAGAGAAGGCTCTCCCCCTCGGCCCCGCCAGCCGGCATTGCTTGGTCGATGGGACCTGGAGGAGACCCGCTCTGTGGGACCTAACCGGTCGTAGGGAGGTATGCGGCAGGATGCGGTCCCGAAGGTAACCTGGCCAAAATTGTCTTGTCTGAAGCAATTCCTCCTGTCTCCCAAACCAGACCTGGACATTTTATGGTTCCCAAACCACATCCCTGTCTGGCCCACATGAGGTCATTTGGAAATTAGAAATCAACCGTAAACAAGTGCAACTGTCACGCCCGCTGTACAGTTGCATTGCTTTTATTTTGCAGGTGACTTTTTATTTCCAATTTATGTATGTGCATGCATGCCTATGCACCTTCACAGCCTTGTTGGATCGGGCCCTCCACAACAGTCCCAGTTTCTCATGTGACCCCCTGGGAAAATTAATTGCCCACCCTATTTCAGACCACTACAACCCTGGACCAAGAGGGTGTTTAAACTTCTGCATCTGGCCACACTCCCTCTTGTACATCTGCACACCTATAGGAAACATGGCAAGAGCTGAGGTGGTGCAGCAGTTAAGAGTGCAGTACTGCAGGCCACTTTAGCTGACTGCGATCAGCAGGTCAGCGGTTCAAATCTCACCGGTTCAAGGTTGACTCAGCCTTCCATCCTTCCGAGGTAGGTAAAATGAGGACCCAGATTGTTGGAGGCAATATAAATATACATTGCTTAATGGTGCTAATATAAATATACATTGCTTACTGGTGTAAACCGCTTAGAGAGTGCTTGCACTTTATATAAGTCTCACTAGTAAATAAATAATAAATAAATACATTCCCAAAGAAGGGAAGGTGCTTTGCTTACTCCTTCTTAGGGATTGTCTGGCATATGTAAGGTATGACTAGTTTCAAGCTTGGCTACTTTAAGATGGATGGACTTCAATTCCCAGAATTCCCCAGCCAGTTTTGCTGTCTGGGGAATTCTGGGAATTGAAGTCCATCCACCTTAAAGTGGCCAAGCTTGAAAAACACATAATTCTAGAGCTTCGCTACCATAAATATAATCCTTCGAAGCTTTCAGAGCTGCTGTTGGGCTTACCATAGGTATGCAAAAGGATGCGCCCTCGGTGCGCTAAAGCAACAAGACCCGACCACTCCGACCGGCGTTAACGAACTGCCTCAGCTCGCGCCCTCCATTCAAAAGTTTTTCTCACCGCTTGCCAGGGGCCGTGTATCCCTCCGCCGCAGGAGGCGGCGGCTCCTTCTCTCCACTCAAACGGAGTCCGAGACGGTCAACCGGCCTCAGATACGGGACCCACTGGGGATGCCTGCCCTCTCCTCCGCTGCTGAAGGAGACAAATCAGGAGGCCAGTCGCGGACTATTTTTTTCCCCTCCCCTTGGAAGAAATCCCGGCCCAGCGGATGGGTTGTTCGTTCAGAACGATGAAAGAACGGTTGGGGAATCACGTGATACCAGCCTGGCCAATGTGGAGCGAGGCTCGCCTTTCGGAGAGGAGGAGGAGGAGGAAAAAGACGAGAGTCTGCCGCGTCCGCTCGCCTGCCCCGCCCTTCTCCGTAAGCCCCGCCCTTTCTGCGCCTGAAAAGCAAATCGCACGGACGGAGGCCTTCCCAGCCTTTAAAGTCCCGCCCACCTCCTTTCCTTCGAATCCGATTGGGCAGAGGAGAAAACGAGCAGGGGGCGGATTGGTGGGTGGGCCTGTTGGTTAAGGACGCCACTCTTCCGGGTTTGTAGCCAGGCTGGTACAGCAACTCCGGAGGGAGGACATGAAGAGAGTCACCCTGTTTGTTAATGGCAGCCCCAGAAATGGGAAGGTAAGCCGGCCGATTCCTCTCGGACGGGGCAGCGGGGGGGCTTTTTTGCAACAGGACTGACCCTCCCTCTTTGATTCTGGGTGCATCGGGGACACCACGAGGTCTCTACTCCCGGAGGGACTACAGTCTGCAATAGGGAAAACAGCCGGGCAGGGAAGCTGCTGGAGCTGCAGATGGAAGTTTTGTTTTGTTTTTCCCCTGGGAATCCTGGGAGCAATTACCATTGGATTTGATGAGAGTGGAAATGCTCAGAGGGATTAGAAGTCCAAGCTTGGCAACTTTAAGACTTGTGGACTGCAACTCCCAGAATTCCCCAGCCAGCCATGGCTGGCTGGGGAATTCTGGGAGTTGAAGTCCACAAATCTTAAAAGTTGCCAAAGGTGGGCGCTCTTGGAGTAGGGCTTTCCAGCACTGAGCTGATATAAAAAGATGGCAACCAACCAATGTCTACTTTTAGCTTTCTTTGGAATTCCTCTCCCCCATAATTTTTGAGCTACTTCCTCCAGGGTTGCCTGGAATTCCACCCCACCCTTCTCTGAGCTGGCCACCTTCCCAGATAGGGGATGAGAAAGTCTTATCTTTGCAGAGGAGAAATCTATGTAGGGTTTTGTTTTGGGAGGTGGAGGTGACTGGCTTCGCTTTTTTTGTTTTTTAAACTTCCTGATCTTCGCTACAGCCCTAGGATTTCCTGGTGGTCTCCTATTCCCCCCCAAAGGATTTAACCAGCTCTCATCCTGTTTGGAAGTTGGGATTAATCAGCTGAGGGGAACCACCTAATTTGGCAGGATTTGGCACTCCCATTCCTGGTTTCACTCCTATGGAGAGTGATGGAATGTGTTGTTCGACAGATCTGGAGGACATGAGAATATGAAAATAGAGGCATTGGCTGTATATTGGCTAGCATACCTGACTGCAAAAACGTGAAAGAGCACCAGAAGAAAAGAGAAAACTTTGCAAGCCATCTAATTCCTGTCCTCACCTTTTCAGACCAGCTATGTATAGTCTTCTTAGTAGGTTTCATTGCAATTTGAATTTTTTAGCCCACAATAAAGTAATTAGTACTTATCCTATTCCTTTTCTGGTGATTGCATTGTATTTCACTCAGCGATGACCTTCAGATTAGAAATAAGTATTTAAAGCATTTTTGATGCACAGTGCTGTAGAACATCGTGTTACACGAAATCCACAAAATAAATAAATGATTGCTTTGATAAAAAATGCAAACCATCGGAACTGTGATGTACAATAGTGTTAACTTTTTGATTAAAACCTCTTACTTCTCCCAAAGGTGCTAGTAACTGATGCTGATTGTTAACAATTTAAATTTTGCCCTTCTACCTAGAGCAGTGTTTCCCAACCTTGGCAACTTGAAGATATCTGGACTTCAACTCCCAAAATTCGCTGGCTGGGGAATTCTGGGAGTTGAAGTCCAGATATCTTCAAGTTGCCAAGGTTGGGAAACACTGACCTAGAGGGTACTCAGTAATTCAATACCAATTATTGCAAAAGGAAGAAAGTTTGCATTCACACAACTCTCTTAACCTGTTAATGAATTTTTCTGCATTTTCACAATGCATAAATTAAATGGGCTGGTGCATGCAAATCACAGAGCCACAGAAATCCTAGTTTAAGCATTCTGGGAGTTGAAGTCCACAAATCTTCAACTTCAATAGAGTGGCTGTATTGTGCAGATACAGCCACTACATCTTCTAATTCTCCTAGTTAGGAATATTTTGTACCCTTAGACAGAGTTGAGCCTTCATGCAGCAGGCTTAGTTCCTTCCCTTGTTTGCCTACCCTCATTCCCTAAACCCTGCTGGATTAAATATACAGGATTATAAGGACTGCACTGAATTATCATTGGTTGAATTAGTAAAGGATCATGATTTAGGAGAAGGGAACAGGAGGAATTGCAGTAGGATGAGGGACAAATTGGTCTAAGGTTCATTTATTTAGGACAATTTCCTAACAGCAGATTCCAGATTAGCCTATTATGTCTTAGAATTGTGTATGAAATTAGCCAGTGACTTGGCTGGTTGTGTGCCAGTAAAAGTCCCTTTCACATTAATGAAAATGCAAGCTTTGCATCACTTTTTCCTGGACCAAGGAACAGGCATAAATTAATGAATGCCGTACACTTATAAATCTGTTTGGAGACATGCTGTTTTCTCAGGATTTAGTCTTTAAAAGATCTGTGTCAGCACCCAGCTGTACAAATAACCTGTGTATGTTTATTTTGATAAAACGGAGCTAGGTTTCCTCCCAAAACATTTTTTCTTCTTCCGCACACTGGTTTTAAGGAGAAGAATGCAGTTCCATATTCAAACAATATTGTAATGCTTTGCTCCACCTTCCCAGTGCAGTGAAAAATTCCAAAGGTCTAGCACATACCAAGATAGATTTTTTTTATTTTCCAAAATAGCACATCATTTTGCAATATTTGTATTCATTTACCAATGTATACCTTGGGCATACATGGAATATGTTGTAGCTTTATTCTAGCAGCACAATCTCTTATCAGATTCCTTGAGAGTATGGTTGGGTTCTCACATCACAGGATGTTGTGGTTAGATTTTGGCTTAGCAAGATGTGTGAACTGAGTTATTATCTTTCGTCGTACTTGAATTAGTCCGGCGACTTATTCAGGCAACTGCTTGCTTGCCTGCAGTATCTTTCTTTTACAATTCTATGGTTAGTGTTATGTATTACCGTATTTTTCGGAGTATAAGATGCACCTTTCCCACCCCCCAACAGAGGGTGGAAATGTTGGTGCGTCTTATACACCAAATACAGCCATTTTTGGCCTCCTGAAGCTCCACCCCCCGTGTCCCATTTTTGTAAAAAATGGGCCCATTTTTCACAAAAATAGGGTGCGCAGAGGGTTTGGGAGGCCTGCAGAGTGCTCCTGGGGGCTGGGAGAAGGCAAAAACACCCCCGTTTTTTGGGAAAACGGGCCCATTTTTGCAAAAAATGGGGCGCGCAGAGGGTTTGGGAGGCTTGCAGAGTGTTCCTGGGGGCCGGGGAGGACAAAAACTTTTTTTTCTTACTTACCTCTTTGAAATCTTGGTGCGTCTTATACACCGGTGCGTCTTATAGTCCGAAAAATACGGTAATGCTGCGGCTGGTTCAGTAAATTATAATCGCAACAAATTGTAGGATCTGATCTGGGTCGGTCACCGGGACCAGGAGTTTAGTCTTCCGAGCTTTCGATGCTGGAACCGATCCTCAGGAAATGTATCTCTAGCAAAGTGTGTGTTTTGGGCTATTCTTTGTGTAGTATTTATATAATGCCTGGTTGTGTGTGGTTTTTTTTTAAGTTGTTGATTGGGCTGTTGTTTGTTGGCTGTTGTTTCCTTCTGCACAAGGAAACAATAGCCAACAGCTTAAAAGCCAGCCATCAATACCCCATCAACAACTAAAAAGCCACACACAACCAGACACCGTATAAATATCGCACACAGAACATCACACAGTCTGTTAGAGACAAGTTCCCTGAAGACTTGGGACACTTCTATTTGCCTTCAGTCCCAACAAATTGTTGTCGTCTTGATCCCTAGCCTTTTCATTCTTACTGTGCCAAATACTGGTGTTCTTTTGGCTTCAGCTTGTATGTGGCTGGATTTCCCCAAGATGCTAAATCATAACTCCGTGATTAACAAGCGATAATGATTGAGATCACATGTCAACATGCAAGCAAACAAGCCCTATTACAGGTCAGCACAGTATACAAGAATCTGTCCTAGGAACTCTTGAGCTATTACTGGAGTATAAATAATAGAATTCTTTATTGGCCAAGTGTGATTGGACACACAAGGGATTTGTCTTTGGTGCATATGCTCTCAGTGTACATAACAGAAAAGATACATTTGTCAAGAATGTACAACACTTAATGATTGTCATAGGCAAATCAAATAAGCAATCAGGAAACAATCAATATTGATATAAATCGTAAGGATACAAGCAACAAGTTATAAGTGGGAGGAGATGGGTGATAGGAACAATGAGAAGACTAATAGTAATAGTAATGCAGCCTTAGTGAATAGTTAGACAGTGGTGAGGGAATTATTTGTTTAGCAGAGTGATGGCATTCGGGAAAAAACTGTTCTTGTGTCTAATTGTCTTGTGCAGTGCTCTATAGCGTCATTTGAGGGTAGGAGTTGAAACAATTTATGTCCAGGATGCAAAGGGTCTGTAAATATTTTAACGGTTCTCTTTTTGACTCGTGCAGTATACCGTATAAATAAGATTTACTTCTTTGCTGTCATTGTCTAATAACTCAACAAGCAGGAATGAAAAAAGCAATATTGTATGGAGGGTTAAGACCTTAACGCAAAACAGAGTTTGTCTTTGCTATTTCCAGTGTTTTGTTGTTACAGTGTTCTTTCCCACAGATTTTTTTACTGATGTTGTGCATCAAGGTCTAATTATTTGGAAACAGCTGTCCGTTGTCTAAATTTCATTTCCTCCACTCACTCTCTTATGATTCACAGGGTAATAAATGAAGCAGAGTTTAGGATTTGAATGTGACTCTTCTAAGCTGTGACAGTCACAGCAAGCTTCTGACCTGCTTATTATGGCTGTGGCAAAAGTTTACAAAGAGAGCCTGTGAAAGCTAAAGAAAGATTTAGGAAAACCTTTCCTAATTTTTCTTTAAAATATCCATACAGGTAGTCCTTGACTTACAACCATTTTATTGACCGTAATTATGATAGCACTGAAAAAAGTGATATATGACCAGCCCCTTCTGTTTATGACCGCCATATCATCTGCACGGAGACATAATCAAAATTTGGGCACCTGACAACTGTCATGTATTTACCACAGTTGAAGCATCTCGGGGGTCATGCGATCGCCATTTGTGACCATCCTAGCCGGTTTCTGACAGGCAAAGTTCAGTGAGGGAAGCGAGATTCGCCTAATGACATGATTCACTTAAGAATTGCAGTGATTTGCTTAACAATCATGGCAAAAAAAGTATTTTTTTTAAACCAAGCATTTACTCATTTAACAATGGCCTTTTGGAAATTCTGGCTCTAATTCTGGTTATAAACTGAGGGAAACTATCATCAATTTGGATTTAATTTGGACTTCCGGGGTGGAGCCACGAGCGGTAAGACAGAGCTGAACTGAGCTCTGCTCCCCCTTAACCCAACCCCACCACTTTCCCAAACCCTGGGGGCTTCCTTCCCAGAATTACCATCACTGGGGAAGTAGACGAAACATCAGAGACCCCAGTGAGCAACGTGGCGACTTCGCTCGTTGCGAAATCAGTGGTGTGTCAGCTTTCAGATTGGGAGGTGAGAGGACGTTGCCTCGTTAAGATGGCGGCGCCGAGGTGGAGGCGTTGAGGTTGGGACGGCTCAAATTAACAACGAGAGGAATAACGAAAGGAAAATTCAATCATAATACCAAACAACAAACAGAAACAGCAGAGGTGGAGAACAGGAGTGTTTCCCCCAGAGAACGGCTTCTGCGGGCGCCCCAGATCGCAAGAGGATATCATCCATAATCGCCCAAGATAGAGTGGGGCGTAAAGGAAGCACCTCCCGGCATGACTGTTTGTTGAGCAAAGAACGTGACTTTGGTCGGGAGTCGTGCTTGGATGAGCTGAGACTGGATGTGAACAGTAAGAGGACTGAAAGAGGAGCTGTATAATAAGAGTTAAAGCTAAAGGACACCCTAAAGGCTGGATATGACGTGGAATAGAGATCTCCGGTCGGACTGCCTGCCGAGGGGAGGGGTTGATTCGCCTAGCCAGCATTGTCGGCTTTGGCGATCCTCCCGGATGTTGCAGACGACGTTCCAGCTGGTTGGCCGAGCGTATCCGTCAGGTTGGGTTGCAGCGGTTCCTCGTTCTTTGACTGTGATGGTGGCGGTGGTGGCAGTAGCCTCTATTTGCGGAGCTGCCGCCGGCACAGCATTTTTTAATCCAGGATTAATCATCGTGGAGAGGACTTGGTTGACTGTTACCCCCCCTCCCATGCATTCCTTCCTGCTGTTTTAATTATATCGAATACTACTTCCCCCACTGGCTTGAGATCTACGGTGAAGGAGAACTGGGAAGTTAAAGAGCAGGAAAGCCAATATCTGGGACGCTCTCTTTATAATCTTGCAGAGACTAGTAGGGGAAATTGTAATTTTATGACCACTACGCCCATTACGAAAACTTTTCTGAGCAGAGACTTTTTCCGCTTAGCCATTACATATACGGTCATTAAGTGTGCAAACAACTGGATCTGGTTGAGGACTATTAACCAGGCTGTTTCTCTATGTTTTTTTTTTCCTGCACTAACTTTCGTTATTTTAAAGATTTTACCTTGGGGGTGATTGTTGGTTTGTATGTTTAAGACGGATGGTCAAGGAATGAGTGAGTCAGGGATTAAGATTCTGCCCCCCTCTGCTGAGTGTGGAAACAGAAGCGGAGGGGGGTTTGAGTCCGACCCCTGGCTTGATGTGAATGGAATGCATGGCCTGTCGGGAGAGAGGGAGACCAGTGGGGAAGGGGAGGGGATCTCTGGGGGGACAGGGAGTGGGAGCATTACGGTCATAACAGGGAGAGGCAGGTATGGCGGGAGCAGAGGGGTAGGCCGCTCTCGGAGAACGAGAACTCGCTGTTTACAAGCGATTCCTTGTTCTGGCCCCTCTGGTTTGGTTCCACCTAGCTCAACCCGAGTGCCTGGTAACCAGGGATGTCAGGGCCCTGGGCTCAAGCTGCTGCTGGTAAACGCCAGGTCGATTACCAACAAGGCCCCCCTTATCCGGGATTTAATCCTAGAAGAGGGGGCTGACCTGGCATGTATTACCGAGACCTGGCTGGGCCAGGAGGGGGGGGTGCCCCTTTCGGAGATATGCCCGGACGGGTTCTCGGTTCAGCATCAGCCGCGACCCCAGGGAAGGGGTGGAGGAGTGGCTATTATAGCTCGCCAGAATCTGTGTCCTCGAAGGAGCCCTGCCCCGGAGATTGTTGGGTGTGAGACTCTCCTTCTGAAGTTGGACCTAGGGGTTCAGGTGGGCCTTTTGCTAACGTACCTGCCTCCTAGCTGCGTAGCAAAGGCCCTGCCTGTTCTGCTCGAGGCGGTTGCAGGGCTGGCGATTGAGTTCCCCAGGTTGATGGTGCTGGGGGATTTTAATCTGCCATCGCCCGGCGAAGCCTCAGGGGCAGTCCAGGAGTTCATGGCTTCCATGACAACCATGGACCTGACCCAAGTAGTTCAGGGTCCGACTCATGAGGGTGGTCACACGCTTGACCTTGTGTTTCTCTCGGGGCAGTGGAGAGATGATCTGAGGCTGAGGGGTTTAGTCACAGTACCCTTGTCGTGGTCAGATCATTTCCTTCTGAGGTTGGATTTCATGGCACCACTCCCCCACCGCAAGGAGGCGGGACCGATTAAGTGGTTCCGCCCCAGGCGCCTAATGGAACCCGACGGATTCCAGAGGGAACTTGGGGAAATACCTGAATCCCTGGTACACAGTTCGTCCGAGTCTCTGGTTGCGGCCTGGAATCAGGCAGCAGCAGGGGCTCTGGATCGGATTGCGCCTTTGCGGCCTCTCCGTGGAAGTGGATCCAGGAGGGCTCCTTGGTTTACCGAGGAACTCCGGGAGATGAAGCGCCACAAGAGACGCCTAGAGCGACGATGGAGATCTAGTAAAGCTGAGTCTGACCGGACACTTTTAAGAACTTTCATTAAGTCTTACTTAGTGGCGATAAGGGCGGCAAAATGTTCGCATTTTTCCGCTCTTATTGCGTCCGCTGACTCCCGCCCAGCCGCCCTGTTTAGGGTGACCCGCACCCTTCTTGCTAAGGAGGAAGGCGGAGATCCCTTGCAGGGTAGAGCTGAGGAATTTTCTCGGTTTCTGGCGGATAAAGTCATTCAGATTCGGACAGACCTGGACTCCGATTGGGCAGTACAGGCCGAGATGACTGGGGCGAGTCTTAGTCCGGTTATATGGGATAGGTTTGAACCGGTGACTCCTGAGGATGTGGACAAGGCCATAGGAGCTATGAGCTCAGCCACTTGTTTATTGGACCCGTGTCCTTCCTGGTTGGTTTCGGCCACCAGGGAGGTTTCACGCGGCTGGCTCCAGGCGTTGGTCAACGCTTCTTTGAGAGAGGGGTCCGTCCCGCAGCCCTTAAAAGCTGCGGTGGTGAGGCCCCTCCTCAAGAAGCCTTCCCTGGACCCAGCGGATTTAAAGAACTTCCGTCCAGTCTCCAACCTTCCCTTCGCGGGGAAGGTTGTTGAGAAAGTGGTGGCACTCCAGCTCCTACGACTGTTGGATGACACTGATTTTCTGGATCCCTTTCAATCTGGCTTCAGGCGCGGTTACAGTACGGAAACGGCTTTGGTCACCCTGATGGATGATCTCTGGCGAGCCCGGGATGGGGGTTATTCCTCTATCCTGGTGCTACTTGACCTCTCAGCGGCCTTCGATACCATTGACCATGGTATCCTTCTGCGTCGTCTCGGAGAGGTGGGGGTGGGCGGCACTGTTTTGCAGTGGTTCTCCTCCTTCCTCTCTGACAGGACGCAGTCGGTGTTGACAGGGGGGCAGAGGTCGAGCCCTAGGCCCCTACTATGTGGGGTGCCACAGGGCTCGGTCCTCTCGCCCATCCTGTTTAATATCTACATGAAGCCGCTGGGTGAGATCATCCGACGACACGGGGTGAGGTATCAGCAATATGCTGATGATACCCAGTTGTACATCTCCACCCCGTCTCAATTTGGGGAAGCCGTAGACGTAATGGACCGCTGCCTGGCCGATGTTAGGGTCTGGATGGGGAAGAACCGGCTAAAGCTTAACCCTGACAAGACTGAGTGGCTGTGGATATTGCCTCCTAAGGACTCGACCAACTGTCCCTCCTTGATTCTTGGGGGGGAGAAATTAGCCCCCTCAGAACGGGTCCGCAATTTGGGTGTCCTCCTAGACCCACAGCTAAAATTGGAACAACATCTTTCAGCTGTGGCTAGGGGGACCTTTGCACAAGTACGTCTTGTGCACCAATTGCGACCCTACTTGGAGAAGGAGGCACTTCTTACAGTCGCTCATGCCCTTATCACCTCACGGCTGGATTACTGCAATGCGCTCTACATGGGGCTACCCTTGAAGAGTGTCCGGCGACTGCAATTGGTGCAAAATGCAGCTGCGCGAGCTGTGGTGGGTGTACCTAGATGCACCCACGTAACACCTATCCTCCGCCAGCTGCATTGGTTGCCCATTAGTCTCCGGATCCAATTTAAGGTGTTGGTCGTTACCTTTAAAGCCCTACATGGCTCAGGGCCAGGTTATCTTCGGGACCGCATCCTGCCGCATACCTCCCTACGACCGGTTAGAGCCCACAGAGTCGGCCTCCTCCAGGTCCCGTCGACCAAACAATGTCGGCTAGCGGGACCTAGGGGGAGGGCCTTCTCTGTGGGAGCCCCCTCCCTTTGGAACCAGCTCCCTCCAGAGATCAGGACCATCCCCACCCTACTGGCCTTCCGTAAAGCAATAAAAACTTGGCTCTTCCGGCAGGCAGGGTATGAATGAAAGTTTGTTTTTTAATGGATAGTATTTTAATATGGCTCCTTTTAAAAATTGTTTTTTATGTGTTTCTATATCTGCTGTGAGCCGCCCAGAGTCCCCCGGGAGTTGGGCGGCATAGAAATTTTAATAAATAAATAAATAATAAATAAATAAAATAAATAAACTGAGAACTTCCTGTATCTTGTAGCACAGAAGTTGATTTTCCTGGTTTTCGAGGTTGAGCGCTTAAGTTCAATATCAACCTATGAAGATTGCAACAGATTAACAGAGTTGGAAGGGATCTTGTAGGTCATCTAGTCCAACCCCCTGCCCAAGCAGGAGACCCTACACCAGGGGTGACCAAACTATGGTTCTTTGAGGACCTGTGGACTTCAACTCCCAGAATTCCTGAGCTAGTCATGCATGCATGGCTGGCTCAGGAATTCTGGGAGTTGAAGTCCACAGGTCCTCAAAGAACCATAGTTTGGTCACCCCTGCCCTACACCATTTCTGACAAATGGCAGTCCAATCTCTTCATGAAAGCCTCCAGTGATGAAGCTCCCACAACGTCCGAAGGCAACTTCTATTCCGTTGGTTGATTGCTCTCACTGTCAGAAAGTTCCTCCTTATTTCCAGGTTGAATCTCTCCTTGTTCAGTTTCCATCCATTATTCCTTGTCTGGCCTTCGGGGGCTTTGGATAATAGCTTGACCCCCTCCTCTCTGTGGCAGCCCCTCAAATATTGGATCACTGCTATCACTCTTGCCTCACAATCAGGAGGTTGTGAGTTCAATCCTAGGTAGAGGCAGATGTAGGGTCTCCTGCTTGGGCAGGGGGTTGGACTAGATGACCTGCAAGGTCCCTTCCAACTCTGTTAATCTGTTAATGTCTCCCCTGGTCCTTCTCTTCACTAGACTAGCCATGCCCAGTTCCTGTAACCGTTCTTCATATGTTTTAGTCTCCAGTCCCCTAATCATCCTGGTTGCTCTTCTCTGCACTTTTTCCTAGAGTCTCAACATTTTTTTATAGTGTGGTCATCAATCACATGTTTAGTGCTTCACGTGAATTAGGTGATTGTGTGAAAACATATTAAATTGTAATGTCTTAAAATAACAAGACTTTCATTATTTTTTAAAAAGTTTAGCAGTAAGGTTCATTCCATATAATATTGTTGTTTTTAAAAAAAAATAAGCTTTGGCGGGTTAGGTTATTTGTAGCTCTCCTTTCCTCAAGGAATATTTCAGTTCAGATATGCTTTACACCAACTAAAAGGAAACAGTGTCTTGTTTTGTCATTGACATAATGCACAGCTGGAGCCCTGATCGATTTTTGGGACAGGCCGGGAACTTCTGGAGAACTTTGCCACTTGAAATTTCCCAGATATTCCTCCCGGTTGACGTTTGCTCATTTTGATGGAGTGTGGACCCAGGAGGGCTGGCTAGAAAATGGTGGGATGACGTTTGGACCGATCAAAGGTTTTTCTTACTGCTGTTTCTGCTCACTCTAACAACAGGTGGCAGGGTTGTGATTGGGAACAGGTATGGAAACTCTGGATTATAAACAGCGGATGACTGGGGATTTTTTTTTTTAAAAAAAATCCGTGCATCAGATCAGCCAGCACCTGTGGAACCCTGTTGCTTTGGGTTTATGAAGTGACTGGTGTTTTAAAATGATGGCCTTTGACATACGGATCTGTGCTTTACCTTGTTGGGAATGGAAAACAAATGACAAGCACAGGATGTGGTTTCCCATCTGTGGTTGAGAGACGCACAAAATAAAACAGGAGCAGTGCTCCATAAACATAAATATTGGAAGCCATAAACTTCCAATAAGAAAAAGAGAGAGAGAAAAAATTATCTCCAATGATAAAGCTGGAGAATTCTATATGAGGTCCCTTCGTCTAATAGTGATGTGGCCTATTAATAGTTTTGAAATCATTTTGTCTTCTGATTGCTTAGTGATCCAGCTTCCTTCAATTAATAATGGGACTGTTCTGAAATCATTTGTAACTCAGAAGAATCTTCCCAATTTGGAAATACTTCCACTGATTGCTTTTATCAGCTACACAATGTATTTAGCAATAGCCATAGCACTTAGACTTATATACCGCTTCATAGTGCTTCACAGTCCTCTCTAAGCAGTTTACAGAGTCAGCATATTTGCCCCCAACAATCTGGGTCCTCATTTTACCGACCTCGGAAGGATGGAAGGCTGAGTCAACCTTGAGCCGGTGAGATTCGAACTGCCAAACTGCAGCTAGCAGTCAGCTGAAATAGCTTGCAGTGCTGCACTCTAACCACTGCGCCACCTCGGCTCCTTATTTAATATGTACAATACTATGTACTATATCAGTGATGGCGAACCTATGGCACGGGTGCCACAGGTGGCACGCGGAGCCATATCTGCTGGCACGCGAGCCGTTGCCCTAGCTCAGCTCCAGCGCGCATGTGCGTGCACGCCAGCTGATTTTTGGCTCGCACGGAGGCTCTGGGAGGATGATTTTGGCCTCTGGAGGGCCTCTGGGGTGGTGGTGGGGAGCGTTTTCGCCCTCCCCAAGCTCCAAGAAAGCCTCTGGAGCCTGGGGAGGGCAAAAAAAGGGCCTACTGGGCCCACTGGAAGTTGGGAAATGGGGGAGTGGGGGGGTCATGCATGCATGCACAGGGGGGTGGGGCAAGTGGGGGGCTTTGAATTATGGGTGTGGGCACGCACGAGCGTGTGATAGCTCATGTGCGCACTATTTCGGCACCTGAGGGAAAAAAGGTTCGCCATCACTGTACTATATGGTCAATATATACAATCAATTCTGGAGAGAGAGGTATGTATGTATGAATGTATATATATGTGTATGTATATGTGTGCATATATGTGTATGTGTGTGCATTTCCGCCATTGCTGAGATTCTGTTTTTAAGGTATAGTTCTATGCACATTTACATAAAAAAGATAAATCACTCAGTTTGCTGTATCAAAGGTGCTGTATCAAAACCAAATGAACCACATTGAAATACAGGTAGTCCTTGTTTAGTGACTGCCTCGTTTAGTAACTGCCTCGTTTAGTGACCGTTCGAAGTTATGACAGTGACTTTATGACCAATCCTTGCATTTACCACCTGGGCAGATCTGGGAAAGCTGAAATAAGATCATAAGCAGAGTTGCCTTTCACTTTGCGATTTCTTTGCTTAAATAACTAAGTTGCCAGTTCCAAATGTAGAACCTACACAAGGACTACTTGCATGGTTTATTACACAAACTCGATCAATTGTGGCTTATTACTGAAAACTGAAATAAACAAACCACATTGTGGTGGCAGGATGCACAAACTGGGCCCCTTAATTCGGCAGGATAATACCGTGACGCTCTTCGGATGCAATACGAATCTAGAAATTGACTTCATTTAATGGAAAAGGTATTGGTAGCATGACTGTTCTCTAAAAATGCCTTAAATATATTAGATTTCAAGTGTAGATAAAACTATTTCCTTGTTGCAATCTACAGTGTGGAAACTGGGAATGAGAAAGAAGCACAGATTTTCTAAGGCTGAGCCACTTCTTCAGGGGGGGGGGGGGAATGGTGCAATTTATCTCAGGCTGACTCCGAAGCAGATCAAGAGCGCTGCACAGCGCATGGATTGGCATATTAGTATAAAATATAAATGGATGAAAAATCTAGAGCAGCTAACTGTGTATTGAATTAAAAGACTAACTTTCTCTTATAGGTTGTGGCTGTTTATGGAACACTGTCTGATTTGCTTTCTGTCGCAAGCAATAAGCTTGGAATAAAAGCAACCAGCGTCTACAATGGAAGAGGTGGACTTATTGATGACATTGCCTTAATTAGGTAAGATTACCCTGTGTTGGAAATGTGTTCATTAGAGCCCTTTTGAATAAGCCTAATAGGCGCGAGAACTGCTTGGAAGGTGGAATAAAAGCTGATTCAGGAATTGTTGTACTACAATAGAGTACAATGTATTGATATTGAAATGGCCCTGGACCTCTTTCCTACAAAGCCATCAACAGGGATTATTTTCATCATTGTTTAACGACCCCATAATCCCTTGCAGGATGGAGTCTGGGCAACTGAATGAAGCTAGCAGAGTGTTTACTGGCCGGATGCCCTTCCTGATGCCAATGCGGAGATTTGTTCAGCAGATATATATTCTCATTGTGCCGAAAGAGAGAAATATCTGCCTCTACCTAGGATCGAACTCACAGCCTCCTGATTATGAGGCGAGAGCTCCACCTCTAGGCCACCGCACCACTCCTATCGACAGGGATTATTTTATAGAGAATATATTATAGCTCCATCTTTTTCTGTAACAGATGGAAGACGTATCAAAGAGAGTCCTCCACTCCTCTGCTTGCAATAGAATACCTTATTCCACCAGACTTGAAATATCGGGATTAGACAATTTAGAACTACGTCGCCTTCGATCTGATCTAAATGTAGTTCATAAAATCATCTACCACAATGTCCTTCCTGTCAATAATTACTTCAGCTTCAACCGCAACAATACACGAGCACGCAATAGATACAAACTTAATGTAAACCGCTCCAAACTCGACTGCAGAAAATACGACTTCAGCAACAGAGTGATCAATGCCTGGAATGCACTACCTGACTCTGTGGTTTCTTCCCCAAACCCCCAAAACTTTAACCTTAGACTGTCTACTGTCAACTTCGCCCCATTCCTAAGAGGTCTGTAAGGGACGTGCATAAGCACAGCACTGTGCCTACCGTCCCTGTCCTACTGTCCTATTGTCCTCATTTATCTGTACTTCTTTGCTTATGTTATGTTTATACAAACACCTACTATCTTATACATGTTTGGCAAACAAACAAACAAATAAAAATAAAATAAATAAGTTCCAACCTAGAATTAAGGAGACATTTCCTGACAATCAGAATTAACCAATGGAACAACTTGCCTTCAGAAGTTGTGGGTGTTCCGTAACTGGAGGTTTTCAAGAAGAGACTGGTGGAATAGGGCCTCCTGTCTGAGCAGAGGATTGGACTAGAAAGCCGCCAAGGTCTCTTCCAAATCAGTTATTCTTTATTCTTCCATTTCCACTCTCTTCCTCCCCGCCATCCATCCCTTCTTGCTTATGTGATATGGTCACTTTGCAGACCTCCATCCTGAAAATGTTAAGTATTGCCTTTAGCAACCAAAATGGTGGCCACCCCGGTTTAAATAACAGTTTGTTGAGCACGTCATGGTGCTTCATTTCACACACAATATTCAGCAATATACCGTATTTTTCGGAGTATAAGACGCACCGAAGTATAAGACGCACCTTAGTTTTGGGGGAGGAAAACAAGGAAAAAAGGCCTCTGCCTCCAAGCAATTTGCCAAACAGCAAACAGCACAGATGATATACACTGTTTGCTGTGTATTTCTGTGCATGTGTGCCTGACCCATAGAAATAGCAAAGAATTGGAGAAATGTACATTATGCCAGAAAGTTTTCTTAAATGTAGGCGCACTAACTCTTCCAATTATTTAAATAGATCTACTCCAAGGTAACTAAACTCTAATACTAAACAGGACACTGTTACATTTCATACTATACTTGTACAGAGCTGTTAAAATTAATTAAAATTTCTGGAAGTATACATTATTCTCTAATATTTAAAAGAAGATACAATAGCATTGGGCCTCTTCAGAGCAAGCATTTATTTTAAAAAGCTTCTTTATTTTGTTAAGTTGTCTAGATTTACAGGGATCTCCAACCTTGGCGACTTTAAGACTTGTGGACTTCAACTCCCAGAATTCCACAGCCAGCAAAGCTAACAAAGCTGGCTGTTGAATTCTGGGAGTTGAAGTCCACAAGTCTTAAAGTTGCCAAGGTTGGAGACCCCTGGCTCTAGAACAATAATAAAGCAGTCTTTAAAAAATAAGTCTAATAATTTGAACATTCTACAGGCATTTATAGTTATTCACTTACCCCTTTGCAGCCAGTTCAGCAAAAATAAAAACCTGTGTGTCTCTCCCAGCTATTTGCCTCTTTGTAGTTAGTTTCACTTTCATTTTCCCACGTGGCAAACCTAATCAGCTGTAGATCGGGAAACTGCTACTGACTTGCTTGGCTTTACAGGCTCTTCCCTCTTTCCTGCAAGCAGGTAAATTGCTGAAAGACAGAGGCCAAAGGGTGGGGGTGGCTGGGTGGGTGGGTCTACATTCGGTGTATAAGACGCACCCAAGTTTTCACCCTCTTTTGGGGGGTAAAAAGGTGCGTCTTATACTCCGAAAAATACGGTAATGTTGCCATAATATTCAACAAAACAATGCGGTTGTCCTGGCTTAATTGAATGCCATGCCCAAGGCCAAATCTAAATAACCCAACAGTGGCTTAGCATAAAGCATGGGTCTATTCTGACATCTGAAAAGCCCTCACTGCAAATCATAACCCCATCCCCATTCAAGCCATGATTTGATTCTGATTTGGAAATGACCCAAGATTAGCTAAAAAGTGAGTGAAGAATTCAAAATTATTGTGAACTAAGAGTAGGCAACCTGATGTCTTCCAGATGTCCAGAAATATAATTTTCATGTTGGTTGGACATGGTGAGAGCTGTAGTCCAAAGCATCTGGAGGGCATCAAGCATTTTATCCTTGTTGCACACTCTGATTACAATAAATGAAAAAGCAGAGGAAGGTAAAGTGAGCTTCAGTGTCAAATTATATGATTTATACAGCTTCTCAACTGGGACAGGATTGTATGTGGATTCCATTGTGTAATGGTTACAAATAGGTTTGCATTCCATCTCTCTCTTGGTCAGAGAATTGCTATCCCATCCTATAGTTTGCCTTCAGACAAATAATTTCTACTTAAAAGGGTTTGTTTGTTCCATGTGTCCTATGCTTATTGAATTTGTGTTCAATGCTTATTGAATTTGGGGAGTATGCTGTAAACAAAGCTTTGTTACCAGAGTATCTTTGCATGAATATGAATCTTAGTTCTCCAGCTTGACTCTTAACTCTCCCAACTTTCCCAAACACGAATGTCATTGCATTTAAGGAATTTGGATCAAAACCATCTGCAAAAGCAATTGAATTTAGAGCATGGAGAGTTTGTTAATTTATCAATGTATTTTTCCCCCCTGACACTGAAGCAGCGGAGTGTAGGAAAACAAAAAAAATCAAACTCTGAAAAGGGATGATTTTAGATTGTGGTGCTCATTTCCTCTTTTGAAAAGGAAAAAACAAAACAGTCGTGGTGATTTCACATTTTTTAAACTTTTCTTGCTCAAACACTGCATTTCAGAGCAAGTCGGATATACAGACTACCCACAAAGGACTAGCTCAAACTCCTTCATATGAAGACACTTAACATGGTTGAATTGTTATCTAGATCAGAGGTCTCCAACCTTGGCAACTTTATGAGGTGTGGACTTCAACTCCTAGAAGTCCTCAGCCAGCATGGCTGGCTGAGGAATTCTGGGATTTGAAGTCCACACCTCATAAAGTTGCCAAGGTTGGAGACCTCTGATCTAGATCAGGGGTCTCCAACCTTGGCAATTTTAAGCTGGGGAATTCTGGGAGTTGAAGTCCTCCAGGCTTAAAATTGCCAAGGTTGGAGACCCCGATCTAGATCTTCATCACTTAAACCATTATCATAATGTAAGGTGACCAGACGTCCCGATTTTGGCGGGACAGACCCGCTTTTTAATCATTTGTCCCGCGTCCCGCCCGCTCTCTTAAAAAGTCCCGATTTTTTAAAACAATGCCCGACTAGGGCATTCTTTCAAAAAATCGGCCTGCAGGCACTCGAGGACGGCCAGGTTGGGCCCAGCCGCAGGGGCAGCAGCAGCAGGCCCTCTCAAAATCGGGACATCTGGTCACCTTAAAACACCCACCCATGCCTTTCTCTCTGCAAGGCGGGCGCGGAGAGATGACGTCGCTGCTGTCGGCGCCCCACGCTGATTGGCTGTTGAAGGGTGAGCGGCGGCGGCGACAGTAGCAAGCCGGGAGCGCTCACCCAGAATTGGAGTCAGCAAGCAGCTGGGCATCGGGGCTCTTCCCCCGCCTTCTCCATCCTCCAGGGTCGCCACTGCGGGGGTTCCGTCTCTCCGGTGGTGCCTGCGTTGGAAGGGAAGGGGGGGAAAGAAAGGTAGCCTGCGGGGCTTGGCACGGCTGGGAGTTGCGAGGCGGCGTAGCAACCGGGCTGTTCCTCCGGGTGTGCTAAAGTGCTCGAGTTTTTTCTCTCACACACACACATGCACAACCTTCCAACGACCGGGAAGTCGTGCTGGGAGATCCAGTCCGACCCGGTCGTTGGAAGGTTGTGCATGTGTGTGTGTGAGAGAAAAAACTCGAGCACTTTAGCACATCCGGAGGAACAGCCCGGCAAAGACGAGTGAGGAAGGAGAGAGAGGGGCGGGTCCTGTCCCCAGAGCTCTTCGGAAGCGGGCGCAGCGCGGGCAGGAGACACCCGGGGAACTTTCCTCCTCCTCCCCCTTTTCTCCCTGGCTCACACGCTTACAAGTTACTTTTTTTCTCCTCAGCGCGCGCCCTCCCTCCGCCCGGGCTCCAACCTCCCCCCCCACTTTCGCGCGCGGGCGAACCCACCCCCACCCACTTCAGAGGCTCCTCCGTCCGTCCCGTTCCCCCCCCCACGCCGCCGCCGCCCTCGCTCCCCACCCCCTCCGCGCGCTCAGCCAGCCAGAGGGCACGGAGAAGGAATTCGAGCACTTCAGGAAGCCGAGCCGGCGGGACTGCGCCGGGTTTCCTAGATGCCTCTCTTTGGCCAGCGAGGACTGCGAAAGCTCCTAGGAAGAAGGGAGGGCGTGTAAAGGCAGCCGGGGGGGGGGGGGATATCCTCGGGAGAGGTTGCTGACAGCTGTTTGAAGGATTGGCGTTCTTTGCCCTCTGCGCATGCGCAGAAGGCAAAACTCATGGCGGCTCCCCTAGAAACCCACCCCCCTGTCAATGGTGTCCCGATTTTTTTTTTAACAAATCTGGTCACTTTGTCATAATGCAATAGGATTGATTTTAGCCACTCTAAAACCTTGGAATCTGGAATTAACAACTACTGTTTTCCAAAACATTTGTCGGGCTTATTCTGAATCTCTCGTTTTCTTTCTCATTTCCTTCAATCTATAGAGATGATGATGTTCTTTTTGTATGTGAAGATGAACCATTCATTGGTAAGTACACCAAGTTATTTCCCTCCTGAAGAACAGGAAGTCTAAAGTTGTTACTGTATGTTGATATGCTTTCCATGTTCATAGATCCCCAGAATGACATCAACCCTCTAGAAGCATTAACAGGATCTCATTCGGATTGGATAACACTCAATGTAGGAGGACGGTACTTCACAACTACCCGGTATGTGCCTGTTTCCTTATGGTGAAGTTCATCATTGGAAAGATGATATTGCTAAGGGTGAAATGTTCGGTTGAGATCGGCATATGTGGGACTGATTGGGGTAGATTGTAGGGGTGATACCGAAATATTAATTTTATCATATTTTATTTATATATTAAATTATTGTATTTTATTCCAATTTCATTTTAAACTGTATTTTATTCCAATTTCATTTTAAACTGTATTTTATTCCAATTCCATTTTAAACTATTTTATTCCAATTCCATTTTAAACTCTTTTTATCAGATTTTAGTAATAATTTGTGTCTGGAACACTGCACTTTGATATGGCCCAAGGGCTAATCAATAAACTAAGATAAGATAAGGGTTAAATGCATTGTTTATTAATAAAGCTGTTGACAACTTTTGGATACAGTAGTTGGATTCAGGCTTCATGCCAGTGGCAGGTTGCCGTCTTACCGGTGCCAGTGCGCTGCGCGCACATCTCCAAGTTTCAGGGGCGCACGCGCTCACTATGCACGCGCGCCCCCTTGTGCGATTTTGCTTCAGCGCATGCACGGAAGCAAAATCTTGCGAGGGGAGGCGCGCACGTGCAATATTTTGGTGCGATTTTGCTTCCGTGCATGCGCAGAAGCAAAATCGCCCCAAAATAACTGTTGTTGTTGTTGTTGTTGCTGTTGCTGTTGTTGTTGTTGTTGTTGTTATTGTTGTTATTATTATTATTATTATTATTATTATTATTATTATTATTATTATTATTATTATTATTATTATTATTATTATTATTATTATTATTATTATTATTTACAACTCAGACCAAATGATTTTTCAAGCATCCATGATTTTAAAATGCTAGTTTAATATGACATTGTCTTGGCTTTCTCTACTTTTTAAAAAAATTAAGCATTTCCATAAATTTAAAGTTCAATCAACATTTCTCAATCTGGTGTTGAACCACATTTCCCATTACTTAAGTCACTATTGGGACCTAACTTGCTTATAAAGATAAGATAACCTTTATTGTCACTTCTTTCTGTGGACATGAAAAGAAAATAAACAAATAATAAATAATAAATAATAAATAATAAATATGCCTGATGTTTTTTTAATCCCCCCAATGCTACTCCAAATGCCAAAGTGGCCAATTTATTCATTAATTTCTCTACATTTCTTTCTTAGGAGTACTTTGGTTAGTAAAGAACCTGATAGCATGCTGGCTCACATGTTTAAAGATAAAGGTTGGTATGACTTGAGATACATATTTGAAAGCTCTATCCAGTACCCATTTTGCAAATCCATGTCATGTGAAACTGTTCTTTGTTGCAAAGTAAAGCTTAATGTAGATGATTCTGCACTGAAACTACACAGACCCTAGTGGCACACTTTAGATTTGTGTCTATAAACAAGGATGAGAGTTTGACCTTGAGCAATATCTAGCTAGCTCTTCTTGAGCATGTCCAAATGTGCCCGAAAAAGAAAGGAGCAGTTTAGCAGTTCATTTAAGTCAGGAGCGAGGAATGATTTTCAGGCTATTTTGTTGGCCATGGGCTACAGAAGTGCCACAAAAGAAGAACATCGTTACTAATATCTTTACATACCATATGTAAACAGGTTTGGGGGTGGATGACCTGAAGCTCTCTGGATGATGCCAAACTGCATCTTCCAACATCCTTGTTGGAAGCTATTCCAAGTTCTGGAAGTGTAATTCAACTATATTTTAGATTAGACTTTCCCAATGGGTGGCCCTTCACATAAGTTGGCTTCAATAACAATTCCCTGAATTTTTAGCAACCTCCACGTTCAGTGGGGAATTCTAGAAATAGAAATCCACCCATGTGGAGATACTCATAAAGCAGAAAAGAAAGTTTTGGTCAGATTGTAAATAGTGCGTTAGAACCTTTTCAGCACCTGTTCAGACTGGGGCCAAAAATGTTATCCCATTGCATGGAATTGGAGGAGTATTAAGTTCACTTCTTAAAACCATGACTACCCATTATCCTGGTCCTGCCTGCTTTTAGAAGGTACCGTATTTTTTGGAGTATAAGACGCACCTTTTTACCCTCAAAAAGAGGGTGAAAACCTGGGTGCGTCTTATACACCGAATGCAGCCCCACCCAGCCACCCCCACCCTTTGGCCTCTGCCTGCCAGCAATTTACCTTTTTGCAGCAAATAGGGCAAAGCACAAGAAGAGCAGAAGAAGAGATAAACTGCCTCCCCGATCTACAGCTGAGGAAGGCTTGCAAGCCACGTGGTAAAATGAAACTAACTATGGTGGCTGTAATGTGACAAATTGCTGGGAGATAAACTGCTGGCAATATTAGGCTGCCAAAATGGAAAGGAGACAAGCTATAGTTGCTATGGCTCAGAGCTAGAGCTCTTGCCTCACAATCCAGAGGTTGTGAGTTCTATCCTAGGTAGAGGCAGATTCTGTTAATATGTTATTTTGTTAAATGCTTGTAGAGTGCTATTAGACTTATTTTTTAAAGACTGCTTTATTATTGTTCTAGACAACTTAACAAAATGAAGAAGCTTTTTAAAATAAATGCTTGCTCTGAAGAGGCCCAGTGCTATTGTATCTTCTTTTAAATAGCAGAGAATACTTCCAGAAAGCCACATCAATTTTAAAGATCTGTAAAAGTATAATCTGAAATGTCCTGTTTTAGTATTAAGTATTAGTATTAAGTATTAGTATTAAAAGAAGGCAGCTGAGAAACCCTGATTTATTCATGTTTGGAGTAGATCTATTTAAATCATTGGGAGGAGTTAGTGTGATTACATTTAAGAAAACTTTCTGGGATTAATATACTGCCATAATGTATATTTCTCCAATTCTTTGCTATTTCTATGGGTCAGGCACACATGCACAGAAATACACAGCAAACAGTGTATATCATCTGTACTGTTTGCTGTTTGGCAAATTGCTGGGAGGCAGAGGCCTTTTTTCCTTGTTTTCCTCCCCCAAAACTAAGGTGCGTCTTATACTCCGGTGCGTCTTATACTCCGAAAAATACGGTAAATGTAATAGAACCACCAGCAAGCCAACAGAACATGTATTTCCAGTTTAGAGGATGTCCTTTCCTCCTTATTTACTGTGTCCCCATTCTAAATTTGTGGTGGCAACCAGAGGCACTTAAGCCTAATTTCTAAACTTGGCTACAGATGATCCATTTTAGCTGCTGGGAACAGAGACGGGGAGGGTGAGAAATGGACTTATCCCAGGACAGGTAAAGGAAAACATTTTTTTTTAAAATGTGTCCATCTGCAACAGATGCTTGGGGAAACAAGAGAGATCACAGTGGAGCTTTTTTGATTGACCGAAGTCCGGAGTACTTTGAACCAATCTTAAACTATTTGCGGCACGGACAACTAATTGTGAATGATGGCATTAATTTGTTAGGTATGTATTAGGACGTATAAAACATTGTGTTGCCTTTGTTACAACCATGCTTGTTCGCAGACAATTCTAAATCTTCGAGATCGCCTTCTGCCACACAGCTCCCAGCGACCGGTGAGATCCCACAGAGTTGGTCGTCTCCAGGTCCCGTCAGCTAAACAGTGCCGACTGGCGGGCCCGCGTGGGAGGGCCTTCTCTGTGGCTGCCCCAGCTCTCTGGAACCAGTTACCTCCGGAGGTCCGGACTGCCCCCACCCTATTGGCCTTCCGAAAAGCAGTAAAAGACCTGGCTTTTCCGGCAGGCCTGGGGCCGTTGATCTCGCGGTTGTAATCAGCGAGATCCGGCCATGAAATGATATGCATGGGTTTTAAATTGTTTTAATGTTTAAGATGTTTTTAATGTTTATTCTGTTGTTAAGCCGCCCAGAGTCCTTTGGGAGTTGGGCGGCATATAAATTTAATAAATAATAATAAATAATAATAATAAAGCCAAGCTTCCTGAATAGAACCAAGGTTGTGAAAATCTCACACAAATTTTTGGCGTTTTGGTACAATCTTGGATTTTTCCAATCCTAGTCCCACCACCCTAACCAGTATACTATACTACACTCGTTCAAGTCACTGAATGATTTGGGCCAGTCATTCTTTCTCTGCCCAAACTGATAGGGTTGCTGTTGTGGGGCAAAATTGGAGGAACAGGTCAGGGGCGGGTTGCTCACTTACCTTGCTACCGGTGCGCTGCACGCGCATTACCATGTTTCGTGCCCACGCGCGCTCGCTACGCGCGCACGCCCCCTCGCCTGATTTTGCTTCTGCGCATGCGCGGAAACGAAATCTCACTGAAATCTCACTGAAATCTCACACGCACGCGCGTCCCCTTGCAAGATTTCGGCGCAATTTTGCTTCCGCGCATGCGCAGAAGCAAAAAATTGTCAGAAAAATCGTGAAAAAAGATGGCGGCTCCTAGACACCGGCAACCGACCGCACCGGATCGGTAGTCTCTTGATGATATCACCAACCTGCCGCTACTGGTGCGATAGAGTGGACCGCACCGGTAGGAACTCACCACTGGAACAGGTATTAGGTAAACAGCCTCTTGAGCTCTTCAGAGGAAAGGTAGGATTAATCAATCAGTCAACACGTGGGTAAACAGAGGTTGTGGGAGTTTTAATAAAACATCTGGAAAAGGGATTTAAGATTAAGATGACTAGATAGATTTTGTTGTTAACATGCTGATGCTGACTTGGTTTCCAATTAAACGGCATACTGCATGAAGCTGGGGAGTGGTGCAGTGGCCTAGGGGTGGAGCTCTCGCTTCACAATCAGGAGGCTGTGAGTTCGATCCTAGGTAGAGGCAGGTATTTCTCTCTCTGGGCACACTGGGAATATATCTGCTAAAAAAAACCTCCGCATTGGTGACAGGACGGGCATCCGGCCAGTAAACACTCAGCTCCATTCAGTTACCCAGACTCCACCCCTCAAGGGATTATGGCAGGGGTGAAATCCAGCAGGTTCTGACAGGTTCTGGAGAACCGGTAGCGGACATTTTGACTAGTTCGGAGAACCGGTAGCGGAAATTTTGAGTAGTTTGGAGAACTGGCAAATACCACCTCTGGCTGGCCCGAGAGTGGGGAGGGAATGGAGATTTTGCAATATCCTTCCCCCAGGCGTGGGGAGGGAATGGAGATTTTGCAGTATCCTTCCCCTGCCACGCCCACCAAGCCACGCCCACCAAGCCACATCATGCCCACCAAGCCACGCCCACAGAACCGGTAGAAAAAAAATTTGGATTTCACCACTGGATTATGGGGTCGTTAAATGAGGATGATGATGAGTACATGAAACTGGGGAATTGTGGCTTACAATTCATCTTCAAACCATTGTTTCTCTTAAGTACTAAATCACGGTTGAGATCTAATATGAGAGTCCAGAGTCCCTCGGGAGTTGGGCGGCATACAAATCTATTAAATTAAATTAAATTAAATTAAATTAAATTAAATTAATATTAATTATGATTGAAACCAGTCCTGGCAAAGGATCTTGGCCCAATGAAACTGTCTGATCCTGTGCATGGTTCCTATAACCTGCATTAGAGAGGAGGAAGGTTGAGTGGTGAATCTTGTCATTATTCCTAACTATTGCTAGCTTGTATTGTATCACTCTTCTTATGCTAGGTATCTTAGAGGAAGCGAGATTCTTTGGAATTGACTCACTAATTGAACACCTTGAACTAGCAATTAAGGTAATGCTAATTTTTGTATCTCCTTCCTTTCTGATCATTTGCCTTTGTTTGGTTTTTCTGTTACATTTTGCTTTTTCTGTTAACATTGTGCCATGGAAATGTTTCTATATCTTAAAAACAAAAACATTTTAAAGACATTTTTCAGAGAAAGAATTTTTTCCCCACTTTGTATTTTTTTGTTTCTTTTTGATATTATATGGTATTATCTTTTAGCATTGTTAGAATCCCTGATAAAAAAAAAGTATGAAAAAGTGAACAAAAGCCAGTAACATTTAATTGACAACATTCTGAGTTGATCGCATCAAGTTAGTTATTTTCAAAGAGATGCACACCTACTGTATATGGCTTAACTTAATTTCAATTTGATTTTCTTGTATATCATAAAGAGCACTTTCAAATTGCTGCACCACAGTAACTTGGCATGCCAACAATGTATATTGCTTTGTTCTTCAGACATAGAGATTAATGGGCTCAGCCATACAGTGTAACCAGAAGACATAAATAAGCAAAAACCAATGATTTCTAGATGTGGTTTAGAGGAAAGAGACAGGATTAGATGTAACAAAGCCTGCAATGTCAACATCCCCAACCGCTTTTCTGTGGATAGTAAATATCCTTCTTGAAAATGCCTCAAAAATCCCCACAACTGCTGTACAGTATTTCGCTCAGTGCGAGCTATTCCATCTTGTATTGTTTGGGCCTAAGCGCTTCTTCCCTTCCTTGACAGAATTCCCAACCTGCAGAAGACCACTCCCCGATTTCCCGAAAGGAATTTGTCAGGTTCCTCCTTGCAACCTCAACCAAGTCTGAGCTACGCTGTCAGGTACCATGATTGTCACTGAAATAATAATAATAAAAAATAAGGACGTCTTTGTGGAACTGTTTTCCGCAACTTGTAAAGGGAAGAGGTCCCTCTGATACATTAAAAATCATCACAGGCAGCATGCAGCCCTGGATAGCTAGTAATGCGGTCCCACAAGATAATAAATACCGTATTTTTCGGAGTATAAGACGCACCTTAGTTTTGGGGGAGGAAAACAAGGAAAAAAGGCCTCTGCCTCCCAGCAATTTGCCAAACAGCAAACAGCACAGATGATATACACTGTTTGCTGTATATTTTTGTGCATGTATGCCTGACCCATAGAAATGGCAAAGGATTGGAGAAATGTACATTTATGGCAGTATATTAATCCCAGAAAGTTTTCTTAAATGTAATCACACTAACTCCTCCCAATTATTTAAATAGATCTACTCCAAACATGAATAAGTCAGGGTTTCTCAGCTGCCTTCTTTTAATACTAATACTTAATACTAATACTTAATACTAAAACAGGACATTTCAGATTATACTTTTACAGAACTTTAAAATTGATGTGGCTTTCTGGAAGTATTCTCTGCTATTTAAAAGAAGATACAATAGCACTGGGCCTCTTTAGAGCAAGCATTTATTTTAAAAAGCTTCTTCATTTTGTTAAGTTGTCTAGAACAATAATAAAGCAGTCTTTAAAAAATAAGTCTAATAATTTGAACACTCTACAAACATTTAACAAAATAACATATTTACAGAATCTGCCTGTACCTAGGATTGTGAGGTACCTCACAACCTCCTGATTGTGAGGCAAGAGCTCTAGCTCTGAGCCATAGCAGCTATAGCTTGCCTTCTTGCAATTTCAGCAGTCTAATATTGCCAGCAGTTTATCTCCCAGCAATTTGTCACATTACAGCCACCGTAGTTAGTTTCATTTTACCACGTGGCTTGCAAGCCTCCGTCAGCTGTAGGTCGGGAGGCAGTTTATCTCTTCTTGTGCTCTTCTTGTGCTTTGCCCTGTTTGCTGCAAAGAGGTAAATTGCTGGCAGGCAGAGGCCAAAGGGTGGGGGTGGCTGGGTGGGGCTACATTCGGTGTATAAGACGCACCCAAGTTTTCACCCTCTTTTTGAGGGTAAAAAGGTGCGTCTTATACTCCGAAAAATACAGTATATTGAAACATTAAGGAAGTTTGCTTATATACATTAACTATGCTATATATTTTATATGCAGCCCAGTCCACTTCATTCAGTGCAACCGAGGGGAAACAAAAGGTTGGACAAGCATGCTTTAGAGCAGTGGCCCCCAACCTTTTGGGGACCAGGGACCACTTCCGTGGAGAGAGGTTTTTCCCCAGACCGGAGGGAGGCATGATTTTGCATGCTGCCTGCATCCCACGGATGGGGCTTCCCTTGTTTGTGCGGCCCGGTTGCTGGCATACCAAGGACCAGAGCTGGTCCATGGACCCCTGCTTTAGAGAAACCTGGATCACATGTTCTTGTGTATCTTGAATGGGATGTTTTAATGTTTTTATTGTTTTAAAATGTTTTGATAAGATGTTGAGACTCTAGAAAAAGTGCAAAGGAGAGCAACCAGGATGATCAGGAGACTGGAGACTAAAACATATGAAGAACGGTTGCAGGAACTGGGCATGGCTAGTCTAGTGAAGAGAAGGACCAGGGGAGACAGGATAGCAGTGTTCCAATATTTGAGAGGCTGCCACAGAGAGGAAGGGGTCAAGTTATTTTCCAAAGCACCAGACAAGGAATAATGGATGGAAACTGAACAAGGAGAGATTCAACCTAGAAATAAGGAGAAATTTTCTGACAGTGAGAACAATCAGCCAATGGAACAGAAGTTGCCTTCGGAAGTTGTGGGAGCTTCATCACTGGAAGCTTTCAAGAATAGGCTGGACTGCCATCTGTCAGAAATAGTGTAGGGTTTCCTGCTTGGGCGGGGGGTTGGACTAGATAACCTACAAGGTCCCTTCCAACTCTTTTAATCTGTAATCATATTTTTAATTGCAATATATGTTCCAAAGTGTAAGCCACCTAGAGTCATTCACTTGAGATTGGGGGCACTAGGAATTGAACAAATGAATAAATGAGAATTGAATTGAAATGGTTGTTTTGAACTCAGATTCTTTGTGGACTAGGTAACCTGACCGCTGCTCTCTTCTTCCTCCAGGGGTTAAATTTTAGCGGAGCAGACCTCTCTCGTTTAGATCTCCGGTACATCAACTTCAAGATGGCCAACTTGAGCCGATGCAACCTGGCCCATGCAAACCTCTGCTGCTCAAATCTTGAACGGGCTGATCTTTCCGGATCTGTTCTAGATGTGGGTATTATTTGGATAAGGCCTAACACACATGCAAACTTTAGGCAAAATGGATGAACCACTCCCACCTGCTGAGTGGTTAGCTTTGTCCCGTAGTAGTGTGCCTAAAGTAGTTAGTGCCCCATGTTAAGGAGTTATTGTGCTGTTAAGCACATACACAGCGATATGTGTTGTAGTAATGGTGTTGCAGTTTGATATGAATGCTATTCAGCCAATAAACAGAGTGTTTTTAGTATGTACAAAATAGTTTTACTTGAATAGTAGCAAAGTTAAATAGGAAGTCCAAGTCATACACAGTTATTCAGTCAATGCGAAGTTTCTTCTTCTTGCCTATCTTTGTTTTAACTCACAAACAAAGATTACAGCTATCACTTAATTCTATACTATCACAGATAGTTACTCTTCTTCTTCACAGCAATTCCACACAGTCATAAAGTAATCTACTCATCAGTAAAGGCAGCAGAGAGTCTTCAATCCAGAACACACCGTCAAACACCACTCACCACACTAAACCACACTAAACCACCAACCACATTGAACCACCAACCACACTGAGCATGCTCTCTTGCTTATATAGTAATCATCCACAATGCATTTAAAGCAATATACACATAATAATGATTTGTGGCTTAATCATATATTAACACACCCAATCATTTGAACAGGGTTCTAACACCCACTTTGAAAATGACGGAATAGCTGCCCTATGGAGCATGCATGGCCTAGAAATAAATATTAAGGGATGACTAGTAATGACACTTGTCAATCATAGCAAATGCCCTACTCATCAGTGTGAACAATGCTATGTCTAGCATAACTAGAACAATGTCCAGTTATCTACCTGGTGACAGCTTCTAGCTCTATAAATGCTCCATGTCTCTCTACTAATTTGGATTTGTTTGCAAAGAAATACCAAGAAACAGAAGAGATGGAACATACTGTACTTCAGGGATGTCAAACTTAAGGCCTGCGGGCCGGATGCGGCCCGCGGGGTACTTAGATCTGGCCCATGGGGCTACCCTGGAAACAGCGAAGGACTGGCCCGCAGTGCCTCTTGCCAGTGGAAACTGAGCTAGGGAGAGCTGCAAGTGGCCCTCCCAGGCTCCATTTTCAGCCGCGACGGCCTCCTGCAGCTATCTGCCAGCGAAAACGGAGCTCGGGGAGGCTGCGCTCCATTTTCCCTGGCAGAGGGCTGCAGGAGATAATTCTGGCTGAAAACGGGGTCCCCGGGGAGGGGTTGTTCCGTTTTCGCTGCAGAGAGCTGCAAGAGGCTGCAGAGGGCTCCACCCTGGCTACGCCCACCTGCCCTCCCCCCTTCCCCGAGATCAAACAACCCTGATGCGGCCCTCAATGAAATCGAGTTTGACACCCCTGCTGCACTTGATCAGGACTTGGTACGGTGGACTTGAAAAGATGAAAGAGATGATTAACCATGAAATGAAGCAAGAGGCAAATTTTAAGAGGGTAGGTAAAAATGAAGTCCTTTAGGTTTAGGGAAAGATAAAGTCCTTTATCTAAAGTTCTTTACCTGAAGAGTTTCGATAAAGGCAAAGTCCTTTAGATAAAGCACTGTGATTTGACACCTGCAGACTCTGCTAACAAAGGCTGTGGAATTTTCTTTGTAGTATTTTATGCAAATATGATCAGTTCAACATCTGTCAAATGTAGCCTGCAGATTTCTAGATCAGATGAAATGTGGCCTCCTCTTCATCTGAGATTTTTGTTTTCCTCTTTCTTTGACAGTACGCCAACCTCCAAGGAGTGAAGATGTTGTGCTCCAATGCAGAGGGAGCATCCCTGAAAAGCTGCAATTTTGAAGATCCTTCTGGCCTTAAAGCTAATTTGGAAGGTAAACTCCACCCGTCGGGCCTTTTCTTTTTATGTAATGCAGCCCGTATCGTTCAGGAAATGACTGTGTCTTTTTGATCGTTAAAGGTTGAGCGTTAAAATCAAAAGGAAATATTAATCAGATCAACAAATAGCACGGTGAAGAAAAGTTTTTTTCAGAGCAGAGGAGAAGTAACTCTGAGCACCTACTATGTAGATAAAACAGGGGTCCCCAAACTTGGCAACTTTAAGACTTGTGGACTTCAACTCCCAGAATTCTCCAGCCAGCTATGCTGGTTGGAGAATTCTGGGAGTTGAAGCCCACAAGTCTTAAAGTTGCCAAGTTTGAAGATCTCTGAGATAAAAGGTCCAGGTTAAATGAACAGGAAACAGAGAAGGAAAACTAGGCTACTTAAAATCCAACACAGCTTTATGCACATTTAACAATTAAATGACGACTGAGCATGTTGCATGGTATGTGGTTTGGATACCACAATTGCTAGGTTTTCGTGGCTCTGCCCCACTTCTGACCCCAGGGAGAAGTAGATTTTAAAAAGAAAAAGAAATCTTGACAAAACCCAATTCACAAATATTGACTAAACATACAGGCAGCATAACATGTACTGGTTGCAAATGCATAGCCTCTTCAACCATTTCTGAAGGGCTATGACTTCCATTAGTTATACACTTGCACTTTGATTAATAATAAGGCAGGGCCTGAAGACTGCAGAATAGAAGAGAAGGAACTGGAGCAGATAATAAAACATAGAGACTTGCAAATAGAAATAGAACGACTGTGGCAAAAGAAAGCAAAGATAGTACTAATAGTCATAGGCATCTTGGGTACAATCCTAAACCAACTGGAGCACAACCTGAACACTATTGGGGTTGACAAATTCACCATCAGTCAATTGCAAAAGGCAGCTATACTCAAAACAGCTTACATCCTGCGGCGATATCTGTAACGCCATCAAACATCCACATAGGCCATCCCAGGTCCTTGGGAAGGACTTGATAGGCAGGCAAAAATGCTAAATCCTGTTTGACTAAGCAATGAACAACAATAATACTAACAATATCAGCCTATCCCAGCTCTTGGGAAGTACTTGATAGGTGAATAAAAATGCCAACTCCAATCCAAACATCCAACCAACTATAATTGATTAAATTTGTTATTTATTTATTTTTATTGATTTTCATATTTTACATATCACAATATTTATAGACAGATCTGCCACCATTTATATATATCGCTACTATATTTATACAATTTATACATTATTTTATCATATTTTCTAATCCTGTGTCCTCGTCCCACACTGTTTCTTCAAGTTTCTATTATTAGTCCAGTTGTACCATTTTTCCCAAACGACGTAGTAATCTGAATTTTTTTGTCCTCTGAGTTCAGTCGTTAGTTTGTCCATTTCAGCACAGTCGTATATTTTTTTGATTATCATACTGTCCATGGGTATATTGGGATTCTTCCAGTTTTGTGCGTACACAATTCTGGCTGCTGTAGTGATGTGTAGGATTAAATATTTGATGCTTTGACTATATTGTCCTTTAAATATTCCCAGTAAGAAAAGTTCCACCATGTGTTCTACTGGTGTGTCCACTATTCCCTGTAACCAGTGGTGTATCTTTATCCAATATTTTTTCGCTTTGGGACACAACCACCACATATGAAAGATTAAATTGATTAAATTTGTACGCCATCTGACTCTCAATGACTCTGGGTGGCTCACAACATTAAGTAAATAAATTACAATAAAATAAATAAAACAGAAATATAAAATATGGCAAACTTTTATAGTTGCATGCCTTTGTTAATGAATAATGGTGTCCTAAGGTTTTTATGGTTGTTGCTTACTGGAAAGGGAAGAAGAACACGAGAGAATTTAGCTTGTGTATAATATTTACAATGGTTCAATCCATATACAGTAAAAGTCAGCATCTTTTGCTATATCTTGTAATAGGATGCTTGTTGGGATTTGAATTACGGCTTGAGGTGATAAGATCTTTTTCCTTTGAAAACTAATCCCTATCAAATAAAGCCCGATAATAAAGTCTAATTAATAAAATGTTTATTTCAGTAGAAAAGAACATAAAAACCATAATCTTAATAGCTACATTTCTGCAAACTAAATCATGTCCTCTCTCGGCAGAGGACTATAGCAGAGAGAAGAAAAAAATGCAATGGAATGTTAGACATGCGCAGATCACCTATCACGTGTCTGCTTTGCTAGGAATGTCTGAGTACCATAGAGTGTAGCATATGATCACAGCTGACAATCAAAATTCACATCGTGACAATGCTAAAGGGACTAGTGAGAGAGAAAGGAAGTTCTATCTCTTTTTTTTTGATGGGCTTGGACTTTGTGGCTACAGGTGCTAACTTGAAAGGTGTTGATATGGAAGGAAGTCAGATGACTGGCATCAATCTCCGAGTTGCAACTCTAAAGAACGCAAAATTGAAAAACTGCAATTTGAGAGGAGCAACTTTGGCAGGAACTGACTTGGAGGTGAGATCTCCATCTTCCGATTTTTGATGGACCCCAGATAGTTAAAAACAAGGGGTTCACATTGGGAGCTTCCTTAAACTTTAAGAACCATGCTGCTTTGTGGGCGAGTCATCCAATATCTAGACTTCTGCTAATAACTCACCTCTCGATTGGACTACTGTAATGCGCTCTACATGGGGCTACCCTTGAAGAGTATCCGGAGACTTCAACTGGTGCAAAGTGCGGCTGCGCGTGCTGTGGTGGGTGTCTCAAGGTACACCCACGTAACACCCATACTCCGCCAGCTGCACTGGTTGCCCATTGGTCTCCGGGTGCAATTCAAGGTGTTGATTATCATCTTTAAAGCCCTACATGGCTTAGGACCAGGTTACCTCCAGGACCGCATCCTACCTCATACTTCCCTTCGACCGGTTAGGTCCCACAGAGTGGGTCTTCTCCGGGTCCCGTCAACCAAACAATGCCAGCTGGCGGGGCTAGGGGGAGGGCCTTCTCTGTGGGGGCCCCTGTTCTCTGGAACCAACTACCCCCAGAGATCCGAATTATCCCCACCTTGCTGGCCTTCCGAAAAGCCATTAAGACATGGCTCTTCCTGCAGGTGGGGGTGAGTTGAGACGATTTTATATCTGATGTCTCCCCCACGTATGTATGGTTTTATATGTTTTTTAAAATTCTTTTTAAACTGTTTTAAAATTATTATATTGTTTAGTTGTTCTTTAAATGTTGTACGCCGCCCTGAGTCCCCAGGAAGTAGGGCGGCATATAAGAACACTAAAATAAATAAATAAATAAAATAAACTTCCTCTGTTGTTTCAGAACTGTGACCTGTCAGGCTGTGATCTACAAGAGGCCAACCTGAGAGGGTCGAATGTGAAAGGAGCCATCTTTGAAGAGATGCTGACACCATTGCACATGTCTCAGAGCGTCAGATAGGTTGCCCTGCTGAAGACTCTTGGTGCTCAATGAGGGAATGACGTTCCTTCCACAGCTTATTTTTCTCAGTGATATCTAAGAAGCTGCTGGTGTGTGTAGAGAAGGACCACCTCTTGTCTTAGATATAGGAATAGCTATTGAATCCAGTTGGGACAAGAAGCTTGCTCATAACTCCCAAAGATGTTGCTATCTTGGCCCTACTTTGCTTTAGAACGCTCCTCTAGAAAAAAAATATTTATGAAAGCACACTATATGCAATTTATATTTATTCAACTTCCAATGAGGGTTTTTAAAACACGATCAGTTCACACACAACTGTAGCAAACTCCCGGGCTTTCGGCCTGGATCAGTGAACTTTTATTTACAGTGGCTTACTAAATGTGGGAGGGGGAGGAATTGGAAGGTCGAAAGGTATCCAGATTTGAATCTTCTTGGCAAAACAGAAATAGCTGCATTTCTTAAAAAGATACATTTGGGGTCTTATTTTAAGCCTGCTATGCACTACTAGTTTAAAATAGCTGGGCTGTGAATACTGTATGCGTGGGTTCCTTGACTTAGGACAGTGTCGTAAGTATTAATTGCAAAAGAGGAACACTCAGTGATCCATTTTTAAGATCATCTGCTCATCCCTAATAATCAGGAATTGAAGGTGCAAATGTAATACAGAGGCTCTTGTAAGCCCTGAATTGCTAAGTTGTACTTTTTAAATTGTCACTGGACCTACAAACCTTGTGGACTAGAAACATTAGATGTGAGCCAATTGCTCTTATATCAGCATTGGGGAAGTACGCCCTGAACATTTTAATAGGCTGAACATTATTACAGGCTTCCATCACAGTGATTAATACCCCACCGTTGAATTCTCTTGGTCAAAATTTGAGCAAAATACTCTGGGGATCCTGGATAAAATAGAGAGCAATCAGAAATAGTTCAGGTTACTTTACATAGTGGTGTAAACCTAGTTTGGTAATGAAACCTCCATAAGATTAACAACCAAGCTCAGAGAGCACCAAGGACCACACAGTTAGTATTCTCTTCTGTCAGTACTAAGAAATAAAGGGCTAGGAACATGCACAGCCAAAGGATGCCCGGAAAATTTTGAAATGTTATGAAAAAAAGGAAAGTCCCTATAATTCACATACTGTATTGTTGCACACCATCCACCACTCTTGCATTATTTTTAAAATGGAAAAATAATTCTACCAAGTTTCCAAAAAGTGGTTGAAACATTCCAGTTATGTCATTCCAGTTATGTCAATACGAAACGAGGAACAGCTCAGCAACCCTCCACGCCAAGAAACAAAACAAGGTTAACTTTATTTAACCCAATCCAGATATCACAATGTTAAGATTTGATCTTAAAGGTACTTCCCTACCTCACTCCCAATTCTTTTTATGTGCCTATGCGAATAAAAACATGAACCACCTTCATAGTTTTATAAGGGTGGGGATGGGGAAATCAAGGAATAAGGCTTGTTTAAAATTGCAAATGGAAGCTGATGTTTCATCAGCCTATAAATCTGGAACTGGTGTTACATGATCGGGTTGCCGTTTCTCCTTATTCATTGTCATTAGCCCATTCACTGGGTCTGTTGGGAAAGGTAATTTAATACCACCTATATAAATCTGGCCGCCTAGATAAACAAGTTTTAGCTGCAACAGAAATAAGATTCCAGCTATATTGTTTCCTGCTAGAATATAATTCGGGAATCTGATCTCTCTAGATACCTTGGACTGTAACTCTCATAAGTCCCAATCGCAGTATGTGGCTGTCTGCAAATCCTTAACCTATGCACATTTCTAGCTGAGTTACAGAAACGGAGGTAGTGGATCTTCCTGTTAAAAGTAACCAGAGCAAACATGATTCAAATGGGCTTAGAAAATGTGATTGGGGCCACCAATCGTGCTAAGCTGTGGGCTTGTAATTCAGCCCGAATTGGAGAATTTGTATAACACACTCAAGTCACGCAAACCGGATCATGGTTTACAAATTCCCTGGCTTGTCGATACAGAACATTTCCACGCTCTCTATGCCTGTGGGCCTATAGCCAGATCGTGCCAACGCAGGTATAAATGAAACTGGGTGAGCGCTTACCTTAGACTCAGAGCTACAATCAACATCAAAATGTAGAGATTGAAGGAAATTTCTGACGAATGAGAGAACGGCTCCAGAATTACATCCTAGAAAGGGGCTAAAATCTATCTTCCTCCACTGTAGTTGCATTTGGAGGAACTGGCCTATCAGTTCTTGGCTGGGTGAGGCTCATGGACACTGTAATCATCTGGTCTGGACGTCAGTTGATATATGCCTGCAGGAAGAATCCATTGTACTTAACACAGTTTTTAATTCAGCTTGTGGATGGGGAAGGGAACCAGGTTGGGGAAAATGGGAGTATACCCTAGCCCAGGGGTAGGCAAAGCTGGCTCTTCTATGACTCGTGGACTTCAACTCCCAGAATTTCATGCTAGCTCAGGAATTCTGGGAGTTGGAAGTCCACGAGTCATAGAAGAGCCAACTTTGCCTACCCCTGCAGCCTAGCCAAACAGAATCAAGAGGTTGAAATAGACACGGACTTTTCATTACATGGGGAGATTTGGTTTTGGGTTTTTTTTTGCCTTATTTAGGCATGCATTAAAAACTATGGGAAAAGCTGCTGTTATCTGACGATGGGAGTGAATAAGCTCTTAGTCCTTTCTTTTTCATCCTAAGCCACAAATGGAAACTGACTGGATGGTCCATGCTGAATGATGCCTCTCATTTATTTATTTATTTATTAGTGACATTTATATACTGCCTCACAGTGCAAGCACTCGCTAAGCGGTTTACACCAGTAAGCAATGTATATTTATATTGCCCCCAACAATCTGGGTCCTCATTTTACCTACCTCGGAAGGATGGAAGGCTGAGTCAACCTTGAGCCGGTGAGATTTGAACCACTGACCTGCGGATCACAGTCAGCTGAAGTGGCCTGCAGATCACAGTCAGCTGAAGTCCGCAAAAGGGGGGGGGGGGGATGATTAAATTGGTAGGGCTTAGAGCAGGGGTGTAAAACTTGTGTCGTCATGTAACGTATCATGACCTTTTTCCCCTTCGCTAAAATGAGTGGGTGTGGCGCATCCGGGCCATGGGCTGCGAGTTTGACAACCCTGGCTTAGAGGAACTGTACTTTTGTGACCCTTGAATGAAAAGCTAATAGCAAAGGGTCTATTATGAATTCTCAGTCTTCCATATGGCGGAAACTTTGCTTTAGTCATTTTGAGTGGGTTTTTTTAACTGGGTTGATCTGGCTGCTTGGATATAGGCAAAGGTGGGTTGCCCCCGGTTCGGACCTGTTCTATAGAACTGGTAGCGGGAATTCCCCCCTGCTCGCCAAACCAGGAGCAATCGCCGGTTGACCATGCCCCTGAACCGGCTCTAATGGCAGCGACGCCATCTTGTTCTTGGCTCATGCGCAGAAGCTGTTCTTTGCTTCTGCGCATGCACAGATGCTTGGTTTTCAGCACTGCACATGTGCGCATGCGCAGCATGGCTGTGTGGCGCACAATGTGCCTGCGCCCATGCGGCGCAGGAGGAAGCGAACCGGCGGCGAGGTAAGTTAGAACCCACCCCTGGATATAGGATATTATCACAACAACAAAAAAACCTGGTGCTTATAATTTCATCAAAGTTTTTAAAAAGCAGCGTGGGGAGAGAAAGAATGACATTGTTTCAAGGATACCAAACTAATTTATGCAAGAATATATAATGAGGATTTTGAAGTTTGAAGAAATCAGATTGATGGTGATTTGATATTGATCAATGCTAAATTGATGAAGAAACCGATTTAGCTATATTTCTCTTCCTTTCTATTAAACACATATATCTCAGAAAGGAATAAGATCTTCTATTGCAGAATTCTATTTTCTTAATTCTCTGTGCGTAAGTTCTATCTGTTTTGTTGCAGCTTGTTTGTCTTAAATAATCACACTAAATAATCATGAAGAGACCTTCATGACTGCCTTGATCAAATCATGGAATATACTCAGTATAAATAAAGAATATCAGAAACTTACAAGCGTTTGTCTATGAGTTTGGAAAATAACACTATTTAGGCTGAGGTTGGGAAGTTTAATCAATTAGTCCTTGGATATAAAAGTAATTGGATATTTTGCAACTAAGGGTGTTGAGGGGGGTTCCTGGAATTATAAAAGGTGGCAACAGTTTCCTCTGATTTTGCAAATAAGTCCTATCTTCCAATATAAAAATTCAAAATTTATTCTTTTTACTCAGGAAACATTTCCAGTATCTCTCAAATTTTAGTTGTTTTTAAATGTACTTCGTTCAAGTTTATCCAAGTGTGTTGGATGTGTTCACCGCCTTGAGTTATTTGTAAAAAAATAAAATAAAGGCAGGATACAAGCAAACAAGTTATAAATCTGTATGATTGAGATGTCATCTCAAGGATTCCTTCAGCAGTGGAATGAAGCGAATAAATGTAGCCAGAGTTACCGTGTTTTCCCGAAAATAAGACCTCCCCCAAAAATAAGGCCAAGTGCTTATTTTGGTGGTCAAAAGAAAATCAGACCGGGACTTATTTTCAGGGAAACACAGTATCATTGGATAACTCGCCCGGCCATCCAACCAATTCAGCCAAAATGCACATAGAGCGTTATGCAACAAATATCCAACTTGCTTACGGCAGTCCCATTTTTCTTTTAATTGCAAATAAACAGCTTTCACAGCTTGAATTTTTACTGTCCCTGTAAGAGTTCTACAGGAGTCCTTGCCAACGCAGTGAATTTGAAGGAAAAAATGCATTAACCTTTAACAAATCCTCGTTAAATATTTTCTGCAAATTACCCTTATCCATTAACACCCTGAGGAAACAGGAGGGAAACGCTGAAATAAATTACAGTAAACCCTTATAAAATCTCAGAGGCGTGGAGTGTACAGTAACAGTCTTGTTCACATCTAAGATGCGGTCGACAGTATTTTAGAAGCTAATTCTCTTTAACGCTCTGTGGTAATTGATTATAGCTCCATTATTTTTTCATTTATTTGTTATTTCAGAAGGTGATGGCCCAAACACCTTCTGGAAGACTTAAATCTTAAGCTGCTTCTAGACTATCCTGACTTCAAGCAGTTTAACCTCAATATGGCACTTTGCTCTTTTGATGATAGATGCATTCTCATTTACAGTATGGTTTTGCCTATTTATTTATTTATTAGTGACATTTATATACCGCCTCACAGTGCAAGCACTCTCTAAGCGGTTTACACCAGTAAGCAGTGTATATTTATATTGCCCCCAAACAATCTGGGTCCTCATTTTACCTACCTCGGAAGGATGGAAGGCTGAGTCAACCTTGAGCCGGTGAGATTTGAACCGCTGACCTGCGGATCACAGTCAGCTAAAGTGGCCTGCAGTACCCCACTCTAACCGCTGCGCCACCTCGCCTCTTATCTATCACAGCAATCACAGCCTATCACAGCAATTCTCAAAGTAAGGTCTAAGGAAGTCATATAAATAAATATTTTAACATTTCTCACTTTTAATTTCTAATACAGTACATATCAATAAATGTAAACAAATGAAACCAAACCAAACCAAAGCACATTGGGGTCCTCAGTCACACTTTGGAATTCAGTCATATATCATGTGGGGTCCTTGGTGGTCTCTGAGCTTGGGTGTTTTCTTGCAGACATTTCATTACCCGAACTAAGTAATATCATCAATGCTAGAGTAAACCCCATTCTTTGCTAGCACTGGTGATGTTACCTAGTTCGGTAATGAAACATCTGAAAAAAAAACAAAAACCCTACCAAGCTCATAGAGCACCGAGGATCCTGCAGTGTAATCCTGAGCTACAAACACTCCTTATCAGTCATCATTCAATGAAGCATCCAATTTCCTCATTGTATCAACCAGACTGATTGGTGATACAGGGCTGCAATAGACTGCCACTTTCATGGCAGGATATTGTAAGCCTTTGGATAAATTTTACACAGGGAATAAATAGTTCTGCATATCAGAATTTGGAAACCATTGCCATATGGCTATCCATGTTGGTCAATGGTTTGTTTATTTTATTTATTTATTTATGCATGCATGCATGCATGCTAACCAGAGCATATATAACATTTGCCAGACCAATCCTCGAATACAGCTCACCTGTCTGGAACCCACACTGCATATCGGACATTAATACAATTGAGAGAGTCCAGAAATATTTCACAAGAAGAGTCCTCCACTCCTCTATTCGCAACAGAATACCTTATTCCACCAGACTTGAAATTTTGGGCTTAGATAGCTTAGAGCTACGTTGCCTTCGATCTGATCTAAATGTAGTTCATAAAATCATCTGCCACAATGTCTTACCTGTCAATGAATACTTCAGCTTCAACCGCAACAACACACGAGCACACAATAGATTCAAACTCAATGTAAACCACTCGAAACTCGACTGCAGAAAATAGGACTTCAGCAACAGAGTGATCAATGCCTGGAATGCATTACCTGACTCTGTGGTTTCTTCCCCAAACCCCCAAAACTTTAACCTTAGACTGTCTACAGTCGACCTCACCCCATTCCTAAGAGGTCTGTAAGGGGCGTGCATAAGCACACCATCATGCCTACTGTCCCTGTCCTACTATCCTATTGTCCAAATTTACCTGTACCTACTTTGCTTTTGTTTATGTTTATACCATACCTGCTATCTTGTACATGTTTTGACAACTAAAATAATCAATAAACAAACAAACAAACAAACAAACAAACAAACAAACAAACAAACAATAAATAAATAAATAAATAAATAAATAAATAAATAAATAAATAAATAAATAAATAAGATTCTCAGTCATCTAGGTAGAGTTGTCTGGAAGTTGAACCAGTCTGAAGAAGTTACTTGGATAAGCAGCGAAATGCTTCAAACCAAAAGAGAAAAGAAGTCCAGTTGCCGTGACTCATTCTTCCAGACTCAAGAAAAGTTGTTAGGCTTTTAAAGAGAAAAGATCAACTTTGTTTATCAGCTAGCCAGGAAGGACATCCAGATCCTTTCTTCTCATTATGACTTAAATAAGGCCACAATTACAGTCAGCGTGAGACAGTTATGAATGCGGCTTCCTGGGGCAAATGCGTCAAGGATGGGGAAGCGGTATATTTATAAGGCAAGGATGCACATTATCCCACACCTAAGAAGGTCTCCATCTTTGACCATCGATCAGGTAACATAGCTATAGGATATGCACAATGCATGTTGGCATCTTCAATAATAACTATTCAGAGAAGCATGTTAAGATTTTTCTTCATTTGTTCTGCATTAGCAGAGCTCCTCCTTGGTCTCCAGATTGTGACAAAATGCAGAAGATAATCTTCTTGTTGTTGCTCATCTCTTTATCAACCTGCTTTGCCCAACATTGGTCATATGGCTTCCAACCTGGTGGGAAGAGAAATGTGGAAAACCTAAGAGACTCCTTCCAAGAGGTAAGTTAGCTTTTGGTAATTTCAACCACATTATGATGCCGTGTTTTGCCATTTATGGTGGTCTTGTGACAAAGCAAAGAACTATTGGAGTAGGATTCACATCTTAATACAGAAGATTCTTAAAGTGAACATAAAGATAAATCCAGAGACTTTTCTATTAGGCTTAATGGATAAAGAATCTGGAAAAAAAAATCTGGCACCTTGATGTTATATATGCGGAGAGCAGCAAGAATACTTTATGCACAAAAATGGAAGGATACTTTGATTCCCACAATTGGATGAATGTCTGCGAAAGTTGGTGGAGTTAGCAGAGATGGCTTCATTGACTGCTTTGATTAAGGAAAAGAATACAATTAATTTCGTTTCTAATTGGAAACCCCTTTTGGACTTTGTGCTTGAGGTGGGGGGGGGAAATGAAACGTTGATTTTGGATTTTGCTGATTAGATAGATTTGTTATTACAGAAATGACTAGTATATGTTATTATGTAAAAGTAAAAAGTCAAGGTTGTGTGTTATTACCTTATTCTACTATGTCAAAAGGACTCAGAAGTCAATGCTATTTTTTTCCTTTTCCCCTTTTCCCTACACTTTTTCCTTTTCCCCTTTTCCTCCCCTATTTTCCCATTATTTTTATTTTTATTTCTATATTTTATGTTTTGATAAACTAATAAAAATATTTGATAAACTAATAAAAATATTTGATAAACTAATAAAAATATTTGATAAACTAATAAAAATATTTGAATAAGAATATTTGAATGTGAATTTGGACCCATCACATAATAAACTTGGATGTTTCTATTCCCCGAAGCTCAGGAAAACTTCAGCTACGGTACTAATTTATAAGGATCAGAACTATCACTGGAGGGGGCACCTTAACAATGTGAGCCAGTTCCTTCCATTTTAGGAATATTTCTGTAGGAGAAGCTCAGTTTCTGGAATAGGGCAACTAAACACCAGCTTTCTTCTATGAGATTCCCTTTGGAAACTCTTATCAGGTGTTGGAAGAAATGTCCATCTGGGGGTTCAGTTCCAAGTGGGGAGAAAGACACTGGAAACATGGAGGCTGCTTGGAAGGATGGTTTAATGGAGCAGACCCATTAAGCCAGTGGTTCCCAACCTGTGGTACGTGTACCACTAGTGGTACGCGAGGGCCTTCCAGATGGTACGCGAACACTTTCGGGGTCATGAACGATTTTTAGTTAGTTATTTTTTACTTCACAAAAATGTTTACTGCCTAACACAAGATAATCTGGCAACGATTTGCAACTGTTGCCACACGCCACCCACCTGGTCCCAGCGGCCCGAGAATCCAGTTGCTGGATGCGCGGGGCCAAAAAAGGAACGGTACAATTATGGAAATTTAGTTTCTCTGGAACCAGGTGGTACGCGGCGACTGTACGGGACCTCCAAGTGGTACTCGATCACAAAAAGGTTGGGAACCACTGCATTAAGCACATGGTCCTGGTGCAGCTGAACAAATGGAGTGGAGAGAGAGAGATGTATTTATTTTATACCCTCTCTTGGGCCTTGCCCTAAAGCTTTCTGTTCCTGTGGAAAGAAATGTATTCTGATTGGTTGTCAGACTCCCATGGGGCCATGCAGAGGTAGCTTTGTAGGCTGTCTTGAGTCCCAAGCTTGGTTGAACCTTGCTGGGTGATGCAATCTCCCCAGGTGCCATGTGGTGAATTCTGTTGCTAGATGGGTAGAGGGCTAATCCTATTATGTCCTGAGAGTGAAGGTCTTTTGTTTTGTAGATAAGCAGGCCCAGCCTTTTGTCCTGTAGATAGGTTGGCACCAAAATATCTGCTGGGGACAAGGAGCTGGGGGTTAGGGTATTGTTTGTTTCCTTTAAGATTTTTATTTCTCTTTTTAGGGGAAATATTCTGCCTTTTTAATGTTTCCTACAATATTTCATTCTTCTAGGAGAGGGGTGGGTGTTAACTTTCTACACAGGGAAGGAGATGTTGCTTACATCCTATTGTTGGAAGGTACTTGGAGCACCAAGAGTTGTGTTCCACTGATTATTCTCCAAATGTGGCGAAGACACTAAACAATTTCCACTGCCCAGCCTCTGAAGTGTCCAACCCAAAACTGACTTTCCATAATTTCAGACCGTCACTTGAGTCCTTTTTCTCCACCGCAGGTTGAAAATGGGATGGACAGAGCTGGGGAACTGCAGCCCTTTGAATGCAGTGTGCCACGCCAGCGTTTCATGCTCAGAGGGCTGAAAGGTGTTCTTACAGGTGAGCTCTCTTCTTAAAGGTTATTTTAAACTTTGCAGTATTTTCTGTGAAGGTGATTTAACAACAGGAGAATGTAATTGTCAGCCCCAATCAGGTCGATCAGACCAGAAAATCACCACCCCAGGAAGGCTAAAACTTTTTAGTTATTTTATTTTATTTATTTGTTTGTCAAACATGTACAAGATAGTAGGTGTTTGTATGAACATAACATAAGCATAGAAGTACAGATAATTGAGGACAATAGGACAGTAAGACAGGGATGCTTATGCACGCCCCTTACAGACCTCTTAGGAATGGGGTGAGGTCAGGGGTGAAATCCTCCTGGTTCGCTCTTACCTGTTGGTCACACCGCACAGCCGAACAACCTGGTGGCATTCGCGGTGCGGGGCTTCCCCCGCCCACTTCCCCCGCCCACCTGGATGCCGGCATTTGCGTTCTTTTGCCCTCTGCGCATGCACAAAGCGTTCTGCTTGCGCAAAGGGCAAAAGAACGCAAATGCCGGCATCCAGGTGGGCGGGGGAAGCGGGCAGGGGAAGCCCTGCACTGCGAAGGCCACCAGATTGTTCGGCTGTGCGGCGACCAACAGGTAAGAGCGAACCGGGAGGATTTCACCCCTGGGTGAGGTCTACTGTAGACAGTCTAAGGTTAAAGTTTTGGGGGTTTGGGGAAGAAACCACAGAGTCAGGTAGTGCATTCCAGGCATTGATCACTCTGTTGCTGAAGTCGTATTTTCTGCAGTCGAGTTTGGAGCGGTTTACATTAAGTTTGCATCTATTGCGTGCTCGTGTATTGTTGCGGTTGAAGCTGAAGTAATCATTGACAGGAAGGACATTTTGGTAGATGATTTTATGAACTACATTTAGAACAGATCGAAGGCGACGTAGTTCTATGTCAGTGATGGCGAACCTTTTTTTCCTCGGGTGCCGAAAGTGCATGCAAGTGTGCTATCGCACATGCGTGAGTGCCAACACCCATAATTCACTGCCTGGGAAGGGCAAAAACGGCCTCCCCCGCCCCCCCAGAGGCCCTCTGGAGGCGGGAAATGGACCATTTCCCAACTTCTGGTGGGCCCGGTAGGCCCATTTTTCGCCCTCCCTGGAGGCCAGAGGCTTCCCTGGAGCATGGGGCGGGCAAAAACGCCCTCCCCCGTCCCCCCGGAGGCCCTCCAGAAGCCGATAACGCCCTCCCAGAGCCTCCGTGCAAGCCAAAAAACAGCTGGCCGGCACGCACATGCGCACTGGAGCTGAGCTAGGCAATGGCTCACGTGCCGGCAGATATGGCTCTGCGTGCCATAGGTTCGCCATCACTGTTCTATGTTGTCTAAGCCTAAATTTCAAGTCTGGTGGAATAAGGTATTCAATTGCGAGCAGAGGAGTGAAGGACTCTTCTTGTGAAATATTTCTGGACTCTCTCGACTGTATTAATGTCCGATATGCAGTGCGGGTTCCAGACAGGTGAGCTGTATTCAAGAATTGATCTATTAAATAAACTACCTTTATTGAGATGGACTGTAGAAACCGAATCTTGCAAATCTGATTGTGTTGCATCCCCTCCCCTTCTTATACTCTTGTGAAGTAGTGAGATGCATGTCTGAATCTCTTAGGAATATTTTCTGTTGGCTGAGGACCTGGCAGGTTTTTCCCTTTTGTTGTTGTCTTCCTTACTCTCTACAGCAGTGTTTCCCAACCTTGGCAACTTGAAGATGTCTGGACTTCAACTCCCAGAATTCCCCAGCCAGCATTCAAACACCATCTGCTACTGCTCTTCTTGCAGTCCATTGGCTTTTAGTTTAAAAACTTTTTCCCACCCATTCCAAATGTTTAGACTAAGATACTGGGCTAAATATCAAGCTGGGCATCATGTTGATCTCAAAATTCCAAGGTCTAAACTAGGGGTCCCCAACCCTCAACCCCTGGGCCACTACCGGGCCATGGCCAGTTTGGAAGTGGGCTGTGCAAGTGGCGGCTCAGCACATGCATGTGCAGCTTGACTTGTGGGAGTGGCAGGTTGGCACGCATGTGCATGCATGCACCAAGCCCTGCTTGCATGGGCCGGTTCCCTCTCCCCTCCGGTGGGCTGCTAAGCCATAACGGTTGGGGACCGCTGGTCTAAACTATTTCTCTAGTCTTGGAGAAGGAGAAACAAATAAAACTAAGTCTAAGTTACCTAAGTTAACTAAAACAAAGACTAAGTTGGGCATGGTGGCCTAGCAGTTAAAATGCTGGGCTTGTCGACCAGAAGTTCAGCAGTTTGAGACCCAAGCACCACATGATGGGGTGAAGTCCTGTTCTTGCCCCAATTCCTGCCAACCTACCAGTTCATACGCATGCAAATGCAAATAGATAAATAGGTACCACCAGGGAAAGTAACAGAATTCTGTGCATCTGCGCCACATGACCACAGAAACGTCTTTGGACAATGCTGGCTCTCTCGGCTAGGAAAGAGAGATGAGTACCACACCCTACAGTCAGACACAACTAGACAGTGGAAACCTTTACCTTAAAAAAAAGTTATTCAAAGTTACCACTGAGCATGATGGGATAATTACAGACTAGTATCAAAAATGGTGATTCTTTCAAAGCTCAGAAAAAAATATTACTTTTTTTGATCCTGCCTCCTAAGGATTCTGATAAAAGACAGACCAATCTGGACATTATGTCAGACAGAGAAGGAAATGCTATCGCCTGATTTACTTTTTATTTCCCTGTTACTTTTTCTCCTTCCTTTTTGCATCTGTTTCTGTTTTGAGTCTGTCAACACGGAGCTGTAATAGCTTTACAATGCTGAGAAAGCCGTTGGTACTTCACAAAAGTATTAACAGTTCAAAACCATGTACTTCCATTAAAATAATTTTGAAATGTTGAATGGTATTGGGGAAAAAAGACTTTAAAAGTTTTTTTTAGAGATTTTAAAATGTATCTCTTCAAAATTGTCATCAATGTATATTTCAGGCAAGTCTAACTGAAGGAGCAAAGGGGCAAAAGAAGATCCAAAGCTACGCAAATCCAGATGGAAAATAAAGCGGAATGAAACCTTTGCAAAGCAAACATTTAACTGCAACATCTTAAGTATGCAGTAAACCAAACCAAGAGGGGGAAAAAAAATCTAGTTTGCCATTGTGTTATTGAGCTTCAAATAAAATATCCTTAAGCTACCTGCCAACAGAATGCAATCCTCTCTTGGGAAATGTAAACACACCTATGCTGATTTGGTTGAGTCAAACATGCTTATGATTGCTTGCAGATCACTTTGCTTATTTGATCTAGAACAGGGGTCTGCAACCTGGGCAACTTTACAACTTGTGGACTTCAACTCCCAGAATTCTTCAGCCAGCAGACCCCTGACCTAAAAGACAGACTCAATATCCTAACAATTGGTAATTGTTCAAGAACAGTCCAAGAAAATTTGGGTAATTTACCCGTAGGCTGTTCTCTCAAAGTCTGGCATACCAACAGCATCACTGAACATGATTAATGCCATGATTGGTCCTTGTCATCTCTGCTGATATACATCACGCAACAAGAGAACATATCGTATTTTTCGGAGTATAAGACGCACTGCAAAAAATAAGATGCACCTTAGTTTTTGGGGAGGAAAATAGGGGAAAACAATCTGCCCACCAGATATTCATCTGGCTAGCATCCTTAGTCTGGTCAGCTTCAGCTATTTTATCCCCTGGTTAGGACTTAAAAAAACCTTCTTCAGAGAGAGTAACAATGAAAGAGCATGCAAGCCAGTAAGAGCTGGGAAGATCGTTAGCACCTGGTTAGGGCTAGAAAAAAACTTATTCAGAGCAAGTAGAGCAATGAAAAAAAATTCTGCAAAGACTTAGGGCTGGAAAAACATTCTTTGGAGAGAGTAACAATGAAAAAGTCTGCAAGGTAAGAGCTGGGAAGATCTGTTAGCATCTAGTTAGGGCTGGGAAAAAAGCTACATTCGAAGTATAAGACGCACCCAAATTTTCAGCCACTTTTAGGGAGGGAAAAAAGGTGCATCTTATACTCCGAAAAATACAGGTTTTACTTGGTCGACTCCTATTCACTTTTCTACTACCAAGGGACTTTGATGTTTAATACAACATGGGAAAAATATGGATTTGGGCTGCTAGCTGCACAATCAAAAGCTTTTGGCCACTGTCTTCCAACATCTTTGCAGTAAGTCAATCCCACTTGATAGCAGCCCACACCTGTTAATATTCATTTTCATTCCTTGCAGCGCTTTTCTCACTCAAGAATGCAACTCAGGGGTGGGTTCTGGATTGTCCCGCTGCACAGGCCGCTGGCGGACCACAACATGCTGAGGGATGCGCCGCGCGCACACTTTGCGTGTGCACATGCGCAGTACTTATTGTAAAAAAAGCTTCTGTACATGCGCAGAAGTAAAAAACAAGATGGCGGTGCCTATGGCAACGCCGGGAGAACCGGCTCGGGAGCATAGCAGGCCTGGGTCGCTGCCGGTTCTAGCAACCCAGGCCGCCAAGTTACTACCGGTTCTATCGAACTGGTCCGAACCGGGAGGAATCCACCTCTGATGCAACCGATATAGCAATGGCAGGTCAATTCAGCAACAATCCTCAACTCTTTTCTCACATTCTTAATTAATTAGTTGATGAAGAGTTTTAATAAATCAAAAAAGCTTACTAGGTTGTCTAATAAAAGGATGTTGCCTTTGTGGGCTTTTCCCCCCAGGATTAGCAATGTCAACTTTGCACAAAGATTGTTCTCCCTTCAAGACCTCTTAATCCTATTTCCTAGAATCCCATGCTCATTCGGGCAATTAAGAATGACTGCTTAAACTCAAATTCTAGATAATTTTTTTTTAAAAAATCACTCCATTTAATGCTGGGTTTTCTCGAAATGTAAGAATAGCAATAGCACTTAGGCTTATATACCGCCTTACAGCCCTCTCTAAGCGGTTTACAAAATCAGCATATTGCCCTGAACAATTTGGGTCCTCATTTTACCCTATGAGGTTGACTCAGGGTGGAAGGCTGAGTCAACCTTGAGCCTGGTGAGATTTGAACAGCTGAACTAGCAATCAGCCAAATTGCAGTCAGCCGGCAGTCAGCACTGCACTCTAACCACTGCGCCACTGTGGCTCATAGACAAAATTTTGATGGAAGCATACTATTTTAAAATTTTAACCTTCAGAATCATAGAGTTTTGATTCATGCAACTATCACATAAAAGCTACATCATAACAGGAAAATAAAAAGGCCAAAACTTGCATATATTTTTTTAAAAAAATGTCAAGTCCAAAACTGATAGATATGTCACTTGCTGCTTCCTGATTTGGCATGAACTGCAAGAAAAAAAGATGTTCCACCTAAAACCGTTACTCTACTTTCACCAATCGCTGCTTCCTTATTAAAAGAAATAATAAGCCGAGGTGGTGCAGCGGTTAGAGTGCAGTACTGCAGGCCACTTTAGCTGGCTGTGATCCGCAGGTCAGCGGTTGAAATCTCACCGGCTCAAGGTTGACTCAGCCTTCCATCCTTCCGAGGTAAGTAAAATGAGGACCCAGATTGTTGGGGGCAATATAAATATACATTGCTTACTGGTGTAAACCGCTTAGAGAGTGCTTGCACTGTGAGGCGGCATATAAATCTCACAAATAAATAAATAAAAAATAAAAAATAAATAAATAAATAATAAACAAACAAATAAATAAAAAATAAAAAATAAAAAATAAATAAATAAATAAATAAATAAATAAATAAATAAATAAATAAATAAATGCTGACATATGCAATTCTACAATAAACCCTTTGGATGCGGGTGTACCTATACAAAGACAGGCAAACAAACATAGAATCATTTTTTTTAATATTTTCATTTACAATTATAAAAATAAATAAGGCAGGTCTGCTGCAATAAATCCTGTACTGAAAATAACATTTTAATGTAGTGGTCAGTCAATAGGCACAACGATGCCATGGTGCTATAAAACCAGCCAGATCAAAGATCTCATGCTTCAAACATTACCAAATCTTTGGATGTGCCCTTTGGATCACAGAAAAAAAAATTTCTCTAAGGAAGCTGTTATCTAACAACCATTAATCTTCCACACTAACTCTCGTGTGTGGAATTATTGTCTATGTTGCCAAACGTAGACCACAGATACAACAGTTCAGGAGGTAATATGCACCTACAGGGTGCAAAGTTTGAGAAAGGCTTTAGTAATATTCTCGGACTTGGGATACAAAAGGAGTGTGGGTTTGTAAGTCATAAGCTGCACAGATCAGCTGCTTTCACACATTATTTTCCTACATAGTTGTTAAAACTATCAACAGGATAAAACTGAGCACAGCTGGCATATAAAAATTTCAGATATTCCTTGGAGAACTGTATTTTAAAACTTTGTGCTTTCTAGCATCTCATGCCTAGAAAGCTCAGGCATGAGATGCTAGGTGGTTATCTAACCAGATCATGACCTGTTTGAAACCTCAGCAAGTCTGCTTCATCATTGGCTTGAGACCCTGTCCTGCCAGATTTTGCTCATCCTTTCGGTTAGTCTAGTGCCGTGGTTCTCAATCTTTTCTGCACCGTCGACCCCCTTTAAATACCTTTTGTGGCCATGGCCACGGATCCCCAAGACTGAACGCAAGATTGAAACCATAACATTTCTTCAAGCCTTTGTGATGATATCATGGCCCCCCCACAGGTTAAACCACAGGTTCAGAACCACTGGTCTAGTGCAGGGGTCTCCAACCTTATTTATTTATTTATTTAGTGAGATTTATATACCGCCTCACAGTGCAAGCACTCTCTAAGCGGTTTACACCAGTAAGCAATGTATTTTTACATTGCCCCCAACAATCTGGGTCCTCATTTTACCTACCTCGGAAGGATGGAAGGCTGAGTCAACCCTGAGCCGGTGAGATTTGAACCGCTGACCTGCGGATCACAGTCAGCTAAAGTGGCCTGCAGTACCTGCCTCTAACCGCTGCGCCACCTCGGCTCATAAGACTTGGCAACTTTAAGACTTGTGGACTTCAAGCAAAGCTGGCGGAGGAATTCTGGGAGTTGAAGTCCACAGGTCTTAAAGTTGCCAAGGTTGGAGACCCCTGGTCTAGTGCCATCATATAGTAGGGTAAAAGAATTGGAAGTGGTATCTCTACTCAGATTAGCCATTTTTCTCCTGCCCATTTTGGGAGTTCTTGACGTCACCCATAGAAATCCTAGAAGACAACCATCCCAAAACAGATGGTTTTAAGTCACAAAACATTCATCTCCAGGCAGAAGCAATCAGGAGCTGGTATCATCTTCCAGGAACCCTAAAAAGGAGGAGAATGAAAGTTCTTCTAGAAGAGTTCACTGTCACAGTGTGAATATTGCCAGTTGTATGTATATGCAGGGTGCTGCATCCCTATTTTAATATTATGGTACATTCCAATACAAGCAGAACATGTGATATGATGTTCATGTACGCATGTCTACATTCCTGATTCTCCATTAATCACTTTTGACTTGGCTCTGACCGGAACGGTCACGTTTTATTAGCAAAGATGTAATTATTCAGGATTTATTGTTTTTGTACCGAAATAAATATTTTCTATTAGACCTTTAATCTCGGCTTCATTTCTAACTGTCTGAATTCCAAGTAAAAGATCCAAATCACCTCTATGAGATTTTATTCTCACCTTAACATTCACCATGTCTTCCTAGGATGGGCAGAGAGGAAAATCACAGCTTTTAAGACATTTGCATCTTCGCTGGTAACTAGCACAGCTGGAAGTGGAAGGCTGTGCAAAGCTGAGAATTTTTTTCCACAGCGAGATTCAAATATTCCCACACAGATTTCCCACCAACCCACCCAGCCTTCTGAGTTCATATAGACAATCTGTTTTCCAAAGCCAACTGGCAACAAAAGACAGGCAGAATTTATTCCAAATTCAGAGAAAAACTGAAGAAAGACACTGGCAAGGAGAAGAGATGCCAAGCTCAACCAGGGAAAAGATTCTGCAAAAATAAAAAATAAAAAATACTGCCATCTTATGGCTTTGGATATATAAACATTTTACAGAAAAAGGAGATGAAGGCTACATTTTGTAGCCAAAGGGAAAAATAATCTGAATACCTTTTTAGCACAACCAAAAAACGGGGACAACAAATTATTTGCTCCAAATATGACAATGAATGCACTGCTGATTTAACATATAGGTAGTCCTTGACTTACAACAGTTCATTTAGTGACTGTTTGAAGTTACAACAGCACTGAAAAAAGTGACTTATGACTGTTTTTCACACTTATGACTGTTACAGCATCCCCATCGTCGCATGATGAAAATTCAGATGCTTGGCAACTGAATTGTATTTATGATGGCTACGGTGTCCTGGGGTCATGTGATCCCCTTTTGTGACCTTTTGAAAATTAAAGTCCATGGGGGAATCCAGGTTCACTTAACAACCATGTTATTAACTGAAGAACTGCAGAGATTCACTGAACAACTACGTTGTGGTAAGAACGGTCGTAAAATGGGGCAAAATTCACTTAACAGCAAATATTTTGGGCCCGATTGTGGTTATAAGTCAAGGACGACCTGTATACAGTGTGGTGTACTAAAAAGAGTAGGAGTGTCAACTTCATCATTGGCCATGATATACAGACAACTTGGTTCAAGCAAACCTGCATGGCCACAGGGTCTCTACCTTAGTTCTATAGTTGAACTGGATTGAATAACTGTACAACTATACAACAATATTCATAAATACACTTGCTCATTCATTATCAATGAAAAGACTTCAAATATATGTCACCAGAAAGGAATGGCAAAATGCTCCATTCAATTGTCTTAAGACATAAATCAGTTCTAAACGGGAAATAGCTGAGTTGCTCAAATTCTTGTAACCTCAACTCTCTCATTTCAATGTAGACCAGTGGTGGGTTCCTACCAGTGCGGTCCACTCTACAGCACCGGTAGCGGCCCGCTGGTGATGTCATAGTACCGGTGCGGTCGGTTGCCGGTGCCTGGGCGCCGCCATTTTTTTTTAAAAAGTAATTTTTTTAAAAAAATTCTTCTGCGCATGCCCAGAAGCTGAGCTTCTGGCACTGCGCATGTGCTGCCTTCCTACCCCACAGTGAGTCCAAGCAGGGGAGGATGGCTGAGGGAGCGCGTGAGACGTTGAAAGAATGGGCGGCAGGAGCTATCTCCATTCCCCTCCCTTCAGCAGTCCGAGAAGCCACGAACGCGCGGTGATGATCCTAGGCATTTTCGCACGTTTGAGGCTTCTCGAGCTGCTGAGGGGAGAGGGAATGGGCGGCAGGACCTATCTCAGTTCCCCTCCCTTCAGCAGTCTGAGAAGCCATGCCCACCCGGTCACATGGCCGGTAAGCCATGCCCACCTGGTCACATGGCCGGCAAGCCACACCCACAAAATAAGCCACACCCACAGAGTGGTAGTAAAAAAATTAGGAACCTGATGTAGACCTTCCTAAGATGACTGTGATTTGTGCCCGAGAAGAGGATTACTTATGACCCAGGCAACATCCCAAGAGCCTGAATCTAATTCCAGCACTTCAACTATTATTGCCCATTTAGAAATGTGAATTCTATAAGGACAGAGAAATGTCAATGGAGATTCTCAGTCATCCAGGTCATGGTTGTCCCAAAGGTGTTTTTTCCAAAGGCAACTGAACTTTGTTTTTCCTTGAAGATGTTTCGCTTCTCATCCAAGAAGCTTCTTCAGTTCTGACTGAAATGTCTTCAAGGAAAAACGAAGGAAAGCCAGTTGGCTTTTGAAAAAGCACCTTTGGGACAAGGACACAGAAAGTTGCTTCTCCATCTAGCCTACCATGGTCTACACTCTACAAGGCTTCAACTCTTGATCTTAAACTACATCATCTGTCACTTGGTTCTTCAAAATGGTGAAGATCAGAGGTTGAACTTGGTAACTTGCAATAGCAATAGCAATAGCACTTAGACTTATATACCGCTTCATAGTGCTTTACAGCCCTCTCTAAGCGGTTTACAGAGTTCAGCATATTGCCCCCAACAATCTGGGTCCTCATTTTACCCACCTCGGAAGGATGGAAGGCTGAGTCAACCTTGAGCCTGGTGAGATTTGAACAGCTGAACTGCTGAACTAGCAATCAGCTGAAGGTCGCAGTGCTGCATTTTAACCACTGAGCCACCTCGGCTCCTACAACTTGCAAATTTGCCACTAATCTTATGGCTAGGACCCCGGGAGTTGTGTTTCTCCACTACTTTGTCATGGAGATCAGTAATTCATTCAGAATTATGTCAGGACAACAATGTACCGGTAGATAAAACCAAGAAATCAATGCCATGGATGTCAGGAGTACTTTTAACGTCACCTCTATAGTAACAGAATCTTGCAAAGTATTTCCCCCTCTCTCACTTTGTCTGAACTAAGGCTCAAGACCCTTATCTGACTATTGCCTTGGTAGGGGCCCTTCTTTCTGTCTTTCAGGGGCATTCCCTATTCTTCTACAAAACACTGTGGACTGAATCTCTGACCATCTAGTCTACAGGCAAAGTGTGTGTTTTATCTCTGAAGGACAGCTGCTTTGTGAACAAGCCAAACAAGCTTCTAGTTTCTTTCACATGCAATTTTCTCTGTATTGGCCAATTAAACAGTTTGGATCCACACAATGTTAATCTTTTGGCATTCAGACTCAAACAGCAAACAAATTTCAACAGCTTTAATTCAATGACTTTGCCTTCCCTGGGCTGCATTGTTGGGAGGAGGGAGACAGACTCATCCCAGAACCTTGCTTATACTATAAATAGGGTTTGATTCTCACTCTTGACAGTTGCCCGAATAAGGGATTTCTTAGTTCTTGCAATAAACATCCTCACAAAGAACTGTATTCTTGAATCACTGCCTGTGAGGCTTCTAGTTGGAACCTTGGCCAAGAGAGGCTTAATAACTTTCGAGGGTTGCTAGTCATAAAAATGAGGAAATCTTTTAACTGCATACACTAGAGTCTTTGTCAACCTGGAATGCTAAGAAATAGTAGAAAATGATCAGAGAGCAATGATGGTCAAAATAAAAGTAGAACTAATAAGATGAGACAGAGCGGTCTAAAGAAGAAAAGAACTATGTACAACATTAAAATGTGAACCTCAGTTTTCTGGCTAGACATTCTGCCTAAGGCAAATACACCTGAATTACTGAGATGCTGTTAAGATATATACAAAACGCTGGGTTCAGTAAACAAAGTTAGCTTTACCACTGCGCGCATTACATTTCTGCTGGTGGTTTCTTTGAACAGACAGTGCATAAGTTTGAGGAATGATAAACAGAACCATGCATTTCTCTATAAATGCATCTTTTCTCTTGTATATCAATTAAATAGTTTGGATCCACCCTATAATGTTAATCCACAGGCTAATCTCAACAGCTGTAGTCTGCTAATTCAAAGACTGTGCTTTCTGCTTCAACAGGGGCATGCCTCTCAAGCCCCCCCCAATCATAAATGTTCTAAATTCTTAAAAAAAACAGTCTATAAACTTTCTACTTTGAAGGCATGACACAACCTTAAGGGTTAGTGTCAATGAACATCTTCTGAAGCACGTGGACAAGTGGCCATCCGTCAATGATCGATACAACCAAATCCTAATCTGTGGGCAAAGATGCCCAACTACCCACCATTAGAAAATGGTCTTGAGCAATGCATTTACTCTGTGAATAAATATCTACCTTGTGGCTGGGTTCATGCACCATGCTACGCCATAATGCAGTGAGTTGGTATTTGGCTAAACCTCTTATGTGGTCGAACATAACGGTTTGGAAATAATATTGTTTAAGCAAAGCATGGCCTCATGTGATATGTGAACCTAGCCCATAACTTCAATCCATAACTGAAGTTGGACAGAGATAGCATAATCGAATTATGTGAATGATCTCTGAGATAAATTTGAGTCCCATGGGGGCTGAGCCCTGAGTTTCTGTTATATACAAGTAAACACAGAGGCAGCATTTAACAATAAGACATACAAAGGGAGATACAGTAAGAATCTAGAATTCAACAGGCAGCTATACACCCACTTGCATTTTAGCGAAGAGTTCAATAAGACATTTAAGTTGCTGTCCAGTCCCAGTTTATCAGTTCTTGTTTGGAAGCACTTTCAATATGCAGTCCATTCTTCAAATTCCCAAGGATAATTACACCTTTATGTATTATCAACACATTATTGCATAAAGAAAAAAAAATACATCCAGAATTCAGTTAAACGATTCTCCAAAGGTACAGTAGTATAGGCCACTCCGTTTGTATGCAAAACTTTGGAACCGTGGCAGCAACAGAAGGAATTAGTGGTGTATTCGATAATGTTTGCACACACTTGAAAGAAGAGGAGACCATAAGACTTTCAAGGACACACAGTTGGTCAACTATTGGAATAGACAGATGCTTGTTTTCTTTTCTTTTTTTTAAATCCACCTTCATATTGCTGGAAAAGCAAAGTATGTAGATATAAAGTAATATGTCAACATTATGGAATCTACAGGTCTGTCCAATGCTCTGGGCTGTAATATACAAATCCATATATTAGATTAGTTTTATTGATTAGCCTATCGGCCATATCAAAAAAATCCATATATTCCAGCAGAGGCCCTGGGAATCAGGTTTTGGTTGCAAGTTTGGAATAAATAGGCAGAGTGTGCCTATGCTAAGCAGGCCAAAGAATCCTTTCTCTTATACCAGGCTTATCCCATTCCAACGTCTCTACTGCTGGCCAGCGAGACGGATGGAAACCATATCCTCATTGTGCAAGTGCAACAAAGTGGGTTTGAATTTGTCACACATATCCTCTCTAGCGGCAAGTGTGTGCTTTCACAGTGTGGCGCTTAGCTGTTTCAAGACCAAGGAAGATCTTAGTTGTTAGGAGATCGATTCTCCTGAGAGAATTTCCGCAGTGCTGGTGTCTTATCAGTGGTAGAAGAAGGACTGATGGATGACAGAATTTGGTTTCTTTAGCCTTGCAGAAGCTCTGATACACCACAGATGATCAGAAGATACATCTTGGGACGTCAATAGTGGAATCAGAAGCCAGGAAAGCCAAAACATCAGCTTGGCCGAAATTTCTAGCAGCTGATTTCTGTTCACATCCCCAAACTTTGCGCAGGAATGGAGGGCGAAGCTGTCCAGCAGGAAGAAGCCAATCCTGACATGCTCTGGAGAACTAGATATGCCCACAAAGCACCAGATGTTCAGTTCCAGATGCAAGGAGACAAGATGATGTAGAGTCCTCATTGTAGATCTGGCTCTAAAGAAGGGACACCGGATTTCCTAGTTTTAGGAGGAGGAGGAGGAGGCTTGGTTTCTCGCCTGGTGGGTAGAGGTGGAGCCACCTACAATAATGCAAACATAGAAAGAGACAGTTGGACTCGTAAGTAAAATCCAACTCCAGTGAAACAGAGAATGGGAAGTGCGGGACCTACAATAATCTCTTTTAGAGCAGGACTAGTGATATCATTTGATAAAGTGCCAAGGCAACTGTCGGGTTCCAGGGATGTCACAAAGAGGCTTTTGTGTTGTTAACATCTGTGACGGACTTTGCACTGAGGAAGACCCCTGGGCAAAAGCTCCAGATTTAAAGAAACAAGACCCAAAACTAGGTAAAATTCTTATCTTTAATTCTTATCTAGTCTGGTCGTTTTGTTCCAAACCGGGGGGAGGGGGCAGAAACTTTTGTTTTTAGGTTTTGAAGATTGGAATGGTTTTATGGGCTGCAGATGCAGGGGTGGGCTGCTAGGGGTTCGGGAGAACCTCTAGCTAAGATTCTGTGCAGTTCGGAGAACCCCCAAATCCCACTCCTGGCTGGCCCCGCCCACCGCATCCCGCCCCTCCCAGGAGTCCCCACCAGCCCGTTTTGGATGCAGGTAAGTGCAGGGCGCGTGTGGAGGCTCAGGAGAGCGAAAAACGGGCCTACTGGAAGTTTGGGAAGTTTTCGCTCTCCCAGGGGCTCGAGGAAAGCCTCTGGAGCCCGGGGAGGGCAAAAACGCCCCTACCCCCGTGGTGCAGGAGGTCGACTAGGCCACGACCACCATGGCCACGGCCACCCAGCAACTGGGCAGAGAACCCCTTGCTAAAAATTTTGAAGCCCACCCCTGTACAGATGGCTTGAAAGGTTGTGAAATGTAAGGCAAAAGGTTCAGGCTGTATCATATATTTGTACATTACTCCACTGAAAAATTCAAGAAGACACTACTCCTCCCCCCTGCTTTTTTCTCTTTTTAAAAAGTTTTCTAACTTTTGTTTTTTCTGCATTTTTTACCTTATAATAAAATGCAATAAAATTTAAAAACAAACCAACCAAAGATTTAAAGAAACAAAAAGGAGCGAATCTTCCCAGCAAGAGCCAGGAAGTCGGCCCCAACAGCCCCAGATTTCACTGAGAACAAGAAGGAGAATTTTACATTATCTCTGCATTGCGTCTCTCCCCCCACCTTCATTTAGGGAGGGAGGGGAGAAAATGGTTTTCTTTCTGACAGTTTCGGGGAGAAAGCCATTAAGCTAACCAAAGACTTTTTAAAACAACCACCACTACCACCACCAGGTACAACCCTGAAAAGCCCCTGGGAATATTTGCAATGGTGCTCCCGTCTCAGGTAATAGGATCCAAATGTCAGTTTCTGTACCTCTGTGGAGTTTCTGGAGCCGTTATTCTCATAGGGCTTGCATTTGGGTGGTGGTGGGGGAGGAGAATTCTGCAAGTTAACGGTTGTTAATCCATCTGCTTGCAAGGAAGGGAAACCTGGTGTGGTAGAGACGAGAAGAAAGACAGATGGTGGTCATGGTTGTGGAGGGGGGGAACAGTTTCTAACAGAAGCGTACTTGCATCACCACTACTACAGGCATGCCTGTTTCTTTTAGCGGTTGATTGTGAACAGATGTATCAATCTGGAATCCTACTTGCCGTTCCCCAGGCCCTGTTATCGCAGAAGCATCGTCCACGCACAGCAAATGAACCTAAGCACATGTGAAAAAGCCATGCTTGGGGACCAGGAAAAACAAAACCCAGAATGACACCAGACGGGCTCTGTGGGCTTTGCTTTCACATTGGACTTTTATCCGTTGCAGTCTCCAGAACTCTCTTACGATAGGAGGAGGAAAGCCACCCAAACTTCTCATGAACTTGGAGGTGAACTGCCTTAGCATTAAACAGAAAAATATAAACCAGTCACGTTTCAGTTTCCTTTTAGTGTGAGTGTTTCTTTTAAAATTACATTTGGAATATATCTGTCACTCAGTCTTCATGAAGGATCTGGCCAGATACAGTGTTGGAGAATCCATGATCAACTTTCCTAATTTCCTGTTGTTGTTGAAAAGTGTTCTAAGATCAATTTCCATTTGAAATGTGTATCTCTGTGTTTCTCTCTATATGGGTACACACACACATATACCGTATTTTTCGGAGTATAAGACGCACCTTAGTTTTTGGGGAGGAAAATAGGGGGGGGGGGAATCTGCCTACCAGGTATTCATCTGGCTAGCGTCCTTAGTCTGGTCAGCTTCAGCACATTATTTTATCCCCTGGTTAGGACTTAAAAAAACCTTCTTCTGAGAGAGTAACAATGAAAGAGCCTGCAAGCCAGTAAGAGCTGGGAAGATCATTAGCACCTGGTTAGGGCTAGGAAAAAACTTATTGGGGCAAGTAGAGCAATGAAAAAAACCCTGCAAAGACTTAGGGCTGGAAAACATTCTTCTGAGAGAGTAACAATGAAAAAGCCTGCAAGGTAAGAGCTGGGAAGATCTGTTAGCACCTAGTTAGGGCTGGAAAAAAAAATCTACATTCGAAGTATAAGACGCACCCAAATTTTCAGCCACTTTTAGGGAGGAAAAAGGTGCGTCTTATACTCCGAAAAATACGGTATGTCTAAACCCCTAAGACATTTGAAAGAAACAATGTTCATTCTTTAAATTTCAGCCAAAAATAAGCAAAGCCATCTTTTATAAAATCTCAATTAAAATGAAACATTCAGCCTTCATTTATAACAGGGGTGTCAAACTCGATTTCATTGGGGGCTGCATCAGAGCTGTGTTTGACCTCGGGGTGGGGTGGGGTGGCCAAGGGAGGTGTGGCCACCTTGACATCACTCCTGTCAGGGGCACCTGTGGTGGTCCGAGCACTCTGCCGGTGAAAACGGGCTCACGAGCTCTGTTTTCCCCTGGGACGGCCTCCTGCAACCCTCTGCCAGCGAAAACGGAGCACGCGGCCATCCCGAGAGCTTTGCCTTTTTTTTGGCAAAGGCACCGCGGGCCGGTCCTTCGCTATTTCCAGGGTGGCCCCACGGGCCAGATCTAAGCACCATGTGGGCCGGATCCAGCACTTGAGCCTTGAGTTTGACACCCCTGATTTATAACATATTGAGGAAACTGTGTCTAGGCTTGAACTGGATCCAGATAAATCCTGATCGATTCTAAGAAGCATTGATATGCATACAAGACTTACTACTTTGAATCAATTTTGTTGTATACATGATGTACAATGACAATAAAGGCTATACTATCTATTAAAATGTCCAATATGAATGTAATCTACTCGCATAGGAGGTGTTTATCCTCTCCTACTTGACCAAAGCTGTTTTTACCAAACCCCCACAACTGCCATTTTATGGTCCATCGCCAAGTTTGGTCAAATAGTGCTGAATTTGGAGAATGGTGGGATTTCAAAGAAAAATGTATTATGGAATTCCAAGTTGGCAGGTATCTCCACCCTTCTTGAGGATGGCAATTTGAGGAAGGCTGAACCAACTTTTTCTGTCAATACTTTAAAACAGATCTGGGCATTTATGCCCCCCGGGCCATATCCAGCCCTTTGGCTGTCCCTGTCTGGCCCATGTGAGGTCAATCAGAAATTAGAAATCAAATGTAAATAAGTGTGCCACATGGAACAGAAGAAGCAGCTGAGTGGTCTATGGAGATTCTAGGCAAGTGTTTCTCAACCTTGGCAGTTTGAAGATGTGTGGACTTTAACTCCCAGAATTCCACAGCCAGCAACGCTGGCTGTGGAATTCTGGGAGTTGAAGTCCACACATCTTCAAACTGCCAAGGTTGAGAAACACTGTTCTAGGCCATCCAGATCATGGTTGTCCCAAAGTTGCTTTTTCAAGAGGCAAATGGACTCTCTTGTTTTTCTTGGAAGATGTTTCGCTTCTCATCTAAGAGGCTCTATGAGATTTTATTCTCATCCTTAACATGGTAGCACTCGGACGGCTTGAATGTATTTTTCCCAACACTCCACAACAATGCCAGTTTCTCATATGGCCCCTTGGGTGGACATTAACTGTCCACCCTTGCTTTAAAAGAATAGGAAGAAGTAGAGGTTGCTCAACATACTTTGAGTTCTTGGTGTTTTGGGAGTGATTGGTGGTGGGCTGAGTGCTCCGGCTTGGTGAAGTGATGAGTTCTGAAGCAGAGTTAGTTTGCTTTCTCCCAGTTGCAGGCTCTTTGGCCTTGGTGCTTTTCCTGTTGCGTTCTGTACAGCAGAAAAGGAATAAATCCTTACTGAAGTGATTTGTGATGCCACCCTGGAACATTACGCTGTAAATCAGTTACTTTCCTGAAAATTTAACTAAAGCACTTTTAGAAGCGTTTTGTATAGGAAATAAAACCTCAAAACAAACAATGACACCAAACAGTCCTTCAATGAAACACGTGGATATGAAGGAGTATTAAAACCCATCATCTTTTAGGGAAGCCTTCACCAATCTGATGGCCTCTAGTTGTGTTGATTCTACTGTAATTCCCTCATATGTTACCGGGATTGATGATAGATACAGTCCAACCCAAATGGAAGCCCAAATCAAACTCTAAAATGTAAATGGGTTTAACAATAGGATGATTAGTAGAGATTTAGAGAGACTTGGAACATGGATTACAATTATAGTTGCAAATGAGAGCTCGGAAGAATTAACGAGAGGTCAACCTAGATCAGGGGTCGGCAACCTTAAACACTCAAAGAGCCACACAGGTCCTAACCGGAAGCCCCCCATTCAATTCTAGAGCTGACTGAAAGTCCGGTTTCCCCACAATAGAGTCTCCTCCTAGCGCGGCGTCCTTTTTCCTCTACCAGTCCTAACCGAAAGCCCTATCAATTGTGGAGCTGACCGGAAAACCCGCCCCTTGCCATAGAGTCTCCTCCTGGCATGCCCTGCTTCCCCCCTCCCCCAACCGGAAGCTCCTCTCAAAATTGTGATGTCGACCACCGGCAACAGGGAGCCGCAGCAGAGCGATGAAAGAGCCACACGTGACTCCAGAGCCGCAGGTTGCTGACCCCTGACCTAGATCGACCTAGATAGTCCTTGAGGTGATTATCAAATGTTCTGCTAGCTGAATCCCTCCCAACTTCTCTTTTAACAATGATGTGAATAAGCTTGCACAGCTAGGAGAAAAACGACGTAAATTCCCAGGGGAAATTCATCACTCTGAAGCATTTATTACCGTTTTGGAAGCCAACTCAGCCTCTGGCTCCTTCTCTGCAATAACCTGAGATTTACTGAGACTCCAGTCTTTCCGACGGAATTTATTAGCCCGGTTGTCTGCATCATCTTTGGCAGGCTGTTCCTCCATCCTAGAGGCTGCCGAACTTCTCCTTTCCATCAACGGCTCAAGAATAGATCTGTAGCCCACACAGAAATACTGTCATAAAGAATTATACCCTGTCTCTTCTGGTCAGCCTGAAAAAAATAACATTTCTTGTTTTCTGGAGACGTGAAATAATCTGATGAGAGATCATTTTCTCCGCGATTGCCTCCTATTATTTATTTGTTTCGTTGACTTTGCAGGCAGACCTCAACGTACAACCATTCGTTTAGTGACCATTCAAAGTTACAACGGCACTGAGAAAAGTGACTTATGGCAGTTTTTCATACTTATAAAACCATTGCAGTATCTCTATGGTCGTGTGATCAAAATTTGGATTCTTGGCCATTGGTTCATATTTATGACGGTTGCAGGGTCCCAGGGTCATGTGATCCCCTTTTGCGACAAGCGAAGTCCCCTTCTGACAAGCCAAGTCAAGGGCGACACCAGATCTACTTAACAACTGTGTTACTAATTTAACAAGTGCAGTGATTCACTGAATGACTATGGCAAGAAAGGGTGTACAATGGGGCAAAACTCACTTATCAACAGCAATGTTGGGCTCAATTGTGGTCGTAAGTTGAGGATTACCTGTATTAGCCACCCAACACTATAAAAAAAACCCTAGAAAAACAGATTAAAACATCAAATAGTTCGAGGTAATAGAAATTCTCCTGTCTGCATTTCCCTCACAGACTCCTTTCTATCAAAAAAAAATCCCTTTCAGTCCTTCCCATCAACTTACCCATCAGATCCCGGTCTGGAGGAAACACTGTCAGATGAAGTAGATGAAGTTGATCCAACTGAAGAAGTGACAGAGGTAACTGACAGCCTTCTCAACGTGGAAGACATAATGTATGGCAAAACCACTGAACCAGACCTGCTCTGCTTTCTCTCCGTCAGCGAGGAAGGCTATTGTTAGAATACAAAGAAGGTTGTGAAAGAAATGCGGAGAAGAACATCTACATCTTCTGAAACTTAGAGCAGTGTTTCCCAACCTTGGCAACTTGAAGATGTCTGGACTTCAACTGCCAGAATTCCCCAGCCAGCGAATGCTGGCTGGGGAATTCTGGGAGTTGAAGTCCAGATATCTTCAAGTTGCCAAGGTTGGGAAACACTGCAAGTTTAGAGGTTCTTCCCCCAAACCATTTTTGAAGAGATGTAAGTTCTGACATTTCTTTTGAAGTCCCCACCCCGTGCTGGTCATGTAGCTCTGGAATAAGGAGCCTGATTGAGCAACAGGATCTGAGCTGGTGACCTCCACAGTTTCAGGAGGACCTTTGCTCATTTGCAGTCATCTGTGTGGTTGAAGGTCTTTTGACTACATTAAAAGTGGTCATTAACTCCAAGCCAGGTTCAAAATAAACCCTAGGAATAAATTATTTGGCAAATTTGCTTTTTCCAGTATAGGCTCATGTCATAGCTAAAATCGCTGGAGATTTTGTGAGTTATCCCATCATTAGTAAATTGTCATCTGGGATTCACTAGGAAAAAGGGGTGGTGACACCCAAGCTGTTCCCCTTTAAAATTTTAGTGAGTGTATTAAATATGGGTGCCACTGGTTGGGTTTCCTTCCTTCCTTCCTTCCTTCCTTCCTTCCTTCCTTCCTTCCTTCCTTCCTTCCTTCCTTCCTTCCTTCCTTCCGCAACAAGAGTTAAAATACATAGCAGCTGAGAAAATATCATATCCCATAATCACTAATAAAACCAAAAAAGGGTCCACACACACACATGTGGGGCTTTAGGTCTGGGCACAGAGCCAGATGGGTATGAACTTTTGCTTTACAATTTCTTCCTTGTCTGGTGTTTTCATTAGTGGTTGTATACGCCTTCAAGATATTCTAGGATCAAGAAAATGCCAGTTTTTCATTAAACAAGAACAATTGTTTCCCACCATAGCGGATCACATCACTACAGGAGAAAAATTGGCTGAATTTCTTCAACTAACTTAAAACAATCAACTATGTAGTTGGTTTGTCTTTGCCAACTCCCAATATTTAAAACAAAACATAATTCTCATTTGAAATTCCCAGTTCCTCAAAGTTTGCAATGCAGTTTGACAAAAAGAAGTGTGTGTGTGTGTGTGTGTGTGTGTGTATACACACACACACACAGAGAGAGAGAGAGAGAGAGAGAGAGAGAGAGAGAGAGAGAGAGAGAGAGAGAGAGAGAGAGAGAGAGAGAGAGAGAGAGAGAGAGAGAGAGAGAGAGAAGTATCTCGTGTATTAGTGAATACACTCATGAAAATCATAAAAATGTGTCTTGCATTAGGAACACGGTTTTGCAAAAACTGCATTCATTAATTAGACGTACATACAGAAATGCTTACCTTTGGAGAAATATGCATTTAATTTCCTTATATGCTTTAATTTAATTTTTTTTTTAAAAAAAATCAATTTGGATAACTAGAACTTGGCATATTCACCCGAATGAGAAACTGGAAGAAATGAAAATTCACAGATTTGCTTATCCCCTTGTCCTTGCTATAATGATCTCATCCCTAGTGACTTTTCATAAGCAAGACTCAATGTATATATACCAGGGTGATCACACCATAGAGCTTCTCCACTTTCTCTCTCAGTTCCTTGAAGCAAGAGGTTAGCCTGTCATGAAGAGGCTTCAATTGCTCGGTCAGTTTCTTCCCATGGATTCTAATCCCTTCAGCGAGCAAAGGCATCTGCAAGAGGCAAGCCAGATCAGAAGGTTAAGGAAGCACAGAGGTAGACAGTTGATACCTTAGCACTTGACTGCTTCAAAACTCTTTGAATCCAGTATTCAACTCATTTTGAAGCAGAAATCTTGTCTTGGGACTCATCTTTCTCCCGGTAATCAATACACAAGGAAAACTTGCTTATGGTCGATTGCCTTGTGACTCGCTATTTCTTCTGGCCAAAATGGCAGGTCACGTGGTAAATCATGTGGTTTTCTCACTACTCATTGGTTTTAGTATTCAGCAAGTCTTCTGGAATAAATTGCTGATGGGTACTGAGGTATCACTGTAGTTTCAAATGTACCGTATTTTTCGGAGTATAAGACACACCTTAGTTTTGGGGGAGGAAAACAAGGGGGGGGGAATTCTGCCTCTGACTACCACTGTCCTTAGCCTGGTCAGCTTCAGCACATTAGTTCACTGGTTGTGAGCGCGTGCCGCCGATCGCCGCCTGAAAATATGACGCAACAGAGGCCAAAAACGGGGCATGCGGAGGCCTAAAACGTGATGTGCACAGGCCGAAAACGCGATGCGTGGAGGTGGCGATCAGCTATGTGCTTTGGCGATCCCTGCAGCCTTGAACAGTCTCAAACGGAGCATTTGGAGGTTGAAAATGCGATGCACGGAGCCCAAAAACGCAAGCCATTGTCTGTGGCAATCTCTGCAGCCAGGAAGAGGATGCATGGAGGCCGAAGGGTGGGGACCAGCGGTGCATTTGGTTTAAGAAGCTGCACACAAGAGATATGTGCATGCCCCCATTTATTTCAAAGGACCTTTGGTCTATGAATTTGAAGCACTGTGTCGTTCTATTAGTCAGAACTTAAGTATTCTGCGTACAGAGCTCATGCTTTTTCACCAAGCATTATTTCTGCCTCTTAATAAGATTGCCTTCAATGATTTCCCTAGCACTTTTGCAATGACTTCTAGCTTAACCAATAAACCATGTCAAATATGCCAAGAAACGATACCTTTCTATATCTTAAGTTACATTGGTATGCTTAGTGGTTATGTTTGGGAAGCATTTTAGTGTTGTGTATGTGTGTGTGTGTGTGCCTCCGAATCGTTATTGGCTCTGTGACTGCCTGGATTAGTCCCTGCAATTTTTTTGGCAAGATTTTGGAAGTGGCTTGTCATTGCTTCTTTCCTAGGGCTGAGAGAGAATGACTGGCCCAAGGTAATCCAGCTGGTTTTGCGTCTACAGTGGGACCAGAACTCCTGGTTTCTAGCCTGATGCCTTAACCATTGCACCCAACTACTAATGCTTTTTTTAATGGGCAGCGCAGGTTGTCTGTCATCTTGCTACCATCCAGCTGCAGCAACAGCAGGTAGAATCCTGGCCAGGTGAAATCCCAACATCTGCAAGATTCTACTTCAGGAAAAGTTATACCATTATGACAATATTATTTCTGCAAAACAGCCTACGGACATCTTTCTACACTATCTGCATTCCTGTAGGTACCTGTATGGCAATTAGTTGCTTGAGTAATTCAATCTTTTCTTGATCTTCAGAGTGTTCCTGAACATATTTCTCAGTGAAAAAGGCCTGCAGAGATTAAATGAAAAAAAGAAGACAGGCTAAATGTTTGATCCTATAATGAAAAGAATCAAATGAAGCTATATGGACATCAAGAAAAACATCTTGAAGATTGTTTTTATATACGATAACTTCAGCAAGATAAATCAATGCTCAAAAGTGAAAAGGTTTAACATATCCTTAATAAGGAATGATTGGTGAAGATGATGGAATAGCTAAGTTGACTTTCTTGATTAGAAAAAAGATGATAAATTATGCTGATTGGAACACACACACCCTTTCTCCTTTTTTCATGAACTAGAACAAAATGCAGTTAACATTTGAGGTGAAAAATAGATACGAGGGTGAGTCAAAACGTAATGCCATTTTCTTTAGGACAGGTATAATTACCAACACAGGAACATGTAGCATACATCAAAATGAAGCTGGTCCTCTGTGGATCACATCCCTACTTCTCAACATAGTCACCGTTTCTCTCAATAGCAATGTTCCACCTTCGAATGAGAGCATGTATCCCTGCCTCCTAAAATTCTGTTGATTGTTCCTTGAGCCACTTTTTCACTGCAGTTTTCATTTCCTCGTCACTGGAATAATAATCCTCCATACTCACCAGATTTAGCGCCTTCAGACTATCATCTCTTCGGCCCCATGAAAGAGGCTTTGAGAGGCAAACATTATTCCAGTGACGAGGAAGTGAAAACTGCAGTGAAGAAGTGGCTCAAAGAACAGGCAACAAAATTTTGCGAGACAGGGATACATGCTCTCATTCGAAGGTGGAAGATTGCTATTGAGAGAAACGGTGACTATGTTGAGAAGTAGGGATGTGATCCATAGAGGACCAGCTTCATTTTGATGTATGCTACATGTTCCTGTGTTGGTAATTATACCTGTCCTAAAGAAAATGGCATTACGTTTTGACTCACCCTCGAGAGATTTTTTTTGTAACCATAGTGTAAGAAATAACTTTGCAATAGTATTTGCTACAAAGGAAATTGGAAGCTTCTATTTCTTTTTATCTTTTTTCTGCATCTTTTCTTTCCTGCTCTTTTTTTCTGTCTTTGTTTTCTTTATTCAGTATCAGTGTCTGCTAGTTTTTATCTTTTTAAAACTTTTAATTTGAGCGAGAGAGGGGGGGAGAGAGGGAGAGAGGGAGAGGGGGGAGAGAGAGAGAGAGAGAGAGAGAGAGAGAGAGAGAGAGAGAGAGAGAGAGGGAGGGAGGGAGGGAGGGAGGGAGAGAGAGGGGGGGAATAGTCTGTCTATGAAGGTTTAAAGTTCTCCATCTCTGGAAATTTTTAAGAAGCAGCTGGACAGCTGTCTTTCAATGATAATTTATCTGGTTTTCCAGCAGTAAATTGGAACAGATTATTCCTGTTGTCCTCTCCAACTTCATAATAATTCAACAAAAACTTCATACTATGAATAAACCAGTTTTTTTTAAATAAAAAAGCTAAAGGCACAGGATAGAATATTATGTATTTTTATTTTAATGCTATGCAAAATCTCATCACATTCTCTCAACTCTGATTTCTGAGGATAAGCAGGAAGGGGATAGCTAGCTTCCTAAGAATGAGTGACTAACGGTTCTTAGGCCTTGAAAAGTTTCAATCCTTGTACTTAAAACATCACAGTAACATTTTTCTTAATTGCCTTATACTTGGTTCCCTAAGTTCTTTCAGGAAATACGGGATAATATACTACTATTTGGAGATTCTGACATTCCTAATCCATTCCACAATACTCTGAACTCAACCTCTCCAGAAACAAGACATAAAGGAAGGATAAGGAGTACTAGTTGCAGCCTGTCTGACTTCCTTGTAGAAGGATGAGTTTTAAATGGAAACAAAGAGTCAGCCACAGCATAATATAGCTGGAAAAAAAAACCTAAAGAAAATATTATGCACAAACATTCCACACTTTCCATGGAAACAACACATTTCTTATTTTTGTATTCAAGATGCTTACTCACTATTTTCCTTCAATGCATGAATTTCTGTTTCTGGGATTTTTGACCACCATCATAATAAACATCATGTTATCTTTAAAACAACAACAACCACCACCACCAGCACTACCACCACCACCTGCTCCTTGGAAATACTGTGGATCCGGGCTGGAAACACACAGCAACTCTTCATAGTCCTCCAGATTCATCTCTACTGAAAAGAAGCCCGGTGGCTTGAGCGGTGGAATGCTGGGCAGGAGGTTAGAGTGCCCATGTTTGAGACCCGAGAGCTGTGTGGGGCGGGGTTGAGCTCTCATCCTTCACTCCAGCTCCTGATGGGGACATAAAAGGAGCCCTGAACTGGGCCTCAGCACTTCTGATGTGAGTGTAGCATCTCAACCAGGGGTGAAATTCAGCAGGTCCTGACAGGTTCTGTCAGGCAGCGGAAATTTCCGGTAGGGGAAATTTTGAGTAGTTCGGAGAACTGGTAGCGGAAATTTTGAGTAGTTTGAAGAACCAGTAGCGGAAATTTTGAGTAGTTCGGAGAACCGATAGCGGAAATTTTGAGTAGTTCGGAGAACCAGCAAATACCACCTCTGGCTGGCCCCAAAGTGGGGTGGGAATGGGGATTTCGCAATATCCTTCCCCTGGGAGTGGGGAGGGAATGGGGATTTTGCAGTATCCTTCCCCTGGGAGTGGGGAGGGAATGGAGATTTTGCAGTATCCTTCCCCTGCCATGTCCACCAAGCCACGCCCCCAGAACAGGTAGAGAAAAAAATTTGAATTTCATCCCAATCTCAACTGAAATCTTCAGGGACTTGTCCAGAATCGGACATGATTAAATGGAAGAAAAAGAAAGAAGGCAGCACAGTATCCTTTGACTAAGACGAATCAGGTTTAATCCCACAATTCAGTTTGGAAGTTGCCTTCCTAATCTAACTTATGATCACAGAGAGGCTCAGAAAAGGAGCAAGATGAATAAAAACACAAAGTTGGCAAATAAATCACAAACTTAATGGTATCCTTGGTCAGATCTAATACGGCAGAAACACCCTTTTGTATCAACTGATGAGCAGCCAAAACAACTAAGCTCACCACAGCCAATTTCTATAACGTTATTAAAGAAACAAATAATACTTGGGCTAGAATGGCAGAAATAGCAGAAGAATTGATTCTCAAAGGCAGGTATGGGGAATGTGCTGCTTTACAAATGTTGCAGAATTATAATACTAGCTTTCCTAGAATCTTATAATTGTAGGAGATGACCAGGCTGAGCCTGAGGGAGGGGTCAAATGGGTCATCAGTCAAGAGTCCCTGAATGCCAGGGATGGGTTCCTCCCGGTTCGTACTGGTTCGCTGGAACTAGTAGCGACCCGCTGGTGACGTCACAATGACATCACGGACCCGGTTTTCTTGGTGCCGGTCTGTGGGCGCCATCTTCTTTTTTTATTATTATTTTTTATTCTGAGCATGCGCAGAAGCCGAGTTTCCGGCACTGTGCATGCGGTCGCCATCTTGTTTTTGGCTTTCCCCCCCCCTTTTTTCATTTTTCGGCACTGTGCATGCGCGCGTGCATGAAGCACGCGCGCGCCCATGCAGCACGGGAGGAAGCGAACCAGCAGCGAGGTAAGTTAGAACCCACCCCTGCTGAGTGCCCACAAGAGATCTAAGTCCAGCCCACCTTGAATTCTTTTCTTAACTCCCGCTAATTTCCCTTGACCATTAGTAGTTCAGATTCTTATAGAGAGCTTAAGCTTGCAATAAATCTTTACACTCATTTGAACCGGCAGATTTCCCAGATGCTTGACATTAATCCTAGAAATTCAAGCAGGGTTTCCTGCTTGGGTAGGGGGGTTGGACTAGAAGACCTCCAAGGTCCCTTCCAACTCTGTTATTCTTTCCCCATCAATGGGCATACTGGGGATAATTTAAGAACATCTGCAAGAACACATCTTCTCCAGTCCTACTCAGAAGTATACAACAGTACAGGATAATATATAAGCATGTTTTAACTCCTTTTGGAGCAGAAAACTAAACTGTGAAGCCGTTTTCTTCTTTAAAAATAAATAAGTAAAACCCTGACTAGCAGGGGAGAAGGTATTGTGGCAACAGGATAAAACCCACAAAATTCCACCAGCTAGAATCCAACGTGCTGAGACTCGTCAGAAAACCACAAAGCCGAACAAGGGAGGCCAAATGATTTGTGCAGGACATTGATTTCTGGTTTTTAATGTGAAAGAAAGATTTAGATTATTATTATTAAGTGCCCACAAAAGCCCAACTCCCTACCCCAGCTGAGTCAGGGAGAGGAAAAAGTGAGCAAAAAAATAAAATAAAAAAAAAGGCTGATAGCTTTCAGATGTGGCAACCCCATTTGGAAGCCGTGACAGCTTTTCCATTTTTTTGCAAAATCTAACTTTAGCACCGAAAATAGAGAAGCGGGAGCTCAAAATATTTCCTTGGCTGAAAATGGATCCTTCCTCCACGCCACAATTGGAGCATTTGCTGGCTGCCTGTATCACAAAGCTTTCCACTCTAAGGGTACCCACTGTGCATCAAAGTGATAGTAATATGTTCTAGCTAGAAGTAAGCCCTGCTCATGGGTGGTAGTAGATGTCTAGACACATCTAGACACAAGATGTTAAGATGTTCCACTTGTCCTAATTTCCAGATGTCCACAGGGGTTTGCAATGATCTTTACACCTCTAACCCAAAATCAATAAAAATCCTGTTTTCTGGAAGCCCATTTGGCATTGCCGCACTATCCATAACTGAAATCCTAAGGAGGAAAAGACTTTGATCCTGGATAAGGTGGTGATATAAAATACGTGTACAGGTAGCCCTTGTCCTACAATCACAGTTGGCATCAGAATTTCCATCGCTAAACAATGGAACAATGGCATTGTTCCATTGTTCTACTACGAGCCGCGGTGGCGCAGTGGTTAGAGTGCAGTTCTGCAGGCTACTTCTGCTGATCACCGGCTGCCAGCAGTTTGGCAGATCGAATCTCACCAGGCTCAAGGTTGACTTAGCCTTCCATCCTCCCGAGGTCGGTAAAAAAAAAAAGACTTATGGACTTCAACTCCCAGAATTTTCCAGCCAGCATAGCTGGCTGACAAATTCTAGGAGTTGAAGTCCACAAATCTTCAAGTTGCCAAGTTTGAAGACCTCTGATCTATATAATGTCTGAATGGACAACATTTGGTGAAATTTCATTAAAGAGAGAGGGTGAATGGAGGGCAAATTAGACAAGACCTATACCTGTCCTTTTTCTTTAGAGAGCATCTTTACCTACCGGCTATCCCTTCCCTTGTTCCTTTTTCATTCTAAACTGAAATTCCAGAATGTCAACTACTCTCTAATTAAGTTTATTATTATTACAAAATGAACGAGGTCCATAGCTCACCAAAATCGGAATGGGACTGTTCGCCTCCTCCACTCTGCCACACCTGTTTTGTCCCCAGCCTTCCGCCCCCAAACAATCCGGCTCTGCCTTTTCTCCTTGGCCCCTTAGCCTAACGGGCCAAAAAGCCAGTTCACCCCGGGCTTTTGGGCGCACAGGACACTTTGCCCCCAGCCAATCAGAGGAGCAAGAATCCCACCCCCTTGGAAGCAGCCTTTTTAGGAGAAGGAACGGGGACAAGTCTTCCCTCTCTTGCTTAAAAGAGACACGTTTTTCAGATGGTCCCAATGAAAGAAACGGGAGGGAGGAAGAGTGCTTCTAGCTGGACTCCCTCTCTTCCTTAAAACAGACACGTTTTTCAGATGGTCCCAATGAAAGAAACGGGAGGGAGGAAGAGTGCTTCTAGCTGGACTCCCTCTCTTCCTTAAAACAGACACGTTTTTCAGAGGGTCCCAATGAAGGAAAGGGGAGGGAGGAACATGTTAATAGATTAACACAAGATGGTAATTATCCCATTGCATTGAGTCAGACAAGGCTACTGTTTTTGAACTGTGGTGATTTAGATAAATTAAGAAGAGTTGTTTATGAACAACTGTTATCAGGAGTAATTCTCTCTCTCTCTCTCTCTCTCTCTCTCTCTCTCTCTCTCTCTCTCTCTCTCTCTCTCTCTCTCTCTCTCTCTCTCTCTCTCTCTCTCTCTCTCTCTCTCTCTCATCCTCGCACTCCCTAGCTCTCTCTCTCTCCCATTCCCTCTGTCTCTCATTCTCTCTCTCATAGGAAGGAAGGAAGGGAGGGAGGGAGGGAGGGAGGGGCAGCAAAAAAGAGATATTGAATCAAATCTGGTGCGAAAAAACTAAAGCTCCTGGTAAGCTGATTTAGGTATAGTGAGAATCACAGCTGGCATCGGGGTTTGCAAGGGATGATTGCCTGGCTCAAGGGAATTCAAGACAGGAACCAGGAACCTGGGCCAAAGGGATCGAAAATGTGGGGAGAAAAACGGAAGCCCCTCTCATACACACACAATGAAGGGGAAAATATAGAAACCACTGTTCCTGACTGGTTCCCCCCAAAGCACTCTTCCTCCCTCCCGTTTCTTTCATTGGGACCCTCTGAAAAACGTGTCTGTTTTAAGCAAGAGAGGGAAGACTTGTCCCCCCTTCCTTCTCCTAAAAAGGCTGCTTCCAAGGGGGTGGGATTCTTGCTCCTCTGATTGGCTGGGGGCAAAGTGTCCCGTGCGCCCAAAAGCCCGGGGTGAACTGGCTTTTTGGCCCGTTAGGCTAAGGGGCCAAGGAGAAAAGGCAGAGCCGGATTGTTTGGGGGCGGAAGCCTGGGGACAAAACAGGTGTGGCAGAGTGGAGGAGGCGAACTGTCCTAGACACCACCAAAATGTACCCATTACTACAGAAAAGGAATGCTTTAATGAATGGAAACCAAACCCTTTGACTTCCACCCTTAAATTTAGTGCCAGCTGCTGCAAGGATTCTTTTCCAAATGCTCTGATATCTATAGTACTGTTCACGTAGCTAGAGTCTATGACTCTGCCTCCCTCTTTTAGGAAGCTGACACAACTGTCCCATTCCCGAGATAGTTGTATGGCCTACAACAGAGAGCAAGGAAACAACCAACCTTCTCGTAGTTGGTATAACCACCCATTACCGCTGGATCTACAATGCCATTCAAGAGCATGGAGAGGGGATGGACAGGCAGGGCGCGGTCCCAAGCATGTTGTTGCACGCAGTTACTGATCTTCTCATTTGTCCGTTCCATGGTTTCAATGGCGTTCTCTAAGGGGCTGATTTCCTCCTGGAAAGCACCACAAAAATAAGTTATGGTCAAGACTACAATGAAAATAATGGATGCTAGGCAATGAAAATTTCAAAAGAAAACCAACTTTCCTCACTCCAAACCCTTCACTGGGCAACATTCATAGTTCGATCCCGGTCATTCACTCAACCTTGAAAGGTCAAGTAGGGACTCTACTACCTCAATGTCATAGGACAGTGATGGCGAACCTATGGCACGGGTGCCACAGGTGGTACGTGGAGCCATATCTGCCGGCACGTGAGCCGTTGCCCTAGCTCAGCTCCAGTGCGTATGTGCGTGCCTGCCAACTGATTTTTGGCTTGCGCGGAGGCTCTGGGGGGCAATTTCGGCCTCTGGAGGGCCTCCAGGTTGGCGGGGGGAGCATTTTCGCCCTCCCCAAGCTCCAAGAAAGCCTCTGGAGCCTGGGGAGAGCATAAAATGGGCTACCGGGCCCACTGGAAGTCGGGAAATGGGGGAGTGGGGGGGGCGCACACGCATGCATGGGGGTGGGGCAAGTGGGGGGCTTTGAATTATGGGTATGGGCACTCTTGCGCGAGCGATAGCACGCGCGCACACTATTTTGGCACCCGAGGAAAAAAAGGTTCGCCATCACTGTCATAGGAGATGCTAACCAAAATCTCATCATATTTCAAAAAATATGTTTTTATCAGTTTTCAAGGTCTGTCTCTGGTTTCTGTTGTCCCCTTTTCTTTTCTTTTCTTTTCTTCTTTTCTTTTCTTTTCTTTTCAACAGCCAGTTTCAGGAAATAACTTAATAAATTACTCCTGGTTTCACTTTGAAGTATATACATATGAATGAATGAATGAATGAATGAATGAATGAATGAATTTATTTATTTATTTATTTATTTATTTATTTATTTATTTATTTATTTATTTATTTATTTATTTATTTATTTATTTATTTATTTCTTCAATTTCTATGCCGCCCAACTCCCCAGGGACTCTGGGCGGCTCACACCAGAAATACAAAAACATCAAAAATAGTACAAAAACATCTAAAAACAGTATAAAACAGTTTATAATTCAAAAACAGTTTAACCCATGCATACCATTCATGGCCAGATCTCGCTGGTTACCACCGCAAGATCAACAGCCTCAGGCCTGTCAGAAAAGCCAAGTCTTTACCGCTTTCCGGAAGGCCGATAGGGTGGGGGTAGTCCGGATCTCAGGAGGTAACTGGTTCCAGAGAGCCGGGGCAGCCACAGAGAAGGCCCTCCCCTGCAGACCCGCCAGCCGACACTGTTTAGCTGATGGGACCTGGAGAGGACCAACTCTGTGGGATCTTACCGATCGCTGGGAGCTGTGTGGTAGAAGGTGGTCTCGAAGATAGTCTGGCCCTGAGCCATGTAGGGCTTTAAAGGTAATGACCAACACCTTGAATTGTGTCTGGAGACCAATGGGGAGCCAGTGCAGTTTGCGGAGGATTGGTGTAATGTGGGTGTACCTAGGTGCACCTACAACAACTCGCGCAGCTGCATTCTGGGTCAACTGTAGTCTCCGAACACTCTTCATGAGTAGCCACATGCAGAGCGCGTTGGAATAATCTAACCGTGAGGTGATAAGGGCATGAGTGATTGTGAGAAGAGTCTCCTGATCCAAGTAGGGTCGCAATTGATGCACCAGGCGAACCTGTGCAAAGGTTCCCCTAGCTACAGCTGTCAAATGTTGGTCTAATCTTAGCTGTGAGTCTAGGAGGACACCCAAATTGCGAACACGTTCTGAGGGGGGCAATTTCTCCCCCCTCCCAGAACCAAGGATGGACAGTCAACATAGTCTTTCGGAGGCAATACCCACAGCCACTCGGTCTTGTCAGGGTTAAGTCTGAGCCTGGGTTAAGTCTAAGAATCAGCTGTCAATTATAAAAGACTTAAACTCGGGGTAAAAGGAGAGCAGTTTCTGGGCTCAACGTAACAAAACCTAAGTCTGCACAAACCCAAGTTAAGCCACTGCTTATCCAAAGCTCATTGGAGTGACCTTAGGCCAAATCACATCCTTGAGGCACTGTGATACTATACAGACATTTAGAGGAAGGACCAAAATAAATGGACATTTAGAGGAAGGACTAAAATAAACTGTAATAAATACAGTCAATAAGCTCTGTGGCTTGCTCTGTGGGATTGGAAGGTAAGAGTTTCCCATTTCTGAGTTAGAAAATCTCGCTTTACTAAATTATATGGATATGTCCATATAACTGCCAAACTGACATTAAAGATTAAATGTAGGGGGAGTGGGGAGAGGAAAGCCCAGCTTAGCAAACTTTGCAGGTACTTTTTTCCCTTTAATTACCAATCACCCCAACAGGTCATTCAGAAAGAGGACAACACAAAAACTCTGGTGCATAAAGCAAAGTGGGGTTGTGTATCCAACTGCCCTTGAATGCTGGTTTATTCATAAGCACTTTCTCATGGGCACATAGAGATATTACATTTGGGAAGGTGGGTAAGAAATCGATGAAGGTTCCTTGAACTTTTCTAAGGAGAAAGCGTAGAAGAAGAAAAAAATGTCACAATAAATCAAGCCTTCCCTAGTCTGTCGATCTCCAGAAATGTAGGATTCTTAGCCCCACAAAGTCCCCACGATTAGCTGAAAGCATCAAGACATCTAAAGGCTACCAAGTCGGGGAGGCTGAATTTGAGATGGCAATGAAAGCTTCTCACCATAGTGACTTGCTTTACTTCAAACCATTTGAGGATTCCAGGGAAAGAATAGGCCGTTGTATAGGTGGTACGTTCTATCCACATAGTCTAAGAAGACAAAAAAACCAAAAAGGAACAAGACATAAAATGTATGTATATTTTATATTATACCTATACAAGGAATATTCTAGAACCAGAAGCTCATTTCCCCCCCAATCTGTCTAATGCAAGAATTTATGTCTGGATTCATACAACATGTTAGTCTAGGCCAGGGGTCAGCAACCCGTGGCTCTGGAGCCGCATGTGGCTCTTTCACCCCTCTGCTGTGGCTCCCTGTCGCTGGTCGGCTCCACAATTGATAGGGCTTTCGGTTAGGACAAGTAGAGGAAAAAGGATGCCGCGCTAGGAGGTGACTCTATGATGGGGGGGGGGGGGGGGGGAGAACCGGACTTCCGGTCGGCTCCAGAATTGAACGGGGCATTTCCGGTTAGGATCTCTGTGGTTCTTTGAGTGTTTAAGGTTGCCGACCCCTGGTCTAGGCTAAAACTGAATATGTGACTCATGATGGAGTAGGAACTAGGTAATCAGATGAAGTCATAACATGGTTTGTTTGAGTACAGGTAGTCCTTGACTTACGACCACAATTGTGCCCAAAATTTGTGTTGCTAAGTGAGACATTTGTTAAACGAGTTTTGCTCCATTTTATGACCTTTCTTGCCACAATTGTTAAGTGTAGCACTGCAGTTGTTCAGTTAGTAGCACCTTTGTTAAGTGAATCTCACTTTCCCATTGACTTTGCTTGTCAGAAGGTCATAAAAGGTGATCACATGATCCCAAGACATTGCAAAGGCCATAAATATGAGTCTGTGGCCAACGGTCTGAATTTTGATCACATGACCATGTCGTTAGTGTTAAAAAATGGTCATAAATCACATTTTTCAGTGATGTTGTAACTTTGAACAGTCACTAAATGATCTGTTGTAAGTCGAGGACTATTTTTACAGTATGCAAGAATGCCATTTTGCTAGCTTGACTCATAATCTGGCATGACCACATTATTGGAGGCCAGGGATTGTCAGCTTTTTTGATAATCAGGGGACGATGCTTTCTCACCGTTAGGAAGTTTCTCCTTAATTCCAGGTTGCTTCTCTCTTTCGTTAGTTTCCATCCATTGTTTCTTGTCCTGCCCTCTGGTGCTTTGGAGACTAATCTGACCCCCTCTTCTTTGTGGCAGCCCCTCAAATACTGGAATACTGCTATCATGTCGCCCCTAATTCTTCTTTTCTTTTCAAAAGTTCTCTGATGTTTTTCATTTGAAATAAGAGTCCAGACCAACTGCTAGTCAGCACAGGCAATATTAAGTAAAACTCAAGCTGAACAACTTTAAGTAAAAGAATAAGGGGATCATATTTCCCATATGGCTTAAAATACGACTTTCTCCCCCCACACACACTTCTTCTGAAATTAAAGTTAGAGACATCATTATATTTTGAGGGTTAAACTATATTATGATCTATTCCCCATTCACTTTACTATCATACCATTAAATTTTGTTAAGGTCCCAAATGATGCAACCCTACCAACAAAAATAACCCAGACTTGTGTTCCATCCCTGGACAAAGGGCTTTCCCCCCGCCCCCTTGCATGCATGCATGACCTCCTGCGCACGCACGCACATCTCCCGCATGAGCCCCCCGCGTATCCCGAAAATCAGCTGGCTGGCGGGAGGCGCACGCGCGTGTACGCAATGGAGCTGAGCTGGGTGATGGCTCGCGTGCCCGCAGAGCTCTGCATAGCAGCTGTGGCACGCATGCCATAGGTTCGCCATCATGGTTTTAGGGTTTGAATAACTGTTGATAATTATGTCCTATTGCTTGCTACATGTTTTGTACCAAAATGCTAGAATTTAAACCTCCGAAATTGAGGAATCAAAGAATCAAGCTAGAAAAGCCAACATATGAAAAGCATGGTGTGTCACGTCATGAAAGGAAAAAAAAATGACAGGGATAGCAGAGAAGAAATGACTCACTGCAAATTCATTCTCGGGATCTTTTTCTCCTTTCCGGAAAGGCCTTGAGTGTTGGAACTTTTGCACTTCGTTGGATCTATAAAAGCTAAAGCAGCAGATTTATTTATTTATTTATTTTGTTATTCTTATATGCCGCCCAGATGAAAACAACTTCAAATCTCAGCCAACACCCAAAATCTAAGTCTGATATCAGTGCTATAACAATCCAGGTTAGTGGATAATGAAAGCAGTAGAACACATGAATGCATGCTAAGCAGGTACTTCATTCCATTTCCTACATTACTGAGCCGAGGTGGCGCCAAGGTGGCGCAGTGGTTAGAGTGCAGCACTGCAGGCTACTTCAGCTGACTGCTAGTTCGGCAGTTCGGCTGTTCAAATCTCACCGGCTCAAGGTTGACTCAGCCTTCCATCCTTCTGAGGTCGGTAAAATGAGGACCCAAATTGTTGGGGGCAATATGCTGAGCTCTGTAAACCGCTTAGAGAGGGCTGTAAAGCACTATGAAGCAGTATATAAGTCTAAGTGCTATTACTATTGCTATACAGTATTACTGTGGTTTGTCCAATTTTGGCTAAATTACTGCATTTTATTCAACGAAAAAGCTAAACTATGGCTTAGTGGCATATAGACAATTTACAACTACGTCGCATATAGACAATTTACAACTACATCGCCTCCGATCTGATCTAAATGTAGTTCATAAAATCATATACCAAAATGTCCTTCCTGTTAATGACTACTTCAGCTTCAACCGCAACAATACACGAGCACGTAATAGATTCAAACTAAATGTAAAGCGCCCCAAACTCGATTGCAGAAAATACGACTTCAGCAACAGAGTGATCAATGCCTGGAATGCACTACCGGACTCTGTGGTTTCTTCCCCAAACCCCAAAAACTTTAACCTTAGACTGTCTACAGTCGACCTCTCCTCGTTTCTAAGAGGTCTGTAAGGGGCGTGCATAAGCGCACCACTGTGCCTACCGTCCCTGTCCTACTGTCCTATTGTCCTCTTTTATCGTTACTTTTTACTTATGTTTATACAAATTACTACTATACATGTTTGACAAATAAATAAATTAAATAAATAAAAATAAATAAGAATCAGGGTATTTAAATGATCTGATCTAATGCTCCATCTAAAACATTTCAAAATCGTAGTTCCAGATACATCCCTATGAAACAGCCAGACCTGTCTTCTAAGATGGGGATAGGTTGATTCATGCCTTCAGCTGTCAAGAATGTAGAAGTCAGTCTTTCTGCATTTTGGTCTTTATGAAACAGGGTAAAGCAGCCCTTCGCTAAGTAATTTGTTTCTAGATGCGGAGAGATAAATTGGAGGTGAATCCTTACTTTAGAATCTGTTCTGGAACAGGCTTGTCTTTGTAACTTGGAGGAAGGTTCATGACAGGCTTAACTAAGAAACACTGTATGTCTGTATGCACAAATTAAGGAAAAAAGGAACAAGAAGGTGACCAGAAGGTGGACAAGAAGATCCTATGATCTGTTCCCCATTAAGAAAAAAATGAATACTTAGGAGGGGCTACAATCACAACAACTGTTTTACCCCATGCACTAAACCAAGTAAGTTATAATCCTAGTTGTGGTACACAGACATGCTAAGCTTGATCAATTTCAACTATGGTTAGTTTTGGAATGTGTCTTATGGTATTGTGTGAATCCAGGCTAATGGCTAGTTTTTATTTCAGTGTCCTGCAAGAATGCAGAACCTTGGTAACCAGGTTAAGCTTTTTGTGTGAATACAGCCTGACATATTGACAATGGTGTTGAATATCTTTATCCAATATGAACACTTCCAGATCTCATTTGGGATAGTTGCAATACAGAACATCTGGAGAGATTGAGATGGAAAGGGCTGGTGTAGATACTTTATACTGATTATAAAGTAGGACTGAGAGGTTGTACTTAGCAGCATATGGTCATCACACTAATTGTGTAAGCAGAAATGTACTGTGAAAAGAGAGACTAGAGCCGAAAATGATACTCCCAAATTATGCAGGTAATACTGGGCTAGGTTGAGAAATAATCTGTGCTAAAGCTCTGTTTACAGATGTACCTACAATACGGATACCTTATACAGTATTAACTTTCCACGGAATATGAAGAAGACCTGAAATAGTCTGGAAATATCAATCAACTTACAGAATAAACAACCTAAATGAAAATTCAAGTACCGTATTTTTCAGAGTATAAGACGCACCGGAGTATAAGATGCACCTTAGTTTTGGGGGAGGAAAATAGGGGAAAAAATCTACCTACCAGGTATTCGTCTGGCTAGCATCTTTAGTCTGTTCGGCTTCAGCACATTATTTTATCCCCTGGTTAGGGCTGAAAAAAACCTTCTTCAAAGGGAGTAGCAATGAAAAAAGCCTGCAAAGACTTAGGGCTGGAAAAAATCTTCTTCAGAGGAAGTAGCAATGAAAAAATCCTGCAAGCTGGGAAGATCGTTAGCACCTCCTTAGGGCTGAAAAGACCTTTTTCAGAGGAGTAGGAATGAAAAAAAACCTGGAAAGATGGAGTAGGAAGCTGGGAAGATCATTAGCATCTTGTTAGGGCTGGGGAAAAAAGCTTCAAAAAAAAAGAGAGCTACATTTGGAGTATAAGACGCACCCAAATTTTCAGCCTCTTTTAGGGGGGAAAAAGGTGCGTCTTATACTCTGAAAAATACGGTAAGTCAACCTTGGAAAAATGGAAAAAGGAGCGGGGTAGTCAGACATTTGAGGGGAAAAAAAATAACCCACAAGTTGGTTATATAAAAGCCCAACAATGAAATCTCTGACATTAATCTGTTTCGAGTGACAGAATAATGGAAATTGGACTTATTTTTCAAATTCTCAGAACTTAGCAGGGAACCTAAATGAAATCCAAATTGGTTTACAGTTGATTTCCAAGTCTTGCTTTGGATCCAGGCATCCAACTTCTGTCTTTAATGCCTAGTTTATGATGGACTTCAGGCAAACCATTTGGATCTCAATGGCAAATAGACCAGATAAAGACACTGTACAGTCCATTTCTGATACCGGAAGTGAGCCAGGACTGGTTCATCCCTCCCATCATCAGCTGTGCCAGTTTTCTACTCTCCATATCAACTTTTGTTATCTAAGTTAGCTCCTAAACTCTTCCTTCCTTCCCAAAAGATACATTGTTTAAGAGAAGCTTTGACATCTTCTGTTGGTGGGGCGGTGCTGCTCATCTTCTCAGCATTTGGAAACTGGGTGAGCAGTTTCACAATGAAGTCTTCCCTCCTTTCATATTCCTTTCCACGGTAGATGAACATCTTGTTCTAAAAGAGGCAAGTATTAGAAATTAAATTGGGAGAACCACAACATTCTCAGCATTGGGGAGAATAGGAAAACAGAACGGAGACTTCAAGCAATGGAGTTTTGTAGATATAGTTTTGTAGAAATATTTCACAAGAAGAGTCCTTCACTCCTCCGCTCACAACAAAATACCTTATTCCACCGGACTTGAAATACTGGGATTAGACAATTTACAACTACGTCGCCTCCGATCTGATCTAAATGTAGCTCATAAAATCATATACCAAAATGTCCTTCCTGTCAATGACTACTTCAGCTTCAACCGCAACAATACACGAGCACGTAATAGATTCCAACTAAATGTAAAGCGCTCCAAACTCGACTGCAGAAAATACGACTTCAGCAACAGAGTGATCAATGCCTGGAATGGACTACCTGACTCTGTCGTTTTTCCCCCAAACCCCAAAAACTTTAACCTTAGACTGTCTACAGTCGACCTCTCCCCGTTTCTAAGCGGTCTGTAAGGGGCGTGCATAAGCACACCACTGTGCCTACCGTCCCTGTCCTACTGTCCTATTGTCCTCTTTTATCGTTACTTTTTACTTATGTTTATACAAATTACTACTATACATGTTTGACAAATAAATAAATAAATAAAATAAAATAAATAAAGTGTTTGGTTTGGAGTGGCTTGAGTCTAAAACAGACTCTCAATGTTTCCAATTGTTCAAAGGTATATACCAAATTCTTTTTTTTTTTTTTGAAGCTTTCCCAATTATTATCTAAAAGCAGGCAGGTCTTGGGTTAAGTTGCTAAGCTTGGGGTCTTATGGAGACGCTCATCGTTGGAGGTGGCTGATGGACTAACTAGGAAAAGACTGCTTCTGTACTGATCTTACGTTTCTATTTAATGTATTTAATATTTTTAATATGTTCTGTATTTATTTATGATTTTAATTGCAAGATGCGTTGTTGTTTTTAGATTGAGATGGGCACCATATACATTTAACAAATAATTAAATGATTAAATTAAGCCGAGGTGGCGCAGTGGTTAGAATGCAGTACTGCAGCTCCTTCTGCTGACTGCCGGCTGCCTGCAATTTGGCAGTTCGAATCTCACCAGGCTCAAGGTTGACTCAGCCTTCCATTCTTCCGAGGTGGGTAAAATGAGGACCCAGATTGTTGGGGGCAATATGCTGAACTCTGTAAACCGCTTAGAGAGGGCTGTAAAGCACTGTGAAGCGGTATATAAGTCTAAGTGCTATTGCTAAAATAAATACTGCTGGATAACTATATACTGCTTGCATTGTGCAAAACCTACAATGAGAATCACTGAGAAACTGGCTTCACACACAGTAAACCTTTGCAGTTAGTCCTGGAATGCAATAACCGACAATGTAGAGGGATAAACATATTTTGCACTACATTCAAACCCAAGATCTTTTTTTCCTTTGCTCAGACAAATAAAGATCTATAAAACAGAACAAATCTATAGAACAGCTTGCCTCCAGAAGTTGTGAATGCTCCAACATTGGAAGTTTTTAAGACGATGTTGGATAACCATTTGTCTGAAGGGGTGTAGGGTTTCCTGCCTAAGCAGGAGGTTGGACTAGAAGACCTCCAAGGTCCCTTCCAACTCTGTTATTATTCCATTATTCTAAAACCCAAACACAGCTCTGAAGTCCAGCTTATTAGAAGTCTGGAACGCCAGATATTTTAATTGTGGATATAGTGCTAAGATTTTCCAACGCCAACCTTCCAGGAAGAACACACTTGCATGTTTGTTACCAATAAGCCAGAATTCCTATCCCATTTAGCTAAATATGTTGTGTACATATGGCCAATATCTTCGCTAAATATCAAGGAAAGAGAATAGAAGTTGGTAGACTTATTTTTGAACTAATTTTGCATGGAAATAAAAACAAATCAGGAACTACAGGCAGTCCTCAACCAACCACCACAACTGAGGCCAAAATTTCTGTTGCTAAGCAAGACAGTTGTTAAGTGAGTTTGGCCCCATTTTTACCACCTTTCTTGCCACAGTTGTCAAGTTAATTTCCTCGCACGACCCCGGGACACTGCAACTGTCATAAATATGTACCAGTTGCCAAGCACCTGAATTTTGATCAAATGACCATGGGGATGTTGCAGCAGTTGTAAGTGTGAAAGTGTGAAAAACAGTTGTAAGTCACTTTTTCCAGTGCCGTTGTAACTTTGAATGGTCAATAAACAAATGGTTCTAAATCAAGGACTATGCTGTACTAGCATTTCTCTCTGTTTTCAGTCTAGTCCAGGGGTCAGAAACCCGCGGCTCTGGAGCCGCATGTGGCTCTTTCATCCCTCTGCTGCGGCTCCCTGTTACTCAAAATATGCATCCCAATCGCCAATGTGTGATATCCCCCGGCACACAATTTATTGAGCTTTTCGAGCCCCGGTAGGTCAACCATGGATAAATCCAAGAAAAGAAAAGTTTCAGAAGAAAACAGAATGTTTAATTCAACTACATATACTAGTTCTGTGGCCGCTCAGGAAATAGGCACGGGAAGGGTTTTGTGGCTCCCGGTGTTTTCTTTTCTGTGGGAAACGGGTCCAAATGGCTCCTTGAGTGTTTAAGGTTGCCGACCCCTGGTCTAGTCTGCATTACTTCTAAGGCCATTAAGGAGGCCTTGTATATAAATTGTACAGTACATACGTACATTCTGAGAAAGCCACAACAATTTCTCTGTGGCTAACAGGAAAACAAAAAGTTTGGATGAACTGTGAAAGCAAAACTTGCTGGTATTTGCAGCAACACTCACCTAAATGCGTTACTAGATAATGGTATTTTAGTTAACCCTTTATCAGTGGGATAAGGCACAGCCGGTGTATCTGTGTTGCTTATTCAGAGATGAAGCTCTGTCCATTTGGATTAAAGATGGGAGTTAATTATAATTACAGGATTGTAGGCTACTGTCAGGCCGAAGCCATTTTAGTTGGGGTCTTTGGTCTGCCACACTTTATGCTATTTTAAAATATATTCTTAGCTGTGGGAATTTGGGAGGGGTCATTGCATGAGGGATGTCTGCATGTAGCCATAACAAATTCCTTCTAGATGGTCAAGGTCATTCTTTGTCTTTGCACTCCTGCACCTGCACGGAAGGAGATGGGAGGTACTGCCAAGTTGGCAGATGAAGATTGGTCAACGTGATGGACTTGGGGGTGTGGGGACAAGGGCTTGAACTTTCAACTGGGTGGAGAAACCCTGGGACTTCAGATTCGGGTTTCTGCCAGATGTGCCTACATGGCTCTGCTAATAAATTGGAACTTTGAGGAAAGTTTGCCTCGGACTCTGATTTAGATTTCGATGCTATTTGGAACCCTGACAGCTACATCCCAGGGTTATTCAGGACCATCACAGACACCCACTTAGCATCCTTACCCGAAGAAAGGAAGGAAATCCGTGGCCAAAATATCCAACAGCAAAATATTCTGGTTGAGGCCTCATTGCTTTCATAATGTTCTCATAGAAGGTAGCCCTTTTTTTCTGCACATACATGTTAAAAAGAAGAGTAGATTGAGCAGTGAATTAAATTATTATTATTATTATTATTATTTTTACGTTTCTTCACCCTAGACACCCATTTGTACTACTGCTTCCCAAGCTTCTAATGCAGTGTTTCTCAACCTTGGCAGTTTGAAGATGTGTGGACTTCAACTCCCAGAATTCCACAGCCAGCTGGCTGGGGAATTCTGGGAGTTGAAGTCCACACATCTTCAAACTGCCAAGGTTGAGAAACACTATTCTAATGTATTGCTTGTCTCTCAATCAGGAAGATAAGAAAATGCTTTTGGAACCCATACGATTGATATTCCTCCCAGTATTTTTTTCACCCAGTAGACAATGAAAGACCTCCTCCTCTTACCAAGAGATTGCCAAGGCTCTCATAGTCAAAGACTTTGTTCTCGTACATGTCAGCCAATTCTTTGCTTAGCTGGATGGCTTTCTCCCACATCTTCAAGGAGTTAAAAGGAAAAGAGATAAAACAGATCATTCATTCATGAAAAGGGATGAATGAAAGCATATTCCGCATGGCTACTCCATACTATTTGTGATGTTCTACTTCTACTTTAATATTGCTTGTGGTCTTCTCAGTTGATTCTGGTGGGTTTTAAGTGCTGAAACTGCCTTTCCTTCATTTTCCCACATGGGCCTTGCATGTTCCACCTTTGTGCTCCTGGGCGGCGCAGCAGTTAGAGTGGGGTACTGCAGGCCACTTTAGCTGACTGTGATCCGCAGGTCAGCGGTTCAAATCTCACCGGCTCAAGGTTGACTCAGCCTTCCATCCTTCCGAGGTAGGTAAAATGAGGACCCAGATTGTTGGGGGAAATATAAATATACATTGCTTACTGGTGTAAACCGCTTAGAGAGTGCTTGCACTGTGAGGCGGTATATAAATCTCACAAATAAATAAATACTTCCCTTCGACCGGTCAGGTCCCACAGAGTGGGCCTCCTCCAGGTCCCGTCAGCCAAACAATGCTGACTGGCAGGGCCTAGGGGGAGGGCCTTCTCTGTAGGGGCCACTGCTCTCTGGAACCAACTCCCCCCGGAGATCCGAATCATCCCCACCCTGCTGGCCTTCCGGAAAGCCATTAAGACATGGCTCTTCCTGAAGGCGGGGTGATTTTGAGACGACCTTCCATCTGACGTCTCCCCCATGTTTGTATGATGTGTATGTTTTCAAAGTTGTTTTAAATTGTTTTTAACAATTTATTTGATGTTCCCTAAAATGTTGTACGCGCCCTGAGTCCTGAGGGAGTAGGACGGCATAGAAGAACTTCGAATGAATAAATAAATAAATGAATAAATAAATGAATAAATAAATAAATAAATAAATGAATGAATGAATGAATGAATGAATGAATGAATGAATAAATAAATAAATGAATGAATGAATGAATGATTGAATGAATGAATGAATGAATGAATGAATGAATGAATGAATGAATGAATGAATAAATAAATAAATAAATAAATGAATGAATGAATGAATGAATGAATGAATAAATAAATAAATAAATGAATGAATGAATGAATGAATGAATAAATAAATAAATAAATGAATGATTGAATGATTGAATGAATGAATGAATGAATGAATGAATGAATGAATGAATGATTGAATGATTGAATGAATGAATGAATGAATGAATGAATGAATGAATGTACATTTAACTGAAGCCTTTGTATGGATGGCATATACATCAGAATAAGTTCTGGAGTTTCATGTTTTCCTAGTCCTTCACATGCATCATAGGTACTCAGTGTTTTAAATTGTAAAAAATATATATACTGCTTTACCTTTCCAAGAGTAAAGGACCTACCAGTGGTAGGATCAGAAAGGCCTTCGTGGATTTAAAAAAAAAAAGATGAAGGCATGCCAGGGCTGTCTGAAATTCCTAGCTCTCTGGAGAAGGCTCTATTTGGTCACCAAGAGTTGACTACGGCTTGATGATACATATCGTGATCAATAAATAATTGTGAAAATGAATAACTTGAGACAAGCCACCCTATCCATTTGAAATTCCAGCGAGAGCAAATTAAGGAACACAGGAATCATGTCCACCCCATCCCTATCAAGGTTGAGGATGCCTGTGACAAGACTCACTTTGCCTCTGTCGAAGAAGACGATGATTTCTTGGTAAAGCTTCTCCTTCAGTTCCTGTTGTGAGTAGACATAATAGCTGTCCCTCTGAAGCAGATGCTGAACACATGGCTGATCAGACCACTGGGTTAAGAAAGAAAGACCAGATGGAATTAAGGACATCATATGCAATTTTGCTCTAGCTCCACTTCTAGAATAGGGTGTTCCATCGTGTTAAGGACCTGAAGAATCAAAAAGCGTTCGTCTGGAATAGATGAAGAAGAGAGTAATCTCTTGATCTTCCACAGTTAATGCCTTAGTTGCTGCTGATGCTTTGAATATTCCTCTCAGCAGCGTGTAAATTATAATTTGAAAGCATAATAACAACCTAGACAAGTTGAAGTATTTTTGCTACGTGTTTGGCCAAAGAGGCAAGATTCCACTTGTTTTGGACAGCTTTCAATCCTTGATGAGATTCGGTGTAGCAGTTTGAATTGCTTTTGATCCCATCCTTGTTTTGGATTCTCCAGGAGAACTGGAGAAACGAAACAAGATTTTTTTTTCTATCTATCTATCTATCTATCTATCTATCTATCTATCTATCTATCTATCTATCTATCTATCTATCTATCTATCTCTATCTCTATCTCTATCTCTATCTATCTATCTATCTATCTATCTATCTATCTATCTATCTATCTATCTATCTATCTATCTATCTATATCAATTTTAGTCTGTGCTGTTATGCCTAATCTGGTTGTACCTCCTGTGTAGATATAGTCTAGCCCAGGGGTCAGCAACCCGCGGCTCTGGAGCCGCATGTGGCTCTTTCATCCCTCTGCTGCGACTCCCTGTCACAAGTCGGCTTCACAATTGATAGGGCTTTCGGTTAGGACAGGTAGAGGAAAAAGGACGCCGCGCAAGAGGAGACTCTACGGTGGGGGAACAAGACTTCCAGTTGGCAGAGGAAAAAGGACGCCGTGCTAGGAGGAGACTCTATGGTGGGGGAACAGGACTTCCGATCGGCTCCAGAATTGAAGTGGGGGCTCTTCCGATTTGGACTTTGGTGGCTCTTTGAGTGTTTAAGGTTGCCAACCCCTGGTCTAGCCATACCTTAACACACTGTTTCTCAACATTGGCAAAGTTTAAGATGTGTGGATTCAAGTCTCAGAATTGGCTGGGGAATTCTAGGAGTTAAAGCCCACACATTTTAAACTTGTCAAATGCTGCCTTAACAAAATGTAAATTCGATTACTGCAAAGCGTCGTACATGGACCTACTCTTCAAGATTTCCCACACTTACTTACCTGAAGTAACTCTGCATGAAGAAGGAGTGTGTAAGCTGCCTCAGTGTAGCTTTCAGAATCAGTGTGCAAATCTCGGAGCTTATATAAGTACCTAGAAAACAACAATATACTGTCTGAGAATCAGAAGTACTATATTAATTTGTAACGGCTTATTCAGAAATCTGAAGACCTACTGATGTTACCTGATGTATATATCTTCTCTTTTCTTTTCTTTATAAAAATTCTGCAAAAAGGAAAAACAAGTTTGGGAATAACCAAATGATTTCAGTAATAGAATGTAAAAAATGTACAACTTTTGATCCCGTTCGGACATCACGTCAAGCTTGTCAGTTGAGAATCTAAACTAAGCTTTTGAGCCTGTATTCAAGCTACGGATTTTTCAAACTGTAGTTGATGTAAATCAAACTCTGCAAAATATTGTTGGCCAACTTAGGACATCACTAAATTCTAGTTCAATCTCCATACCTATGGTTTGATGTGATGCTTGAACTGATTCTACATATAGTTCATACGACATATGGTGGAACAGTGTTCAACTAGCACTAATGTAACTTTTGGTCACATTCACTGGAGAAGAGCCTAATGCTGGGAAAGATGGAGGGCAAAAGAAGAAGGGGACGACAGAGAATGAGGTGGCTGGATGGAGTCACTGAAGCAGTCGGCATGAGCTTCAATGGACTCCAGAGGATGGTAGAGGACAGGAAGGCCTGGAGGAACGTTGTCCATGGGGTTGCGATGGGTCAGACACGACTTTGCAACTAACAACAACAACAACAAACTTTTGGTCCAAATCCTTGAAAGGATAAAACTGATTCAAGCTAGTTACAAGCTATTGGCCAATTAGACTAATTAATAATGGAAACTGGCATGCAAGGAAACCCTAGGAACATGCCATCGTAAGGTTCTCGAGGGTGAAAAATGGCAGCAAATGATAATCACATGACTCCATACTGCTTTAAGTGGGGTGTAAGACAAAGCGCTTCATATTGTGAGCCCTTAGGACAGTGTTTCTCAACCTTGGCAGTTTGAAGATGTGTGGACTTCAACTCCCAGAATTCCCCAGCTGGCTGTGGAATTCTGGGAGTTGAAGTCCACACATCTTCAAACTGCCAAGGTTGAGAAACACTGCCTTAGGATCAGTGGTAAAAGTGACTCACTCATACTTAACTACCATCTGTAATATGGGAATAATACTGCTTTGCCTTAATAGGATTGGTGGTCAACATGACTGTCCAGGGAGCTTACAAAAGTGTCAGGGTTCCAAATAGCACACCCAATGGAATCAAAACTCCAAGGCAGGCATATTCTTCAAAGCATAGATCTATTAGGCATGTCACATTGGCACATCTGGGGAAACCTGACTCTAAACCCCACCCTCGGGTTTCCCCCCAGTTAAAAGTATAGTTTTCCTTCCCCTGCCCATGCAATCCATCTCAGGGTCCAATCAGTCCAAGGGACAGTTGGTCTCAGGTCCCACCTCTTTGTACATGGTGGGAAAGTCCTTGGCTCTCAGAGGAAAGAATTTTATTTTGGCTACAATCCCCCAGCTATCTCTACCTCCCCCATACCGTTCCCACAGCTCGACTCATCTCCACTGTAGAAGCCCTGAAGGTGCCCGGGAAAAATGGCTTAAGGGCTGACAAAAAGCACTTTTCCTATGAGAGGTGCTGCAGACATAATTACAGTGGAACTCACACCCAAGCCAATGTGGTTTTTGTGGTGACAATGAGGGCCAAAGGATCTCACAACGGATTCACTGGGTGGCTGCGTGGAACCAGGGGTGAAATCCAGCAGGTTCCGACAGGTTCTGGAGAACCGGTAGCGGAGATTTTGAGTAGTTCGGAGAACAGGCAAATACCACCTCTGGCTGGCCCCAGACTGCGGCGGGAATGGGGATTTTGCAGTATCCTTCCCCCAGGAGTGGGGTGGGAATGGAGATTTTGCAGTATCCTTCCCCCAGGAGTGGGGTGGGGATGGAGATTTTGCAGTATCCTTCCCCCAGGAGTGGGGTGGGGATGGAGATTTTGCAGTATCCTTCCCCCAGGAGTGGGGTGGGGATGGAGATTTTGCAATATCCTTCCCCCAGGAGTGGGGTGGGGATGGAGATTTTGCAGTATCCTTCCCCCAGGAGTGGGGTGGGGATGGAGATTTTGCAGTATCCTTCCCCGAGGAGTGGGGTGGGGATGGAGATTTTGCAGTATCCTTCCCCCAGGAGTGGGGTGGGAATGGAGATTTTGCAGTATCCTTCCCCCAGGAGTAGGTAAGGAATGGAGATTTTGCAGTATCCTTCCCCCAGGAGTGGGGTGGGAATGGAGATTTTGCAGTATCCTTCCCCCAGGAGTGGGGTGGGGATGGAGATTTTGCAGTATCCTTCCCCCAGGAGTGGGGTGGGGATGGAGATTTTGCAGTATCCTTCCCCCAGGAGTGGGGTGGGGATGGAGATTTTGCAATATCCTTCCCCCAGGAGTGGGGTGGGGATGGAGATTTTGCAGTATCCTTCCCCCAGGAGTGGGGTAGGAATGGAGATTTTGCAGTATCCTTCCCCTGCCATGCCCACCAAGCCACGCCACGCCCACCAAGCCACGCCCACAGAACCGGTAGTAAAAAAAAACTGGATTTCACCACTGGTGGAAACCCTTCTTTTGTAGTCTCAGCCCCCAACCTGTATAATGGGAACAAGAGTGACTGCCTTGCATGGTAGTGATGAAAGTGAGCAATGATGATAGGCCCATTGCAGATAAGGAAAGATCACGCTAAACCTACAGTATATAAGCTCCTGAGCTTCTAATGCAGCAGGTCCAAAGTTGGTCTATGGGTCTAAAGTGGTTTCATAGGAACCAAGATTTGCACCCGGCTCTACGTTCTCCCCTTACCAGTAAGTTGACAGTGCAACTCATGCGGTTCTCCTTGCTCCCATCATGCATAATCGCTCGGTAATCCAAAAGGTTCTCAAGCAGGCTGCTAACCAGCAGGGCAAAGACTTCACCTGAGCTTGACAGGTATTTATGCTTCCGGCAGTGCTCCAGGAGGCTGCAGACATTTCCATTGATGGAATCAAAAAAGAAGAGAGGAGAAAATAGAAAAACAGAGCACCTGTGTTGGATGAGACCCAAAGATGTGGAAGTAAAAAGCTTATAGGGAAGGGAACTATGGAGACCAATCATCTGCATTAATCTTTTGGATATTACTGATTGATTTTTACTTTATTTCTAAGCTATTTTTAGTATAAGAGTTCAAAGCAAAAGGTAAGAATACAAGGAAGTGTCTCTCTCTCTCTCTGTGTGTGTGTGTATATATATGTATGTGTGTGTGTGTGTGTGTGTGTGTGTGTGTGTGTAGAGAGAGAGAGACGGGGGAGAGGGAGGGAGAGGGAGGGAGGGAGTGGGAGGGAGAGAGAGGGAGAGAGCGAGTGGGAGAGAGAGTGAGGGGGAGGGAGGGAAAAGGAGGGATGGAAAGAGAGAGAGAGTGTGTGAGACGGAGAGAGAGAGAGAGAGGAGAGAGAGAGGGGAGAGAGAGGGGGGAGGGAGGGAAAAGGAGGGATGGAAAGAGAGAGAGAGAGGGAGGGAGAGGGAGAGAGAGCAAGAGAGTGGGAGAGAGGGAGGGAGGGGGAGGGAAAGAGAGGGAGAGAGCGAGGGGCAGAGAGAGCGAGGGGGTGGGAGGGAGGGAAAAGGAGGGATGGAGAGAGAGAGAGAGAGACGGAGAGAGAGAGAGAGGGAGAGGGAGACAGAGAGGAGAGAGAGACGGGGGAGAGGGAGGGAGAGGGAGAGAGAGCAAGAGAGAGGGAGAGAGGGAGGGAGGGGGAGGGAGAGAGGGGGGGAGAGCGGGGGGAGAGAGAGGAAGGGGGAGGGAGGGGAAAGGAGGGGAAAGGAGGGATGGAGAGAGAGAGACACGAAGAGAGAGAGAGAGAGAGGAGAGAGAGAGAGAGAGAGAGAGAGAGAGAGAGAGAATGCTGTGGAAAATAGGTCATTCACATGAAACTACAATGTGACTATTTGTACAGATGGTCCTCAACTTACAGATATTTATTTAGTGACCATTCAAAGTTACAACGGCAATGGAGAAAGTGGCGTTTGAGCAATCCTTCTCTTATAAGCATGCAGCATCCCCCATGGTCACATGGTCATAATTTGGATGCTTTAACAACTGGCATTATTTAGGACAGTTACAGCACCCTGGGGTCAGCCATATGACCACCATTTGTGACCTTCTCAGACAAGGGAAGTCAATGGAGGAAGCCAGATTCACTTAGTGACCACATGATTCACTTAACAACTGTGGTGATTTTGCTTAACAACTGTGAGAAAAAGCTCATAAAATCTGGCATGACTCATTTAACAACTCCCTTGCTTAGCAGTGGAAATTCTCATCCCAACTCCCAACGTTCCTCTGCGGTGGCCTAGAGGTGGAGCTCTTGCCTCACAATCAGCAGGTTGTGAGTTCAATCCTAGGTAGAGGCAAATGTAGGGTCTCCTGCTTGGGCAGGGGGTTGGACTAGATGACCTGTAAGGTCCCTTCCAACTCTGTTAAATCTGTTTAAAGCTGTGATCTAAGTCAAGGATCAGCTGCATTGGCATAGCATGTTTTGTGAACAGACCCATTGTGTTTCGCTAATAGAAGCTTAAATTTTGCTAGCAAACACAGCTAGTAAATACGAAATGCTGTGCTAAATTCCGGCTGAGTATTAGAAAACGGAGCATCCTTCCTAAAACCTGTTTGACAATAGAATGAGTTACTGACAGAGGAGATAAGCTCCTCTTTTCTGAGTTGTGTTCAAATAAATGCCACCTATCAAGAATGCTGTTGTTTAAATTCCTCATTGGATGGCTGAAGGCTTGACCTCCAAATGGCCCCTTTCAATGCTATGATTCTGTAACTCAAATATATATCTGTCTAGATATATAGTCTATATTGTCTAGACAATATAGTTTGTCGACTATAGAAAACTGCCTGGATGGTCCCAGGAGGGGCTGAAAGGCAAAAGGAAGCTGTGATGTTTCCTTCCATACACCAGGATGACTCGACAGAATAAACATATATAACCCTTTCCTGGTGAAGAGCTGATTGGGAATAGAACCTTGTGGCCTAGAGGTTAATCTTCTGACTTTCAAGCAGACTGCCCAGGTTCAATTCCCACTACGGGTATGGCTATCTGACGAGAGCAAAATAGCTCGAAATAGATCTATAATAGTCTCCCTTTATTTTCATTTATCAGCAAAAAAAAATGTTACATATATATGTATATATATATATATATATATATATATATATATATATATATATATATATATATATATATATATATATATATATATATATATATATATATATATATATATATATATATATATATAATATATATATAATCTTTTGCTTCAGATTGAATGCTTACACCTATATGAAAATTCAATCAACGCACAGATTAACTGACAATGAATGTGTGTGTATAAATTCATAAAAAAACGTTCACACTGGAGACTAAAAGGAGTATCTGTCTCGTGCTCATGTGATATACGTGCATGGCATGCTTTGCAAGCTGACACGTTCCCTGTGCAATGCAATGTGAGAAAGCAAGACATTTATTTATTTATTTATTTTGTGAGATTTATATATTGCCTCAAAGTGCACGCACTCTCTAAGCGGTTTACACCAGTAAGCAATGTATATTTATTTACATTGCCCCCAACAATCTGGGTCCTCATTTTACCTACCTCGGAAGGATAGAAGGCTGAGTCAACCTTGAGCCGGTGAGATTTGAACCGCTGACCTGCGGATCAGTGTCAGCTAAAGTGGCCTGCAGTACCTGCCTCTAACCGCTGCGCCACCTCGGCTCTTACATTACTCAAGACATTACAAAACGTTACCTGGAAGATAATCAAGATCACTCACACACTTACAGTTTCTCCAGCAAGATCTTGTACTGTTCATCTCCCCGGCCTCCTTCCACTTCTTGATCTAATTTAGTGATCAGCTCGTTTTCAAACTGCAATTTACAGATCAAAATGAAAAAACAACAACACACCATTGTTTAAAAGGTTTCCATTAAATAATTAAAAAATAAATAAATCAGAACACAAGGTGGTCCCCAAACTCTTCAGCCCATCGATTCCTTCAAGAAATTTCAGATTGTTCATTGACCCCCCCCCATTTAATATGAAAATAATTTAATAAGTGTTACTTTAAGTCAGAGGTCTTCAAACTTGTCAACTTTAAGACTTGTGGACTTCAACTCCCAGAATTCTCCAGCCAGCTACTTTAGTCCAGAAGTCTTAAAGTTGACAAGTTTGAAGACCTCTGCTTTAAGTAATAGTACACGACGACTACTACTACTACTACTACTACTACTACTACTACTACTACTACTACTAATAATAATAATAATAATAATAATAATTTATTTTTTTTACAAATGCAATCAAAGCCAAGATTGAAAAATCAGCTGATGACCCAAAATGCAGACTTTGCAAGGAAGCTGATGAAACAATTGATCACATCCTCAGCGGCTGCAAGAAAATCGCACAGACGGACTACAAACAGAGGCACAACTACGTGGCCCAGATGCTTCATTGGAACCTGTGCCACAACTACCACCTACCAGTGGTAAAGAACTGGTGGGATCATAAACCTGAGAAAGTAGTTGAAAACAAACATGCCAAAATACTTTGGGACTTTCGAATTCAGACTGACAAGGTTTTGGAACATAATACGCCAGACCTCACGATTGTGGAAAAGAAAAAAGTATGTATCATTGATGTCGCCATACCATGTGACAGTCGAATTGATGAAAAACAACAAGAAAAACTTAACCGATATCAGGACCTTAAAATCGAATTACAACGACTCTGGCATAAACCAGTACAGGTGGTCCCAGTGGTAATCGGCACACTGGGTGCTGTGCCAAAAGACCTTAGCCGGCATTTGAAAACAATAAACATTGACAAAATCATGATCTGTCAGTTGCAAAAGGCCACCGTACTTGGATCTGCGCGCATCATACGAAAATACATCACACAGTCCTAGACGCTTGGGAAGTGTTCGACTTGTGATATAGTGATACGAAATCCAGCATATAAATCTCGTTTGCTGTGTATTACATTTTTTGTGAAATAATAATAATAATAATAATAATAATAATAATAATAATAATAATAATAATAATAATAATAATAATAATAATAATAATAATAATAATAATAATAGACAATTCAAGACTGCTTATTGCTTGTGCTGACCATCCAATCCTTGGTAACACTGTCCCACTGCTAGCCACCTTCCGTACAGGACTAGAGATTAGTATGAATTTCTACAGATGATCCCAGAAGATCAACTGATGCCAAGTGACTCTTCATCATTTGTCAACCATCTATTAACCCCCAGACATTTACTGATTCCCTTTTAACCCCCATTTATTGACCCATTGGATAGTCCCATTGACCCTTGATATTATTTTGAGGAGCCCTAAGATAGATGGATCGATCAGCCTTATTTTTATCTCTGTCAAGTCATTTTAGATTAGCCAGTCCTATTGGAAGCCGAATTAACAGTTCAGTTTAGGCAACCATGGTTTGATATTGGTTTAGCTGCACCAACTGCTGAAGTCTGTTCATAGAATTATGCTTTGTCCTAAAGAACCAACCAGGGTTTTGCCTTCAGGTATCTCCCCCTTGCAGGTCTCATCAGTTTATTCATAATTCCTTGCAATTAGTTCTCAAACTTTCCCCATGCTCTAAGCAGTGGTGAAATGCTACTGGTACGCCCCGGTTCGGGCATAGCGGTAGCGGTGGGCGGTGGTGGTTCGGAGAACCGGTGGTGGCAGTAGCGCGAAGCTCCTCCCACTCTCCCGGACGTCACCATTTCCTTGTTTTTTTACACTCTGCGCATGCGCAAAGCCTTCTGCGCATGCGCAAAGCCTTCTGCGCATGCGCAGTGGGTGAAAAAGTGCGCTTGACAGGGAGTGAAGTGCGGGCTTCCGAACCGGTAGGGAAGGTAAGTAGATTTCACTGCTGTCTATAAGCCAATTCTGTACCATATGGAAATTTCTGCTTCCACTGAAGTTGAATTCACATTGCATCATGTCGAAAAAGATAGGGATGGTTGCTTTCCGCAGCTCAGACTCTGGAGTCAAGGTCACTTCCAGAATTGGGCCCACCATGGAAGGGATGAACCTGATCTTATGAGGTCCTGAGAAAACAGAAAAGGGGATGGGGGAAACAGGAGTGAAGATCAAACAGATGGGCTGCTTTTTCTAACACAGCAGCTGCAGTTGAGCCACAAATCCCTCTCAACTCATTTTTTTAAGTCTTTCATAAGCAAACAGTCCAACAGAGACCTTCTGTCACCTCATCCTCCTTTCTCCAAGTTTCCTATGAAATTCTGTAGGGATTTACCATCATATCAATGTATCAGTGGAGATAAGAGGAGGGGAGAGTCGCTATAAAACATTAGGAATGTTTCTTTAGTTCAAATTACTTCTCTTTTTCTTTGCATGTTGTCTTCCATTCTCTCCCATTTAATGGAGACTTCTGAAAACCTTCTCTCTCTTTTTTTTAAATTTTTTTAATTTTTTCTCCACCATTTCCATACATATATCAATGCATATACAGTACCTTAAATTATTTCAACAATATACACAATTACTCATTTTTGTCCAACCATTGTTAAACCAATCTCTTATTTTACACCTATTTTACAATGCACTTCATCAGTCTGTAATTCTTCCTTTCTTTACACTCCCTTCCCTCTATCTCCATCTCTCCCCTCTACTTCCTTACACCTTCTCTCCCTCCTACTTCTCTCCACTCCGTCACCTCTCCCTTCCCCTTCTACTTCCTCTTTCTCCTTCTTTACCTTTCCCAGAGTGATTCTTATCCTAGTTCATCTCATTTATACTAGACTGATATCTTATTACATTTTAAAACTGTCAGCGTTTCTTCCAAATTTATCATTTTTAAGTCATTTTTATACAAACAATTTATTATTTTTGGTATAGGCTATTTCTCTAGTGGAGAAATATAGGCTATTTCTCCTCAATGAAAACCTTCTCAGGAATACTATCATGACCTACCGTTTCCCCCTGAAAATAAGACCGACAGCCCCACCCAGCAGGAGCCCGCTTCCGGCCCACTTCTTCTGCGGCCACTTGCCGCCGCTTGCGTGCGTCGCCCCCAGCCTCCATTTCGCTGTCAGAGACCTTCCGGAAAGGCCTCTGTAACTGAGAAATGGGCTCCGGATTGATGTGCATGGCACCCCCCCCCCCCCCGGTCTTGTTTCGCCATCAGAGGCCTTCCAGAATCAGAGGCCTCTGCATCAAATGAGCTGATGTTCCCAATCATTCTTTCTGTATCCAAGAAGCAATGGCCAAAGAGTCTAACTTTGCAAGCCAATTTGCTCTTTCAATTTGCTTCACTGCTTACCAAGGTTGTACCACATGTCCCTTATCTGGAAGCCAATTTCCTTCCTCATATCTCCATATCTACAAATCGGGAGGGGGAAAAAGAAAAGAAAAGAAAGGAAAAGAAAAAAGGGAGGGAGGGAGGGAGGGAGGGAGGGAGGGAGGGAGGGAGGGAGGGAGGGAGAGAGAGAGAGAGAGAGAGAGAGAGAGAGAGAGAGAGAGAGAGAGAGAGAGAGAGAGAGAGAGAGAGAGAGAGAGAGAGAATGAGAATTCAATGATTTTGCTTAAATCTCTGGGAACAAAATAAATTATTGGATTAAGGTGGTCCCAAGGATCATCTTTGGCATGAAGTCTAAATTGTCCTTTCAAACAAGCATTCTCATTATTGTAACTAATGCTTTAGTTGAAATGTATTTGAATAGAAGTCCAACATTTATTTGCTTGTTTTATTTATAGGATTTATATAACCAACTAATCACACAAGTGATTCTGGTAGCTTACCGAGTTGAAAAAAAAACTGATAAACCACCACATACCACCATCACTACCTCTGGTGTCCAAGGATAAATAATAATCCCATTCACCGAAAAACATGTCAGTAACATCAGTCAGTAATACATCAATAACTGATTAAAGTTGAAGGCAACTGCCACAAAGGCTATAAAAGTTTGGAAGCCTATGGGATGTAGCTGTTAAGGGTGTTGGAGCAAGATTCAAGTTGAAGTAGCTCCTTAATTATGGAGGCTCATCAGATTTTTAGGTGTCATGTTCTTTAGTAGCTTCCTAAAACCAATACTGATTCTGTTCCACAATTGTCACATAAGGTCTTTTTAACGGTATTTATTGAATTGAAAGGGATGAAAAAACCAATATACCTACAGACACAATATATTTCAATGTATATTAAGGCTTTATGATCTTTCTAATGATTTCCTGAGATATGATAAGACGACCATATCATAGGAAAGGAGAAGATTGGTACAGTATTTGCATAACTATCTCCTAGCTCCAAATCAACTAGGAAACCAACTGTTACATGTGGCTATTGTCTTGTTGACCAACATCCTTCACAGGTTCACTGTTGGGGGATAAATTGGGGCTAAGAGCACTACCTATACTTCTTTTGAAATCCAGAGAAAAATCAGAATGTACATTTAACAGGTAAATATTTATTAAAGTAATCAGCCAAGCTTTATGGGCTGATATAACATTAATGCATGCTTTTAGATATACCCGTCCTTCCGATTTTCAGTATCATTCATTTAGGAAAACGTGATGGTACAGAAGTAATTGAAATGCTTACTTGTGCGTGGTGGGAGAACTTAAGTGAAAATAAAAACTCAGGTGAAAACTTACTTCTTCATTATCTTGTTCCGTTTAGCCTGGGAGAAAGTCTCCAGTTGAAGAGATTCATGAGTAAGAAAGGCCACTGCCAAATGGAAGTAATTATTCCATAGCTATGGGAGTATGGAGGAGGGAGGGAGAGAAATCAGATCAAACTAATCATAAAATAAGATAAAATCATACAACGGCGTGTAAGATAGGAGAGCCATTAAAATTTGTGTTCTCAAAACATCTGCTCCAACAAGAACTTGAAAAGCTCCCTGCTGGACCTAAATGTGCTTCTGAATCTTTAAGGACTGACTCCATATAATATGTTAAGCATTGGTTGAACTATTCAACAAATTATAGATTAGTGCAATGGAATGTGTTCATTAATCCATCTATTAGGTATCTATCCCTCTGCTCTTAAAATTATTGGATAGGCAAGATATCCTAGGAGAAAAAACATAGAATTTGACAACCAGGTGTCAGGCAGGAAGAAACAGGACCACTTGTTAAGTTCCAGTTAAGCTGGTTTATTGTCCATGTCTATACACAAGGATCTACTCAACCAATGGTGAGCATTACATTGGTGCTAGATAAGAGTTAACAAAATTCAGGAGGGGTTGGATTTAGACTGCTTATGGGAAAGTAAGAATTCTAGGCTTTGCTTCTTCTCCTCCTACACTAGGGTTTTAATTATCCACTACGCCTTGAAGCATGTAAGAACAGTCTTGACACAGTCGCACTGGCCTCAGACAGAGATAAGCAATCTGAAATCCAAGTGTTTTATGGAATCTCTTGAAACAGTTCCCCCCCCCCCCCCGCTCTCCAACCACTGTCACCATAATGCAACTGTTAATATAAGGTGAGAACTACTCAGATACTGTATAGGTAAGCCCTCAACTTATGACCAGTTCCTTAGCAACTATTCGAAGTTACAACAAACCTCCCTTGGGGGTACGTACAATGAGGTCACCCCTCCCAATGTGGTCATGTGTCTGAGCATACTGAATGCTCAGCAATCGGTCTGCATTTACCGCTGTTCGCAATGTCCAGTGGTCAAATGACCACATTTTATGGTGGTTTTGTCAAAAAATATTGGCATTTTGGCAAAACCGGCCCAAAAAACCCCCATTGATTCATTTCATGCTTAACAACTGCGGCAAAAAAATAATAATCCTAAAATCGGATCGGTCATGTGAGTGATCTGATTTACGACTTCCATGACTTATCACTATGATGGGGAAACTCCATTATGATTGTAAGTGTTAGGACTCTGTCCAAACGATTGGGTTTGCTAATATATGAACAAGTCACAAATCAATGTTTATGTGAATATAGGTAATATTGCTTTGAATGCATTGTAGGCTGATTACTATAAAAGGGAGCAAGAAAGCAGGCTCGTTCTTCCTGCTGATTCTGACTCTCTCTGCTGATTGTCTCTGCTGCTTCACTGTTGAGTAATTGACTTCGTGTCTGTGTGAAAGTACTGTGAAGAGCTGCTGTGTAAAGCGTAACTATCTGTGATAGTATAGATTTGTTTGTTAGCTGTAATGTTTGTTTGCTAGTTAAAACAAAGATAGGCAAGAAGAAGATTCTTCGTATTGACTGACTTACCGTGTATGACTTGGACTTCCTATTTGAACTTTGCTACTTCTTTAAGTAAACTATTTGTATATACTTTAAACGTATCTGTTTACTGACTGAAGCAACTCACATCAAACTGCAACATCACATTTCGCTGTGCACGTGCTCAAGAACACACAAACTCCTTAACAGTAAGTCGAGGGCTATATGGAGAATAAGATTTCAATATTCTGTAGCTAAAAGACAAAGAAATTACTTACGTGTTTCAGCATTTAAGAGAGAAGAAAACTTGACATGTTATATGACTCTATCTACCATGATTTCCCATGCCTTTAAAATGTTAAAGAGGATCCCTTGGCTTTCTCTTGACTTCTCCAAGCAAGTCCTCAAATTTGATAAGTCTTTTTAAAGAACTGTGCATTCTCGTTTCAATTGGCCATGATGTCTTGTTTTACAAATCTGGCAAATTGTAAAGACCCACCTTCCAGATAACCACCAGCCCCTTGTGATTAAAGAGAGTGGATAGTATCTCTTACCTGGAGCTCAAAGCTTGCCTGATCCAAGAAGAAGCGATTGAGCACAGAGGCATACTGATTGATGGCTCGAAGGAAAATCCTGGGAAAGAGCAGGGGGAGAAAAAAAGCCATTTAAAAAAAACAGCTTGGGAGAGAGGCAGAGGCTAAAAGCACCTCCTTGTCCCCGTGAAACCACAGGAAGTGCCTGCTGTGTGTTCACAAGTTCTTTGGCAATAATTTGCATTTTTGCTGCTCTTAAAGCAATGGTGCCAATTTTCATATAAATGTCTGTATTCTCAAATTGAAAGGTTTGATTTAGAAGGTTCTAAGCAACCACAGTCAAGAGAATTTACAAGTTAGCAAGCTACTAAAGGCGGAGGAAATAAAAACCACTATGAATAGCTGAGCAATCCAGATGGGATTCTCTCAATAGCATTTACCGTATTTTTGGGAGTATAAGACGCACGTTTCCCCCCCACAAAAGAGGCTGAAATTTTGGGTGCGTCTTATACTCTGAATGTAGCTTTTTCGAAGCATTTTTTTCAACCCTAATGAGGCGCTAACAATCTTCCCGGCTAGCAGGCTTTTTTCATTGCTACTCCCTCCAAAGAAGTTTTTTCAGCCCTATCGAGGTGCTAACAATCTTCCTTTTTCAGCCCTAATGAGGTGCTAACAATCTTCCCGGCTCTTACCGGCTTGCAGTCTTTTTCATTGCTACTCTCTCCGAAGGAGGTTTTTTCCAGCTCTAAGTCTTTGCAGGCTTTTTTTCATTGCTACTCGCTCCGAATAAGGTTTTTTTAAGCCCTAACCAGGGGATAAAATAATGTGCTGAAGATGACCAGACTAAGGACGCTAGCCAGATGAATACCTGGTAGGCAGATTGTTTTCCCCTATTTTCCTCCCCAAAAACTAAGGTGTGTCTTATACTCCGAAAAATACGGTATTTTTAATCCAGACCAGACTTCAAGGATCCTGAAACAATGGCCATTGATTGTGCTAAAAAAATGTGGAAAATGAAACATAGAATTGGAGGGGGAAAATATTCTGGGCTACAGATAATAAGACTTTTCACCTGCTCTGCATCATATTCATCACCATCCAGTCACTTGCATAGACATTTTTCCCAATCAGGTCTTTAAACATGATGAAAGTTTCCATCAGAAAATCCTACGGGAAAGTTTATAAATCAGAATGAAGGAGAGTGACCAGATTTATATTAGCTTATAGATCAGCCTTCCAAATATAATGTTCTCCAGATGTTCTTGGACCCTACTTCCCAGAATTGGCTATACTAACTAGGAATTCTTGGAACTGTCTTTCCAATCCTTCCAGAGATCACCAGGCTATAATCTTCCATGGCTTCCTGTGGTCCCCACCCTCTACCTGCTAACACTGCCAATAAAAACGTTTTCTTAAAAATGATACAAGTGGAAACTCTTTAAATGCATGTGTCAACCACTCAATTAAACCTAAACCTTTGTTCTAGTTGGGTCCTTCCCACCTTTTTATATGCTGGCTGGAGAATTCTGGGAGTTGAAGTCCACAAGTCTTAAAAGTTGCCAAGTTTGAAGACCTCTGGATTAAAGTGTACTTTTTGGGCTGGCAGGAGATAGTTACATGGATTTTATTTCAACTTTTCAGAGAAGTTCAAATAAATATGACTTTATGAGATCAAGCAGGATCAGCCAAGACAATGTATGGCTTTCCAGCTAAAGATGCCACATAAAAGGTCATTTTTATATTGAAAAATATAGCAAGATGCATAGCTGGGCATGACTGGAAGACTACAGAAGGAGACATGGCTATGACTATTTGCTAAAGAAAATAGAATCAGGCATAATTAAATCAGCCCTTAAATGATATAATTCTAGTTGAGAAGATGGAGGTACTGACAAGATAAGAACAACCAACTTAATGACATTAGTCCAAATTGCTAGGCAGATATGATGTCTGGACAACAAACGCCAGAAGGGAACATCCATTTATTTTATATATAGTCATAATGTATTGATTATTAAGATTAATATTTTGTAACATTTTCCCAAGAGAATCCAAAGGCGGCTCTGCGTCAACTCACATGGCTACTATATTGTGCCTTTGGGAAGACAGTAAAGCGTGTCCCTATTCTTCACATCTTATTCTTCAAATCTTTCATTCTGCCACCCGTATCAGAATATATGGTAGGGACATTTACAAAATAACTGTGATGAGAATCACAGGACACCCAACTTGATCCGCTTGCTAATTCCTAATAAGTACTTATTTGGATACCTGGAAATCGACATCATGCTCAAAGGGAAGTGTTTTGCATGCCAGGTTTCTTTCTTTTTTGAAGAAAAAAAAGGCAAGAAGGAATGGAAGAACTATCCTCATGTTGATTACCCTTTGATGTATGGGTATCTCCAGTGGTGGGTTTCTACAGGTGCGGTCCACTCTATAGCACCGGTAGCGGCCCGCTGGTGATGTCACAGTACCGGTGCGGTTGGTTGCCGGTGCCTGGGAGCCACCATTTTTTTTTAAAAAAATTAAATTTGTTTAAAAAATTTATTCTGTGCATGTGCTTCTGGCACTGCACATGCGCTGCCTTCGTACCCCACAGTGAGTCCAAGCAGGGGAGGATGGCTGAGGGAGCGCGTGAGACGCTGAAAGAACGGGTGGCAGGAGCTATCTCCATTCCTCTCCCTTCAGCAGTCCGAGAAGCCACGAACATGCGGTGATGATTCCAGGCATTTTCACACGTTCGAGGCTTCTCGAGCTGCTGAGGGGAGGGGGAACGTTCACCCGGTCACATGGCTGGCAAGCCACATCCACAGACTGGTAGTAAAAAAAATTAGGAACCCGCCCCTGGGTATCTCAAGCTTTTCACAGTCAAGGGCCCTCTATCTGTGCTGAACCATTGCGACCATCATTTATCAGTCAGGAAGTGTCTATGAAGATTCTCAGTCATCCAGTGTTCTGTCCCCACGAAGCACACAACCACACAAGCAGTTTGTAAAGACTGATTTAATGAAACAAAGGCTACTAATAAAACATCTTAGTAGTAATCAAGATGCACACACCAATTTACAAACAAACTGTTATCAGCACGCAACCAGCTATCAATTAAGCTTCATTAATAGCTGTTCGAAGAGTTCGAAGACAATGACCAGCAATTGAGTCTGTTTATCTTACGGAGTTTCCAAGAGTTGGCAAAGTTCCTAGAAATTCGTCCTTGATAATCCAAGCCAGCGCAGCGAATGCCAAAACAAGAGTCATGAAAACAAGCTACGATCAGACAGGTCTCTTTTTCAAAACTTTGTTCTCTGCAGCTTGTTAGCTGCAACTGATAACCTTAAATAGACTAGGGGAGTGGCCAATTGGCCCCAAGTCTTACTCCCGAGTAGACCTCCTCCAGAGTAAACCTTCCTGCATCTTGGCAGCCCTGCGTGCTCTTGCATTCAGGATAGGAATAGCCCCTCCTTTCTCAGCACTGCCAAGAGGTACTGAACGTTCCAAAGGCCCAGGCTGCACAAGCTGCGGGCGGGCCATAACATCCAGGTCATGGTTATCCGAAAGGTGCTTTTTCAAAAGACAACTGGCTTTCTTTGCTTTTTTTCCCCTTGAAAACATTTCATTTCTCATCCAAGAATCTTCATCACTTCTGATTGAATGCTGGAGAATGGAAGGATTTATATTCCTTTACATTCCTGTTTATAACACAGTCCCTTCAGCAGTTCCAAGAAGGTTCCTCATCCATTTGCACTATTCAGGTGAACCGGAAGGCACAGATAAATCTCCAAGTGGCCTCAATGACTCTAATGACCAGATGACTGCAAATCATTCCCTTCTCCACTATTCAGTCGCCACTGAAAAAAGCTTTTTTTGGATGAGGAGTGAAACATCTTCTAAACAAAGAAAGTCCAGTTGCCTCTTGAAAAAACGCCCCTGGGACTACCAGTCAGAGGATGATTTGAGTAGCTCCTGAAGTTAGGAAAGGCTGCTTGGAAGGGAACTCTATGTGTGAGGTTGGAACTGGCATCTGAGCCCACACGAACAGCAAGGGGTAGGGTAGATAGCAATAGCACTTAGACTTATATACCGCTTCATAGTGCTTTACAGCCCTCTCTAAGCGGTTTACAGAGTTCAGCATATTGCCCCCAACAATCTGGGTCCTCATTTTACCCACCTCAGAAGGATGGAAGGCTGAGTCAACCTTGAGCCTGGTGAGATTTGAACAGCTGAACTGCTGAACTGCAGTGCTGCACTTTAACCACTGTACCACCTCGGCTGGGATCATTGGCAGCTTTCAAAATAACTACATAAACCCAAGTCCTGGCATCTCTTCTAAAGCTAACGCGTCCCACTCTTGAGTAAGAGCATCCACACCAAAGAGGCGTTTGAGTAACTCAATCCCAGGGTATGGAAATTTCAGAATGAAAACCTCAAAAGACACATTTTATACAATCTGAGGGGGGCCAAGGATTTGGTTGCAAATAGTTTTACTTACACACACACACACACACACACACACACACAGAGAGAGAGAGAGAGAGAGAGAGAGAGAGAGAGAGAGAGAGAGAGAGAGAGAGAGAGAGAGAGAGAGAGAGAGAGAGAGAGAGAGAGAGAGAGAGAGAGAGAGCACACATACAAAATTGGCATTTCTGGAAGCCCATCCCAATAGTTCACTATTGCCAGCTTCCCAGTATGCCATACAGAGGCTTCAAAATGTCTTGGCAGAAATCCGTAGCAAAGAACAACACAATCCTACTTCTTTTCTCTAACAGCAAGTCAAACAAATGCCAGGCTCCACAAACTGCTGTGCTGGGCAACCCTTACAGATTCTTCCATGTCACAAAGTTGGCCTTAATTACTCACACCTTAAAGTCAGCCAAATGCAGATTCATGGTATCCCCAAGGAGGAGAATAAGAAGAAAGGAAGAACCCCCAACTGAGCACACCCAGCGCTTAAAGTTCTGAATAAAATAGGAATAGACTGAAGGAAGAAATCTATCTCATTACTTTCAACCAGAGGCACCAGAAACTGAATCTGCATGTAAAGTTGGTGTTCTGCCAATGGGCCACCAAGTATCTCCCCTGAAGTAACGAAGGAAATCTGGATTACATCAGATTCGTAAATCTATTCCAATATTGTCATTTTCGAATTACAATAACTCAACAGAGCTTCAGGCAGAAGGCAATGAAACTTAAATGCTAGGATTCAGTTTGAGGCCTTTGCAAACCAAGCTCATAACCATTAAGGAATAATCTTTTAGCAACAGTAATAGAACTTTCACTTATATACCACCCCACAGTGCTTTACGTGCTCTCTATATATTGCCCCCAACAATCTGGGCCCTCATTTTATTGATCTTGGAAGGATGGAAGGCTGAGTCAACCTCGAGCTCGTCAGGATCGAACTTGTTGTGGCCCGCCAGCAGCCAGTGCAGCTGGTAGCTGATTCCGACAGCGAAGAGGCTGATGTGGTGATGTGCCAGCGGCCTGTGAAGCTGGCACCCGAGTCGGACAGTGAGGAGTCTGGAGAGGACTCGGCGTCAGAGGCGAAGATTCAGCCAGGGCCTTCAGAACCTCCAGAAGCTCCTATTAGTGATGAGGAAGAAGAGGAGGAGCCTATTCTCAATGCACAGGCAAGAGAGCTCCGAAAAGGCAGGAATGGTTCCTCAGGAGGAGGTCTCCTCGGGAGTAAGGCTTGGGGCTAATTGGCCACTCCCCTAGCCTATTTAAGGGATGACGATGAAGGAGCCAATTTGCAGGAAACAACTTCGTTCCTTCGTGTCTTAACTCCAGAAACATCTGATCGGCTCTTGTTCTCTCTCTTGGCATTTTTCCTGAAAATTGCTTCTGGGCATTTTGCCAACCACCATAAGATTGCTGTTATCTACAAGACTGTTTACTCAGAACTGAGTTATTATTTCGTGAACTCGTGCTGGCTGTTAATGAAGTTGAATTAACAGCCGGTGTTCAGAAAAGACAGCTTTAAACTGAATTTGCATTTGACGACTACTAAGAAAGTTCATTAGTAGTCCTTAATTAGTAAACTAAGGTTTTTACAGACTTTGTGTGTGCTGCGTTCTTTGTGATCCATAGCTGGGTCAGAACAGAACTCCAGGCTGTGGGCAGAGTCAGCCTGCAATACTGCATTCTAACACTGTGCCACCAGGATTCCTTTTACTTGTGTGGAGTACTACAACTGCTCTTCTACAAGACTTGCACCAAATCAAGGCTCATACATGCCCTGGGCATGCACCACCTCCATTCAGTCATGGCTCTAACATTTTTCTCCTATGCTTCTCTGCCTTCATTTCATCCCCAACGTATAAGCAAGACCATCCTAAACTGTCCTTAGCTATTCTGGTATTTATCATCCAAGCACAGACCTCAAGGTATCTCAAAATCTGTTAGGCTTTCTTCCCGATCACCTTGGAGATAAATTAGGGAACTACAGTGTCAGAGAACAGAAGCAGATAAAGGATCAGAAATGCAGAGAACAGATTTCATGCCAGTATAGTTTCCGCCAACTCCAAGAGTGGCAGAGAGTGGTTCAACTCAATGAAGCAGAAAGACCCACATTCTAGCTACTCTTTTTGGATTCTGAGATGGAATTAAGGATTGCTCATTACATTTTAAGCAATGCAAAGCAACCAGACAAGTCGTTGTTTTGCAACTGAATCTGAACTTCTTAAGAAGATGCATTCAAGAGTTTTTCTACTCTTTGGGATTCATGTCATAAACATACCTGTTTACTGTCTATATGACCAAAAATTAAACACCTGCTAATAATCATAATAAAGAAAGCACCAATAGTAAGAGGCACCTTGGGTTCAATCCGAAACATCTGGAGCACCACTTAAATGTCAACATTGACAAAATCACCATCAGTCAATAGTGAAAGGCAGCTTCACTTGAAACAGCTTTCATTCTCCAATATCACTTTAACACTGCCAAACAACACCTGTCTATCCCTAGTCCTTGAGAAGGACTCAATAGGTGGATAAAAATGGAAAACCCAGTTTGAACATCTGGCTGAGTATGCGACCAACAATAATAATAAAAATTTCAATCAGACTTACAATAAGATCCTGCCTGGTTTTGAAAGTGCTGATGTAGTAATTATAATGGGAATCATCCATCTGTCTTAAAATGGCTGTCATGCAGGATACAAAACTACCCTAGAAACAAGATAGAGGGGGGGGGAACCCTTTGTCAGTTGTGCTTTTCATGAGCCTTAGATATATTGTGAGTCCATGCATGTTATGGTAAATAAATAAATCCATGAGTCTTGGAGAAGATGTATATCTTAAGATGGTCTTTGTGGGTTTCTTAAAAGGCAACTAGTGAAATTTAGGATCTGGACAAGGTGGACCACAAGAGATCTTTAGTCATTTATAAGGTGATCAGTCTTGAAAGGTTAGTGTTCAAAGCCCACAGGAAGATCCTCTTGGGTGGGAGACAAAATATTCAACTATAAAATATTCAACTACAACTGTCTAGTAGCTGATCCTATATATCAATATATTCTTATTTTTAAAAAGTTACAACAATTTTCTAACATTTGTTTTTCCAACAAAAGGGGAAAAAAACACAAGATTTTTGTCCTGCCCCCAAGCCAGAAATGTAATGACAGTGTCTATCCTAGCTCCTGCTGCCTCCAGGCACTGAAGGAAGAAGTTGAGATAAAGCAGATCTTCCATCTCTTGTCCTTGTCAAAAAAAATCTCCATGTTTAGGCCCGGGGAAAATGCCTCTGTGCCATTTGATACATTGTCCATCAAGTGTCAAGAGGCGGGAGAAAGACCACTCTCCAATGTGCCAGCTCATGTGAACAATCTGTGGCTGGACTCCTACCAGAAGGCTCCAAACAAGGGACATATACCCCCAAAATTCATGAGACAATAAACCAAGCACACAAGAATCAAGGAAATTGCTCTCACAATGTGAGTAGATTGTCTTCCCATTCCAATCACGGTTCGGTTTATCCTCCTCAGTAGCCGCTCCATTATCAACTGGATGTGATCTGCAGTTGGACCCTGAAGGAACCAAAGAATGGAAAGTACGTTAGATGGGTTCTAATCACAGGGATTTGCCACAAGAGGTTCTGGCGAAGTTCTTGGGGTGCATGATCACCCCCAATATTATAGCACTTATACTTATATACCGCTTCATAGTGCTTTATACACTGCTGATACAATTCTACAGAGGGATCATTGAGTCTGTCATCTGCACCTCTATAACTGTCTGGTTTGGTTCTGCAACCCAACAAGACAGACACAGACTTCAGAGGATAATCAGAACTGCAGAAAAAACAATTACTGCCAATTCTGTTCTGTTCTGTTCTGTTCTGTTCTGTTCTGTTCTGTTCTGTTCTGTTCTGTTCTGTTCTATTCTATTCTATTCTATTCTATTCTATTCTATTCTTTACAGCCCTTTCTAAGCGGTTTACAGAGTCAGCCTATTGCCCCCAACAATCTGGGTCCTCATTTTACCCACCTCGGAAGGATGGAAGGCTGAGTCAACCTTGAGCTGGTGAGATTTGAACTGCCGAACTGCTGGCAGCCGGTGATCAGCAGAAGTAGCCTGCAGTACTGCACTCTAACCACTGCGCCACCGCGGCTCATTAATATTATGCAATTGGACTGAAAAGGGAAGGGAGAAGTTTCCTTTCTCTGAATGTCTCTTTCTTTGACATTCCCCACTTGCTAAACAAATCCTTCCTTATTCCATGATGAATCCCATTTGGAACAAAAGCTTTCCCAGGATAGCCTATAAAACCTGGTGACATTGAGACCAAATTACTCTATGCTTAATTTTGGTTATTTTTGTCTTTTTTGAGTATTCTATATAATTTTTTTTCTACATTGACTAGGGAGCTACACAGCGAGAGAAGATATGTAATTGTATGGTTATATGTAAATGTAGTCCAGCTGTTTGCCATCTTGTCTGACATTTCCCTTGCTGCTAAATTTTTTAACAGAGCCCCCCCAGCAATTTTCAGTTCTGTATAATTTTCAGAGTTCAAAACCTGCCTCAAAACATCACATCCAAACTATCGGTTACATGGGAAAGCTTTATGCTTTTTCAATTGATTTATTTGTAAGTGATGAAATTAAAAAAGAAAGAAAAGCAATGTCAGTCAAAATTGCAGCGTGGCGGAGACGGTTTTTAAAAACCATTTATATCTGTGCTATTTCTTCTGATAAAAACTAATTGCTAAAACAGCAGACTAAAATTATCAAACTAAAAAATACCCTTCATGTCATAACCCCAGCTTTTATTTTATTTTATTTATTTATTTTGTCAAGTATGTATTGGTAATATACATAGACATAACATTGTTTATATACATAAGATGGGTACTGATAAGAGGGAACATTAGGACAGGGACGGTAGGCACGCTGGTGCACTTATGCACTATTTCCTTGGGAAGTAATATGTCAACATTATGCATATTTTGATGTGAAAAATATTCAGTTGAAAAGACTAGGACTGCAAACTAAAAGTCAGCAATATCCTGGAGAAGCACAAACCGGTTCAATTGTATGAAAGTCAAACCACATATAGTAAATGAACTAACATAAGTCACCAAAAGTCAAGAGCCATCCATCCATCCATCCCATCCATCCATCCATCCATCCATCCAATCCAATCCATCCATCCATCCATCCATCCCATCCATCCACCCACCCCATCCATCCATCCATCCATCCCATCCATCCACCCACCCCATCCATCCATCCATCCATCCACCCACTCCATCCATCCTATCCATCCATCCATCCATCCATCCATCCATCCATCCACTCCATCCATCCATCCTTCCATCCATCCATCCCATCCATCCATCCATCCATCCCATCCATCCACCCACCCCATCCATCCATCCATCCACCCACTCCATCCATCCCATCCATCCATCCATCCATCCACTCCATCCATCCATCCTTCCATCCATCCATCCATCCCATCCATCCATCCATCCATCCCATCCATCCATCCATCCATCCCATCCCATCCCATCCATCCATCCATCCATCCATCCCATCCATCCATCCATCCATCCCATCCATCCATCCATCCATCCCATCAATCCATCCACCCACCCCATCCATCCATCCCATCCCATCCATCCATCCCATCCACCCCATCCATCCATCCATCCATTCCATCCATCCATCCCATCCATCCATCCCATCCATCCCATCCATCCATCCCATCCATCCCATCCATCCATCCATCCCATCCCTCCCTCCATCCCATCCCTCCATCCCATCCCTCCATCCATCCCATCCCTCCATCCCATCCCATCCATCCATCCCTCCATCCCATCCCATCCCATCCCATCCCTCCCTCCCTCCCTCCATCCATCCATCCTGCAATAGTTCATTTTCATTTCCAAAGCAGCTGCTCTACAGAGTTATAGACAATGTTACTCTCAAGGAAGGATGGAAGAAAACAACAGGTACTTACCACCTCTTTCCGATCAAGTACCTCAAGAATATTGCTAAGCAGCTGTGAGCAGGCTTCATGGTCAGGTTTGTGAGAATTATCATCCAGTTGTCCACTGAGCTGGTCTACCAGCAGGGGGAGAAGAATGTCACGGCATTCTGGGATACAGAATGAAGAAGAAATATGGGAACGAGTCGACAGAGCTGACTGTGCTTGAAATGACTCAGGTCCTGATTTCCACTTTAATATAAAAAATAATCATAACAACTCCAAAAGCAGAATCAACATTTTGCCCATAATTCAGGAATAGAGGAAAAGCATAGATCTCCAAAAGTACGGAGTTTTAATTTTCAATATCCCTATGATACGGAAATCTATATTTACCCTTTCACTTAAACCACTTAAAAGGCAGGGCAAACAGAAAAAGAAATAGTGCAATTCTTCAACTGTCAGTCCACAGCTCCACAGACTCCCGCTGCCTGCACTGGCTTATCTATGACCCATGGTAGAAGATGCCATTATGCCCCACAGAATTTGTAGAGCAGGGGTTGTTAGAACCCTGTTCAAACGATTGGGTTTGCTAATATATGAACCAGCCACAAATCAATGTTATGTGTATATTGCTTTAAATGAATTGTAGGCTGACTATTATATAAGGCAGCAAGAGAGCATGCTCAGAATGGTGATTAATGTCTGCGTGTGAGTTTGAAGGTGTGTTCCGGAGTGCTGACTCTCTGCTGATTATCTCTGCTGCTTCACTGTTGAGTAATTGACTTTGTGACTGTGTGAAATTACTGTGAAGAGCTGCTGGAAAAGAGTAACTATCTGTGATAGTGTAAATTTGATTGTTAGCTGTAATCTTGTTAGTTAAAACAAAGATAGGCAAGAAGAAGATTCTTCGCATTGACTGACTTACTGTGTATGACTTGGACTTCCTATTGAACTTTGCTACTACTTTAAGTAAACTATTTGTAAATACTAAAGGTATTCTGTTTATTGACAATAGCATTCATATCAAACTGCAACACCACAACCACAATCACATTTCGCTGAGCTCCGTTTTTGCTGGCAGAGCGCTGCAGGAGGCCATCGCAGCCGAAAACGGAGCTTGGGAGAGGTGTCCCCAACACGAATGATGTCGAGCTGGTGACACCCACCCCGGCCACACCCACCCCAGCCCCGAGGTCAAACACCACCCTGATGCAGCCCTCAATGAAACTGAGTTTGACACCCCTGTTGTAGAGCAATTGGCATTTTGAGAGTTCAGTCCATCCTTGGAACACCGGAAATGGGAAAGAGAGAGAAAGAGAAAGACGAGAACAAGACCTAACTCACCAGACTGACGAAAGAGGTCACTATCCACAATCTTGGTCATACAATTGAGCTTCTGACGGACAAGCTGATTATCAGGGATGCTTTGAATAAATTTGCTAAAAAGGACACTGAAATAGGTTCAGGGAATGGGGGTAGAAAGGATATTTTATTCCATTAATATTCTGGACACTGGTTTAGTTAACAGTTACAGAAGGAAGCAACCTGACACAGCTGTAAAATAACTTCCCAGGATGTAATGGAATAACATGTGCATCAAGGTATTGTCACACAAATGATGGAATTTATGTCATGATATCTGATGTAAATATGTTATTGTTCAGTCGCTAAGTCAAGCCTGACTCTTCGCGACCCTAGGGACCACAGCATGCTAGGTTCCCCTGTCCTCCACTGACTCCCAGAGTGTGCCCAAATTCATGTTCATTGTGTTGATGACACTATCTAACCATCACCTCCTCTGCCATCCCCTTCTCCTTTTGCCTTCAATCTTTCTCAACGTCAGAGGCCTTCAAACTTGGCAACTTTAAGACTTGCGGACTTCAACTCCCAGAATTCTCCAGCCAGCTATGTCCACAAGTCTTAAAGTTTATTTATTATTATTTATTATTTATTAGTGAGATTTAAATACCGCCTCATAGTGCAAGCACTCTCTAAGTGGTTTACACCAGTAAGCAATGTATATTTATATTGCCCCCAACAATCTGGGTCCTCATTTTACCTTCCTCGGAAGGATGGAAGGCTGAGTCAACCCTGAGCCGGTGAGATTTGAACAGCTGAACTGCTGATCACAGTCAGCTAAAGTGGCCTGTAGTATTGCACTCTAACTGCTGCGCCACCTTGGCTCTTTTGCCAAATTGCCAAGTTTGGGGACCCCTGCCCAACATCATGGTCTTTTCCAATGAGTCCTCTCTTCTCATTTGGTACCCTTTGCACTGTGATGTCACGGTGCACTTGTCATTGGTTTCTCTCTGTCTCCTCTCCCCATGGATGCCCTCATTCATAGGGATTCCTTAACCAAACGTCCTGATTGAATTTTATCTTTCCATTTCCAAAACTTTGTGCCATTCCCCTCCAATAAGAAAAGAAAAATGCAATACGGCATAACTGTTATTGTGAGCTTTTTGCAGCAACTCATTCAATTTGATATCTACTTGTCATCGATAAAGGATAGGACATATGTTACCTGAGTTCCACTGGATCAAAGACTACTTTGACATCATTAATAATGCTTGGCAAATACTTCAAGGCAGCACCCTGGAACAGGCAAAAAGAAGGCAAATTAAGATTGAGATCTCCATTCTAAAAAACTTTTCTTCCACATAGATCCTGATGAGAATTCTATGAACTCAAAAGGCTCCTATGTTGTAAAACCCTGCACCTGGCTTTCTGAAGCCAGTGCCTTGAAATAGTTTAGAACCTCAACCCTCAGAACTTCCAGCAGTATGGTCCTACCAACTGAGAATTCTGAGACTTGTAAGCCCAACACGTTGGAGAAGTCCGTGGGTGGAGAAGGCTCCAAGAATGAATTAGATCAAGGGTAGGAATTCAGGAAGAGAAGATTCCTGCGAGTCCCTTGGACTGCAAGGCGATCCAACCGGTCAGTCCTAGAGGAGATCAACCCTGACTGCTCTTTAGAAGGCCAGATCCTGAAGATGAAACTCAAATACTTTGGCCACCAAATGAGAAGGAAGGACTCACTGGAGAAGAACCTAATGCTGGGAACGATTGAGGGCAAAAGAAGAAGGGGACGGCAGAGAATGAGGTGGCTGGATGGAGTCACTGAAGCAGTCGGCATGAGCTTAAATGGACTCCAGAGGATGGTAGAGGACAGGAAGGCCTGGAGGAACGTTGTCCATGGGGTCGCGATGGGTTGGACACGACTTCGCAACTAACAATAACAAGGAATTCAGGCTACTGGTCTTGTATACTTTGGGTCTGCTTCTAAAAATAAGTTCTATACCCATGCTCCATTAGTGTTCCTCTGAATATCCCTTCAGAGTGTCCCCATATGGAACAATTGACTATGTTGGTAAGAGGCTACAGAGACCTATGTGTCTTAATTGCAGTGGAATGGCTGTTCCAAGTAGATCCAAGCAAAATCACAGTGGGAAACGTGGGCTCTCTTTTTCCATGCCTCCTAACCTGCTGCCTGAAGCCACTCCCCTTTTTCCTTCTCCCCAAGAGCAGAGTTTATTTTATTTATTTATTTATTTATTTATTTATTTATTTATTTATTTATTTATTTATTTATTTATTTATTTATTTATTTATTTATTTATTTATTTGTCAAACATGTATAGTAGCAATTTGTATAAACATAAGTAAAAAGTAACGATAAAAAAGGACAATAGGACAGTAGGACAAGGACGGTAGGCACGCTGGTGCGCTTATGCATGCCCCTTACAGACCTCTTAGGAATGGGGTGAGGTCAACTGTAGACAGTCTAAGGTTAAAGTTTTTGGGGTTTGGGGAAGAAACCACAGAGTCAGGTAGTGCATTCCAGGCATTGATCACTCTGTTGCTGAAGTCGTATTTTCTGCAGTCGAGTTTCGAGCGGTTTACATTGAGTTTGAATCTATTACGTGCTCGTGTATTGTTGCGGTTGAAGCTCATGTTGTCCCTGCCACAATAAATTCAGACAAGTGGTTTCAACCCACCTTGATTTTGACAGCTTCTTCAAGCGGTCTATCCATGAGGACGTTGAAGGAGAGGAATAGCTTGCGAATGGCGTTGTTAAACTCATCCCCATCTTCACTTTTGCCATAAAATCTGCAAAAAAAAAAAAAAGTAAGGAAAGTAAGGAAAGTATGAAGAACATGGCTTTTGAAATTCCTTTCGACCCCTTTACCAGCAGAGGTTAAACGTTTCTCAGTGTAGGTGATGCTGGCAGAATAGGGCAGGCTGCAGAAGCTGAACTCTGGGTCACATGAGGGAATAGGATTTAGAATAGGGCAGTTACTAACATCCAAACTGCAGTTCAATTGCCTTCTCCATAGGGATGCTCTAAGGCCGTGATGGCGAACCTATGGCATGCGTGCCACAGGTAGCACACAGAACCCTCTCTGCAGGCACGGGAGCTGTCGCCCCAGCTCAGCTCCACCGCGCAAGCGCCTCCCACCTGCCAGCTGGTTTTACAATCTCTGCTGCGCAGGCACGGGGGGTGGGGCACATGCGGGAGATGTGCATGCATGTGCGGGGGGTGGGTGGGGTGCACATGCTGGAGTTGCGTGCACATGCATGGGGGGCACATGCAGTGTGGTCATGCGTGCATGGGCAGGGGTCGCACATGCATGCAGAGGGTCACGTGTGCATGTGCAGGGGGAAGGGGTCACATGGGGGATCAAGCGTGTATGCATGGGGGGTGGGTGCATGTTGAGGGTCACACGTGCATGCATGGAGTGCGGTGGGAGCGCAGGGGGTCATGCGCGCACGTGCAGGGCGCACACAGGGGATCATGCGCGCATGTGCATGGGGTGAGGGTCACGCGGGGGGTTGCACGGCGACAAAAAGGTTAGCCATCACTGCTCTAAGGGAATTGGGGGCGCATGAGTGGATGTCCCCCTCCTTTGTAGATTTCAGGTTAATTTGGTCTAATTTTGATCTTGATTCTTCTTTTTCTGGCTTCTTTCCATACCTGATTTGACCCTATTCTAATCATGTTTTGGGAAATTATGCTGATACAAAGACAGTGTATCAAATCCCTTTATATAAATTATAAATGTGCCAACCCTAGGTTGGCACATTTAAAGAGTAAGAATATCTACTTGCCGGTCACAGCTATTTATTTCTGCACTGCTAATTTATTTTAGTTGCCAGAGTCTTGATGCTGAAAGCAATGAGAATTTGAAGGCATGAGAATAATACTTCCTCGTTACAGCAGCTGTAACGATTCAATGACTACATATTAAATAATATCCTTCTCTTTCAAACAGCCATTTGTCATGCAAACTAATGATAGGCCCTCACACCACCTCAATTCATGCTGAACCATTCCATGTTTTCTATATCTCCCAGTTGTTGACGGTAATCATGCACAGTGTTAAGCCTGACATTTAGACCCCAAAGCAATAACAATAATAATAAAAGTTGTCCAATTGAGTGGTAAAATCAAATTTGGCATAAAATTCTCATCCTTCATGAATTCAGCATTTATTTATTTATTTATTTATTTATTTATTTATTTATTTATTTATTTATTATTTATTTATTTATTTATTATTATTATTAATTTATTATTTATTTATTATTTTGTGAGATTTATATACTGCCTCATAGTGCAAGCACTCTCTAAGCGGTTTACACCAGTAAGCAATGTATATTTATATTGCCCCCAACAATCTGGGTCCTCATTTTACCCACCTCGGAAGGATGGAAGGCTGAGTCAACCTTGAGCCGGTGAGATTTGAACAGCCGAACTGCCGAACTAACAGTCAGCTGAAGTAGCCTGCAGTACCTGCCTCTAACCGCTGCGCCACCTCGGCTCTTAATATTATTCAAATTTCTCCATTTGAATAATATAGTCAGAGCATCCAAATTAATGGGGAGGGGGGAGGAGTCACAATGGCCTAGCAATTAAGACTCAGGGCTTGTCGACCAGAAGGTTGTCCATTTGAGACCCAAGCACCCAGTGACAGGGTGAACTCCTGTTCTTGCCCTAGCTCTGCCCATCTAGCAGTTCGAAAGCATGCAAATGCGAGTAGATAAATAGGTAGCACTTTGGTGAAAAGGTAAGAGCATTCTGTGTGCCACGGCATGTACTGTATTTTTCGGAGTATAAGACGCACCGGAATATAAGATGCACCTTAGTTTTTGGGGATGAAAATACGGGAAAAACTCTACCCACCAGGTATTCATCTGGCTAGCGTCGTTAGTCTGGTCAGCTTCAGCACATTATTTTATCCCCTGGTTAGGGCTGAAAAAAATCTTCTTCGGAGGGAGTAGGAATGAAAACAAGCCTGCAAGCTGGGAAGATTGTTAGCACCTCCTTAGAGCTGGAAAAACCCTTTTCAGAGGGAATAGCAATGAAAACAAGCCTGCAAAGACTTAGGGCTGGAAAAACCTTTTTCGGAGCGAGTAGCAATGAAAACAAGCCTGCAGGCTGGGAAGAACCTCATTAAGGCTTGGAAAAAAAAGCTTCGAAAAAGCTACATTCGGAGTATAAGATGCACCCAAATTTTCAGCCTCTTTTAGAGGGGAAAAAGGTGCGTCTTATACTCCGAAAAATACGGTAGTCATACTGACCAAATGACCATGGAAGTATCTTCGGACAAAGCTGGCTCCCTTGGCTAAGAAACTGAGATGAGCACACCAGCCCCTAGAGTCAGACATGATTGGACAGGGGAAACCTTTATTTTTTTTACCTTTTTAGCCAAATTAATAACGGTTGCCTCTTAGCTGAAAGGAAACATTTGAATGGAGTCTGTTGGGTTGTTGTTGTTTTCTCACTTACCCTAAGTAAAGAACTCTCGATTGTACTATAAACCTGAAGAGGTACTTCAAAGCTTTCAGAGCAGCAAATAGCAAATCTGTCTTAGTAGAATCATCTGCATTTCCAACATAGAAATTCAGAACCTTGGTGAGTTTTCTAATGAGACAGAAAGACAAAGAGAAATTATAAATTCAGTATCAGAACTTGGCTACTTTTTCCTCATCTCCTTGGTACTACCCTGGATCCCTATTACCTACAAGGCTAGATAGATTTATTTGTCAAACATGTACAAGATAGCAGGTATAGGTATAAACATAAACATAAGCAAAGTAAGTACAGATAAATGAGGACAATAGGACAGTAAGACAGGGACGGTAGGCACTACAGCAGTGGTTCACAACCTGTGGTACGTGTACCACTAGTGGTACGCAAGGGCCTTTCAGGTGGTACGCGAACACTTTCGGGGTCATGAACGATTTTTAGTTAGTTATTTTTTACTTCACAAAAATGTTTACTGCCTAACACAAGATAATCTGGCAATGATTTGCAACTGTTGCCACACGCCACCCACCTGGTCCCAGCAGCCCGAGAATCCAGTTGCTGGATGCGCGGGGCCAAAAAAGGAACGGTACAATTATGGAAATAAAGTGATATCTGATCTAATTTAGTTTCTCTGGAACCAGGTGGTACGCGGCGACTGTACGGGACCTCCAAGTGGTACTTGATCACAAAAAGGTTGGGAACCACTGCACTACAGGGACGGTAGGCACTGTCTTACAGATTACAGGTGAATAATAGCATCTTTCTCATCGGGCAGGCAAGTCACCATGTGGAACTCAAACTAGAACACGGGTGTCAAACTCGCCACGTCACAATGATGTCGCGTGACGTATCGCGACTTTTTTTGCCTTCACGGAGCTGGGGAGGGCGTGGCCTGTGCATGACACATCCGGCCCACGGGCCGCCAGTTTGGTACCCCTGAACTAGAACAACAACAGATATTTATTTGGCAGAGGGAGAATCAAGCTATATTGGGAATGCCTTAGAAATTATTCACTGGGTGCAAGTCTTCAAAAAAGCTGCGAAGGAAAGGTGTTGCAAAGCAATCCTTGCACTTATGCCGCCTCTTTACTTTTCGGGTTTATTCTCTTACCTTTCCACCCCAAAGGGCATTCAAAGTGGGTACAAGGATCAAAGGAATTTGAACAAACATTGTTTGCTTATCATAAGTAACATTACTTTGCATTCAGTGTGAATGCATTGGTAACAGAACCTTCACATATAAGAACATTATAACTTATTTATCAAGAGCCTGGAAGAATGGTAAGCACTAAATGACTCTTCTTGAGGTACAAAATATAGCCATTCATGAAACACTATACTTACACATAGGCCAAGGTGGCGCTAAAGTGTTTATAAATGTAGGTTTCCAGTACAGGATTAAAATGCTGAAACTTGATATCTCCAATCAGGGAAATAATAAATACCTAATTACAAAAAGAAAAAAAAATAGAATTCATAAATGATTTAACCCAGCAAAACAGGTATGCTACATTTGATTTCAGTTTCATTTCTCTCAGTGCCAAGAACAAAGGACTTTATCCTTTCTGAACTGCTTGAAGCAGCTGGATTCAGGATTATCTAGGGCAGTGATGGCAAACCTATGGCACGCGGAGCCATATCTGAAGGCACGCGAGGCATTGCCCTATCTCAGCTCCAGCGCACATGCGCGTGCTGGCCAGCTGATTTTCGGCCTTCTTTTCGACCGTTTTTGTTCTCCCCAGGCTTCAGGAAAGCCTCCTGAAGCCTGGGGACTGCGAAAAACGGCCCAACGGACCAACCGGAAGTTCACTTGTGTGCATCACCCTCAGCCTCCTTTTCGCTGTCAGAGGTCTTCAGGAACTTCTTCGGCTTTGGACAGTTGCAGCCAGGCCTCCCACACCTCGGCTTATTTCTTCTGCAGCTGGGAAATAAGCAGGCTTTTCTGAAGGCCTCTGCAGCCGATAACAGAGCTCCGGATCGATCCAGAGCTCTGTTATCGGCTATAGAGGCCGTCAGGAAAGCCTTCCCGGCTGCAGAAGAAATGGGCCGAGGTGTGCGAGGCCTGGTTGCAACTATCTGAAGGTAAGTAGTAGGGCAGCTCCACTTCCTTTCGTTTCCGAACTTCCAATTGGCCCGTTGGGCCATTTTTCGCCGTCCCCAGGGTTCAGGAGGCTTTCCTGAACCCTGGGGAAAGCGAAAAACAGCCCAACGGGCCTACTGGAAGTCCGGAGGCTTCAGTGATGCCTGTGTGCATGCATGGGGGGGGCAGCACGCAGGGGAGTTGTGTGCATGCGCAGGGCATTGCATTATGGGTGTGGGCACGCACACGCACGCTATCACGTGCACGCGCACCCTTTTGGCACCCGAGCCTAAAAATGTTCGCCATCACTGATCTAGGGGTTCCTGTAATTCTGTATTGGTGCCCTGGGCAACAGTAACACTCAGAAATCCAGTGTGCGAAGAGAAAGCTGCCTTAACTTGTTGCAATATGTGTCTTGAGGCATAGTTCTCATGCCTAAACATTTGGGGAATAAATGTCTGTGTGGTTGCACAATACCAAGTGTGAACACTGTAGAAGTGGTGAACAATCCCCCTTTCCCAATAATGCTCTTGACATTTTAATCTATCCACTTTTTAATCATACTTTCATGATTGTGTATCATCATCCTCATCTAGATTTTATATCCCACCTTTTCTCCAGGAGCTCAAGGCAGCTTATATGGGAATTTTACTTATTTTACTCTCAGAGTCCTATGAGATGGGTTGAACTGAAAGCGAGAACATCTCCTATTGAATCAAAATTACCAGTTTGTTTTCACAGATGAGAATGGAACTGATTGGCCCTACATTGTAGCTCAAGAAAGTATAACTTCCTAATATGTTAATGATCCTCAAATTACTGATAGATGATTCAAATATCCACAATACTAAAGTCTCTTAATTGTTCATATGAAGATGCAGAAACATTCAGAGATTGGATCAAATAAATAGTGTCGAGGTGGCGCAGCAGTCAGAGTGCAGTACTGCAGGCTACTTTAGCTGACTGTGATCAGCAGTTCAGCTGTTCAAATCTCACCGGCTCTGTCACGGTGTGATTATTGCCTGTTACATGTATATGCAGGGAGATGCATCCCTATTCAATATAATGGTTTATTCCTGAGCACGTGATTGATATGTTCCTGTACGCATGTGTGGATTCCAATCTCCGCTCTCTCCTTCTTGCTCTGTCTTCCATTGAGAGAAGACACACATTTTTATATCAGAGATGTAAACAAATGAGGATTTATTGCTTTGTACCAAAATAAATATTTTTACTTAGACTTTTAAACTCCGGTTTCATTTCTAATGTCAGAATTCCGGGAAAAGATCAAACATCACCTCTGTGAGATTAATTCTCACATCTGTCAGGCTCAGGGTTGACTCAGCCTTCCAAGGTAGGTAAAATGAGGACCCAGATTGTTGGAGGCAATGTAAATATGCTTTGCTTACTGATGTAAACCGCTTAGAGCGTGCTTGCACTATGAGGCGGTATATACAGTAAGTCTCACAAACAAACAAACAAACAAACAAACAAACAAACAAACAAACAAACAAACAAATCTTTCTCTCATAGATCTCAACCATGCTAGCTAGGAAATTCTGGGAGTTGAAGTCCACACATCTTAAGGTTGTTGAGAATGAGAAACAGAGATGGGCAGTGTATGAAGTGGCTGGAATATTGGATTTGAACAAATGCACTCTAGATTCAAATCCCATTGATTCTCACTGAGTAACTTTGGCCTAATCACTCTTCCTACCAATTCAATCTCAGATTGTTTGTTCTAATAGCACGGTTGTTTTAATGGCCTAAAGACACTCAAGGATAGTGCCCTTGAGTGTCTATCAATGAAAGACATCAATAGAGCACTTATTAAAGCAAACATTTAATATAGAGGACAGGGAAAGTGATTCAGCCAAATGTCTGAATCGACACTACGCTACTACTGGTTAATAAAGACATGATGAGGGGCATCCAGATAGACGGAAAACTTACCAATGCATCAAATACAAGAAAATCGTAGGATTCATTGTCAGACATCTCCATCATTATACTGAAAAGTGCATCAAGTGTATCTTGTAGAAACTAGAAAAAAGAATAAGAAGGGAGTTGAAGATAAAGAAAAGGTTTAAGGTAACTGCTGGAATTCTTGCCTGATCTCTTCAATTTTTTTCCTAATCCATTTTATTAATTTGAGCTCAAGGAGTATTGTTCCTTGGCTTTTTTTTCCCAGTCATGATTGATACTAGAGAAATATCACATCAATACTAAAAAAAAAAAAGGGGTGTGTTGATATGAGTAACATAGAAAAAATTGCGGAATGAAAATAGGCTTAGTCAACAAAAAATACTACATTTCTCCTCCAAACTAAGAGAGTACTTATTTTGTTTCATCTTGTTCTCCCAAAATATGTTAAATGGGACCCTGGTCCTTAAAGACTTACCCATCCCAAAGCTTTGCTCCCATGTGGCCCCTTTGTACCTTAACAATTTCTCCTCCTTGCACGTCCATTAGCTTCTTCAGGTTGTGTCCTATATTCTGAGAGTTTGAACGCCAATTCAACAATCCTAGCAAGTCAACTGGCAAAGGCAAAGTAGTAAAAGTCAGGCCACAATAAGGAACAGGTATCCGAGTGGCAATGGTCACTCATGCCCTTGTCACCTCCCGTTTGGACTATTGCAACGCGCTCTACATTGGGCTACCCTTGAAGAGTATCCGGAGACTTCAGTTGGTGCAAAATGCGGCTGCGCGTGCTGTGGTGGGTGTGCCAAGGTACACCCACGTGACACCTATACTCCGCCAGCTGCATTGGTTGCCCATCGGTCTCCGGGTACAATTCAAGGTGTTGATCATCATCTTTAAAGCCCTTCATGGCTTAGGACCAGGCTATCTCCGGGACCGCATTCTGCCTCATACTTCCCTTCGACCGGTTAGGGCCCACAGAGTTGGCCTCCTCCAGGTCCCGTCAGCCAAGCAATGCCGGCTGGCGGGCCCTAGGGGGAGGGCCTTCTCTGTGGCGGGCCCCGCGCTCTGGAACCAACTTCCCCCAGAGACCCGAACCATCCCCACCCTGCTGGCCTTCCGAAAAGCCATCAAGACATGGCTTTTCCTGCAGGCAGGGGGTAGAGACTAATCCATCTGAGCTCTCCCCCGGGTATGTTTGGCCGATGGATGTTTTTTAATAATGAATTTTTAATTTTTGTATTTGCTTTTAATCAATGTTTATTTGTTGGTTCTTGTATTTTTGCTGTGCGCCGCCCTGAGTCCCTCGGGAGTTGGGCGGCATATAAGAAAACCAAAATAAATAAATAAATAAATAAATGGTCTTATTTAATAAGAAGTACCCACAAGAGACTTGCTTTCTGGTATTGAACAGCATTTTTGGAAAAGAGACACAAAGTTTAGTGCTGGAAACCAGAATTTCTGAAAATCACCGCTTTGGATTGCTAAATGTCTATGGAGATTCTCAGTCATCCAGGTCATGGTTGTCCCAAAGGTGAGCTTCAGAGCTGAAGAAGCTTCTTGGATGAGAAGCGAAACGTCTTCAAAGAAACACCAGAAAGTCCAGTTGCCTCTTGAAAAAGCACCTTTGGGTCACCACTTTGGATTGTTTTAGAACAAGCAAGTTTCTAGGCTTGGGGGATTGAGAAGATAGGCATGAGGGTAATCGGGGAAGATTAAGTCAAGCCTCAGAAGACAAAGTGACACAGACTTTCTGTATATACCCAGAAGGATCGACATGACTGAATATCCAACAAACTGCATAGGATTTCTTCCTCTCTTTGAATAAGAAATATGACGTTCATAAATGATTTAACCCATCAAAACAGATGTGCTATATTTGATTTTAGAAAGAAGTAAAAGCTGCCCCAAGGAGTGAGTCACCTTGGAACATCCTTTACTTTATAACATGCAGTAAAATAAAAATTTGGGAAACCATGTCCAAGATTTTATTGCGTATAGCCCCCATCTTGATGGTGATATATACAATTTCTGGGGGGGGGGGAAGGGGGGGGAAATGGAACTTTCCCCCTCTGTGTCCATAATTTAAACAGGGATTATTGAATAATCCTAAAGGATATAATATTCCAGACTAACAAAAAGTAGATCTTTGCACAGCACAACACTAAAAATGAAATTAACTGCCACAAAGTGTAGTAGTGGTTGTTAAAGAGTTATTGTGCTGTTAAGCACATACACAGCGAAATGTGTTGTAGTGATGGTGCTGCAGTTTGATATGAATGCTATTCAGTCAATAAACAGAATATCTTTAGTATGTACAAAATAGTTTTTACTTGAATAGTAGCAAAGTTAAATAGGAAGTCCAAGTCATATACAGTTATTCAGTCAATGCGAAGTTTCTTCTTCTTGCCTATCTTTGTTTTAACTCACAAACAAAGATTACAGCTATCACTTAATTCTATACTATCAGATAGTTACTCTTCTTCTTCACAGCAATTCCACACAGTCATAAAGTAATCTACTCATCACTAAAGCAGCAGAGAGTCTTCAATCCGGACACACCGTCAAACACCACTCACCACACTAAACCACCAACCACATTGAACCACCAACCATATTGAGCATGCTCTCTTGCTTGCTTATATAGTAATCATCCACAATGCATTTAAAGCAATATACACATAACAATGATTTGTGGCTTAATCATATATTAACACACCCAGTCGTTTGAACAGGGTTCTAACAGTGGTCACCGCTTCAAAAGACGTATGGCCAGAATTACAGAAAACACAAAGAGCAATGGCCACGCCCAATTTTGTTATAGTGGTTTCATGGGATAGTTCAATATGTCCCAACACAACTTGCCTACCATTTTTTTTCAATTTGCCCACAGCTGAACCTACCATTCTGTGTCAGTTTTGTGGAGCAGATGAGTGTTGCAATCTGAAAACTGTCCTTGGTGCTATCTTTATTCAGAGTAAAATTGGCCGTATGTTGCTTGGATGCAACTCCATCTCTGTCTTCTACCTCCATCTTGGTACTGGGAAGCGTCAAGTAAAACTTAGCATCTTCCATTTTTTTGTTCTCACCCTGACAACAGGAAACAAGGGACATCAGAAACAGCATTAGTTATTAACAGGATTGAGTATTAACCATTAATAGTCCAGCATCAACTGCAAGAGCCATGGTGGCACAGTGGTTAGAATGCAGAATTGCAGGCTAACTCACTGCTCACTTTCAGGAGTTCAACCCTAACCAGCTCAAGGTTGACTCAGCCTTCCATTCTTCTGAGGTCGGTAAAATGAGGACCCAGATTGTTGGGGGACAATATGCTGACTCTGTAAACTGCTTAGAGAGGGCTTTAAAGAACTATGAAGCAGTATATAAGTCTACGTGTTATTGCTATTTTTCTAAGGAAGGAGTGTGTAAGAAAGTGTGTCAAGGTTTCTTTTACATACACCCAAGTCAGTTACATGTACCCAACTCCGAAACTCAAGGGAAGCAACACAATCATACAGGTTCTTATGCAACAGACACACAAGCATTCAAGGCTAGTACATACTGCTCACTACTCCATTTCCCCCCCAGTCCTACTCCATCCCCACCTACACTCCTCCAACTTCTACTTCTTATGAGTCCTACTGCTTTCAAGTCCTACTGAAATAAAATCTCTCAATATCTCTCAATCTCTCTCTCTCTCTCTCTCTCTCTCTCTCTCTCTCTCTCTCTCTCTCTCTCTCTCTCTCTCTCTCTCTCTCTCTCTCTCTCTCTCTCTCTCTCTCTCTATATATATATATATATATATATATATATATATATATATATCCCTCTCCCTCTCCCTCTCTCCCTCAATCTCTCAATCTCTCTCTCCCTCTCCCTTCCTCCTTCCCCCCCTCTCTCTCCCACTCTCCCTCTCCCTCCCTCCCTCCCTCTCTCTCTCTGCTTTTAGGCTGGTTCAGACTGTTTTACTCTTCCCACTCTCCCAAACACTAACACAATCGCTCCAACACTGTCACCCCCCAGCTGCCTCTCTGCTCAACTTTTACAGGCTAGCCAAGAAGAGGTCTTAAATGGACAGGACACCAGCAGTCTAGGTGTTGGCTATTTTGTAGGCAGCCTGTCTCTCACATCTCAGAGAGATATGAATGGATTAAAGAATCAAGATCTTCTAAAATAAGCAAGCAAGTAAATAAATAAAATAAATAGAACCATACCTTGTAGACGACTAAATTATGCCTGCCATCCTGCAGAGTGGTGCCATCTATGTTCATCAGCTTCAGAAAGGCCATCCCAAAAGCCCGTTCGGATTTATCTCTTGCTGCAGAGAAACAAACATCAGTAGAAATCTCCTGCTAGTAGGTGGTTTTTTTTTTCACTGCATGATGCACCCAGCAATTTTATGGCAGATATTTTTCTCCTGTACAAAAGGCATTAGGGCAATGGTGAGGATTATATCTTCATCTATGTGAAGCTACAAAATGTATTGTAGTCTGCTTCTGTTTAGGTTAATTTCTAAAATGCTTTTGCACGGTCCCTTTGCAAAACTCATCGTAAACATTTATGCACCTGTATTTATTTAATTTTTTTGGGGGGGGAGGTGCAGTGGCTCAATGGTTAAGATGCTGGGTTGTCGGCTGGAAAGCTGAGAGCCCGGGTTCGAGACCCGAGTGCCATGTGATGGAGTGAGCTCCCGTCCTTGCCTCAGCCTCTGCCAACATGGCAGTTTGAAAGCCTGCAAATGCAAGTAGATAAATAGGTACCACTTTGGTGAGAAGGTTACAGTGCTCTGTGATGTCATGCTGGACATTTGACTGTGGAAATGTCTTCGAACAGTGCTGGCTCAATGGCCTTGAAACAGAGATGAGCACTTCCCCCTAAAGTCAGCAACGACTAGAGGAGTAAAATCCATAGGGATTCCTTTACATTTAATTAATTATTTAATTTAATTTAATTAATTTAATTAATTTAATTAATTTAATTAATTTAATTAATTTAATTAATTTAATTAATTTAATTAATTTAATTAATTTAATTAATTTAATTAATTTAATTTAATTTAATTTAATTTAATTTAATTATTTAATTTAATTTAATTTAATTATTTAATTTAATTTAATTTAATTTAATTTTTTTTATTTTTATTGATTTATTTGTCAACAAGTGCAAGGAAACAAGAAACATGAAAAAAATGGCACAAATAAATGGATATAAAGAAGCAAAACATAGCCATAAACACATAAAATGAGTATATACAAATGGGTACAGTAGTTCAGGGACAGTAGGCATGTTGGTGCGCTTATGCACGCCCCCTTAGGGATCTCTTAAGAAATGTGTAAGGTCCATGGTAGACAGTTTAAGGTAAAAGGTACGGGGGTTAGAGAAACTAACAACAGGATCAGGTAAAGTGTTCCAGACATTGTTCCAGACATTTACTACTCTATTGCAGAAGTCGTATTTTCTGCAATCAAGATTAGAGCGGAATACATTTAGTTTGTATCTATTGATAGCCCTAGTGTTATTGCGGTTGAAATTAAAGTAGTCGTTAACAGGTAGGACATTAAGATGATCTTGTGTACTAAGCTTAGGTCGGAATGTAGACGGCGTAGTTCAAGGTTATCCAGGCCTAAAATTTTAAGTCTACTGGAATAAGGAATTTTATTGCGAGCAGAGGAGTTGAATACTCTCCTTGTAAAATACCCCTGAACTCACTCTAATGTATTAATGTCTGAAATACAGTGTGGGTTCCAGGCAGGTTTTTTAGATTTTTCCTTTTGTGCAGGTGTTTAGAGTGGCACTCTGGCTAGTGTACATCCTCATCTCACTGGATTATTGCTTTTTCTGATGTAATGCTTACTTATGTGAACCAATAAATACTTCTCCCTTGTGTGCATAATACTCTTTTGGTTGCACCAAGGCGTTTGCGAGTTAAATGTCAAAACTAGAAGGGTTGATGCTGTAAGTGTAAGGCATCATGTCTGTCTATTGAAAGAGAGTTTTGGCTCTTCCTGCAGGCGGGGTGAAACAGAGACCAATTAGAACATCTTTGGTCTCCCCACGTAATAATGTTGGTTATGTTTTTTAATTATTTTAATTATTTTAATTGTTATCATTTTTATAAATTGTTCCTTTCTTATGTTGTACGCCACCTAGAGTCCCGCGGGAGTTGGGCGGCCTATAAGAACGATTAATAAAAAAATAAATAAAAATAAAAAAATAGGGTTTTAGCGTTTTTTGGAGCTCTTAGCTGATTTGAGGGATTATAACTATAATTTTCTTCTTTTAATCAAAATTGAGACACGACATGGTTCGATTTGCTTTTTTAAGATGTGCTGACATCATCTCAGGATTCAACAAAGTTAGGCACACATACACAGAGCCAGTTAGGTTGATGGCTGCTTTTGTTAAATAAAGATTTTCTTTGTAAATGAAGGTCCCAAGGGTGCTTTTCCAAAAGGCAACTGGAATTTCTTGCTTCCCCCCCCCCACCCTGAAAATATCTTGCTTCTCAGCCAAGAAGCTTCTTCAGTTCTCAGAATTAAAGAAGCTCCTTGGTTGAGAAGTGAAACATTTTCAAGTAAAAAAACCGAGAAAGCCCAGTTGCATTTTGGAAAAGCACCTTTGGGACAACCATGACCTGGATGACTGAGAATCTCCATAGACATTTGCAAACAAATGGTTCAGAAAAGTACAATTTGGGGTGGAAAGGTAAAGAATAATCAAAAGCCCACAATCTATTCTTTCCTTTGCTTTCCCTCCAAACCCTTTTGTCATCCTAAACCAAAACGATATTGTCATTCTTTCATGCTTACATTCCTGTGATGAACGATGACGGAAAGTAAATCTTAAATGGTAGCGGCCAACCTCTTTTATTTCTATGGAGACCTGTATGTGATAAGAAAATAAGTAACAATTTGATAGAAATGATGAACGGTGACAAGCATTGCGAATAACAAAGTATATGGAATTCAGATGAATCTCAGTTAAACAATTTCCCTCTCCCCCCCATTTATTTGGTAGCATTTCCTCATCCTTTTAGAAATCCATATGCATTTTTGTTTAACATGCAGGTAATCCTTAACTTACAACTATTTATTTAGTGACTGTTCAAAGTTACAACAACTTTGTACAAGAGTGACTCATGACCAGTTCTTGTGCTTACAACCACTGTAGCATTCCGACAGTCAGCGATCAAAATCCAAGTGTTTGGAAACTGGTATGTATTTACAATGGTTGTAGTGTCCCCGGGTCGTGTGATTGTCATTTGTGACCTTACCAGTTGGCTTCCAACAAGCACCATCATTTGGGGAAGCCAGATTTGCTTGATGACTACGATTTATTTAACAACTGCAGTGATTAGCTTAACAAACATGGAAAAAAAGAACCGTGGTAGCATAGTGGTTAGAATGCAGTATTGCAGGCTAACTCACTGCCAGCAGTTCAATCATGACCAGCTCACGGTTAAGCTTAGCCTTCCATCCTTCTGAGGTCGGTAAAATGAGGACCCAGATTGTTGGGAGCAATATGCTAACATTGTAAACCACTTAGAGAGAGCTGCAAAGCACTAGGAAGGGTATATAAGTCTAAGTGCTATTGCTAAAAAAAGGTTGTAAAATTGGTCATAACTCATGAAACAACTGCCTTGCTTACAAACAGAAATTCTGATCTCAGTTGTGGTCATAACTCAAGGACTACCAGTGGATGACAATGTGTATATCTGCCTGATGTACATATTTTTATTAGTTTCCCTTAATATGTAATTCCTGTATAATAAACCTAATACTTACACACTTTCCCCTTAAATATTAATGTTTTTATACAGTATTCAAGGTAAGTGGTTTAAATGAATGAAGGATAAATGTTCCTACGCCGACTAGAAAAACCAAATTTGTTAGACTCCTTATGTTAAAAAAAAATTCCTCACTCCCCCAACCCCCCAGCCTAGGTTTTCAGCTATGGAATTTCAATTAACTCCTCCATTAAAATACTTGCCTAATTATACTTGGAACTTTTAAAACTGACTGTAGCACATTTTAAATTGCCTGCTAAAAACCCGACAAGATTTGTGGGAGATTGTTCTCTAGATATTAGTGATTTACAGCAACCCGAAGCCATTCTATTTAAATGCAGGATGTGATTTCCAACTTTTTAAAAAATAAATAAATAAGATAGCCAAGTTGAGTTGACCACAACCATTTCTTTAGTCATTGTCTGTTTAACATCAGAAATTCAGCACATACTTTTTCTCCCATTACAAAACTTATGGGATATAAACAGAAGACCAACTTAAGGAGAATTAATTTTACCACAGTAGAAAAACAAACAAACCCCAAAGTCACTTTTTAAAAAATCTTAGCAACCTATATAAAGCATATTTTAAAAGATCTCATACATTTAGTTGGGCACAAATTCACTGCAGGCTCACATCCTATTTGATTGTTGCCTATATAAGAAGGTGAGAGACAGGTACCTTGATCTATATACCAAACAAATAACCCATTGGGATCCCCATATCAAAACAACTTTCCTTATGTGCGGCCAGAATCCAAAAATAACATTTAACACAGCACAGTACTTAAGCAAAAAGGTTCAGTTGAGATCGGTATATGTGGGACGGATTGGGGTAGATTTCAGGGGTGATACCGAAATATAATTTTATCGTATTTTATTTATCTATATATTAAATTATTGTTTTTTATTCCAATTTCATTTTAGACTCTATTTTATTACAATTTCATTTTAATCTGTATTTTATCCAATTCCATTTTAAATTGCTTTTATCAAATTTTAGTAATAATTTGTTTCTGGAACCCTGCACTTCGATATGGCACAAGGGCTAATCAATAAAATTAATGAATGCAGGCTGGTTTGTTTTAATTTTCTTGGCAAAGTATTTTATTATACAGAAGCATGAATCTGGATTTTTCTTGGATTTAGTGGCTTCCACGGTTAGAGTGCAGTACTGCAGGCTACTTCTGCTGATCACCAGCTGCCAGCAGTTTCGCAGATCGAATCTCGCCAGGCTCAAGGTTGACTCAGCCTTCCATCCTCCTGAGGTCGGTAAAATGAGGACCCAAATTGTTGGGGGCAATATGCTGACTCTGTAAACCGCTTAGAGAGGGCTATAAAGCACTGCGAAGCGGTATATAAGTGTAAGTGCTATTGCTATTGCTATTCCATTCAAGTCTACTACCAGTTTGGTATACTTCTGATATGGTATACTGATATAGTGAAAATATAATAGATGATCTCCTACCATGGGCAGGGAATAGACTAGAAGACCTCCAAGATCCCTTCCAGCCCTATTATTCTATGTTCTATTTATGACTTTTCTCTAGGCTGTTACAAGTGAGATTCCATATTTTATAAGATATCCGATGCCATTCCCTCTTCAAGGATAAATCCATTTCAGTTTTCATACTTTTCCTACTCTAATAATCAACTAACATTCCAATGGCTATTGAACATGCTCGTAAGCTGCTTCTCTCTCTTTAATATTTTTTGAAAAGTCATTGTTGAACTTTTCCAAATATTTGAAATCCACCAAGCTCTTCTTACATCTGAATATTGTTTATTTGGCTGCACAAGAACCCATGTTAAGATAAGTGAGGTTGCTAACTGTCTATCTATGAGATATATATCTCACGTCTGTAACAATATAAGGATGTATCCTAAGCAAGTCAATTTCCCATTAGATAATCTCACCTTTACAGTTTCATACCAGCAAGGCTGCTTGACTTGGTAGTAGACAACTGATTTGTATTCTGAAATACCTTCATAACCAGCACCCGGATGGATAGCTTTCTTTGGAGCACATTGGAAACAAAAAGCAAAAGGAACAAATGACAGAAAATGAGACTTAATCAGTGACGGGAGAGAAAAACTTTCAGTTATAAAACAAAATGTTCACATAACTTGCAAAGAGGGGCCAAAATATTCCACAAATTATAGAAGTCCTTTCAAACGAATGTATAGGGTCCTTGGTGCTCTCTGAGCTTGATGGTTTTCTTGCAGACATTTCATTACCAAACCAAGTATGTTGATGGTACCCCTGAATGTTGTCTTCCATCAAAACTAACTTATGTTAACATTCACCTGTTTTACTAGTGCTTTTTATTTTGAATGCAGATATAAATGGGGAAGAAAAAAAACCCAGAAGCTGCTAAGGTAAAGAACTCAAATCCACACACCTAAAGATTATCCCTGAGTGGGAGAAAACAGAGTTAAAGCATGCATTCTGTGAGTGAAAGTATTTTATTAGATGATCCATCTATTGATTAAAGCATCCACTTGCAGTAGTTCCTGCACAATATTTCTTTCTTTTTGGGGGGTCCAATTTACGAAGCGACTCTGGGCAGCATACCATAAAACCAACAATGACAACATTCTACAAGACACAGATCAATAGCAATAACACAAGGCCACAAGAGGGAATGCATCAGAATATTATACATGATGCAGCCAGTGCATGGGATGTTTGTTAACTGATGATACTAGGTCTGTTGAAAAATCCACATTTTAATCTAAGGACTTTGTAGATCAGACTGTCAAACGTGTGGCCAGCGGGCCAGATGAGGCCAGCGGGTCGGATCCGGCCTGCGATAGGCCCAGAGTTATCCCGCGGGGCCATCCTGCAGACAGCAAGGGATCAGCCTGTGCCACCCCGGCCATGCCCACCCAGTCAGCTGGTACAACCAGGCCACACCCACCCCGGCCCCCCAAGGGCAAACAAAATCCTCATATGGGATTGAGTCCTAAATCCTCATATGGGATTGTCATATGGGATTGACACCCCTGTTGTAGATGGTGCCAAGGATTGGTAAGAAGATCCCAAAATGTTCCCAACTTTGGGGAGAGATACAGAACATGTATGCATTTCTTTGTTTTATCTCCAACTTACTATTCTGGAAAACCCCTTCCTACCTCTAAAATGTTTCCATCATCATCATGAACAGACATGGTAACCTCAACATTCTTAGGCGTCTTCTTTTTCCCTTTGTCAAACTCTCCATGCATTAGAGTGACGTAGATATCATTCCGAACTTCACCTGCAAATTAGAGAATTATAAGAACACTATTTTGTCAGACTTGGAAATTGGAATACAATCTTACTCTTTTCTCCAGGAATTGCCCACCATTTGGAGTACAACTGGACTCAACTATTTCTTTTTTTTTAAAAAAAAGATGTAATCTCATTCTTGCCTTCCCTTGAATTACTCACCAGGCAATATAATCTCTGGGAATCCCATTTTGCGGGCAACAGCTGTCGATCTGTCAATGAGATGAGAAAAATCCTTCTGAACCTGAGCTAAGTCACCAGGCAGCAGTTTCAGAGAAACCCAGAGGCCTAAAAGGGGACGGAGAGCAAAGAATATAACAAAAAGCAGCATTAGTGCTATTGGGAAAAAAGTAGCAGCCCATGCAGATTTGATAAGGAAAGAGAATTGTGATTTCCCCAAGTAAGTGGAGGTTAAAATCGAAATGTCTATTTTTTTTTGTTTACTAGGTTTTTTTTCCTTTTTTCACTGTTGGGGGAGGATAATAAGCATTGGGGCTGTTTTTATAAAAAAAAATAGTGTTGTGCTTAAGACCGCATTCTACCTCATACTTCACCTTCGACCGGTTAGGTCCCACAGAGTGGGTCTCCTTCAGGTCCCGTCAACCAAACAATGTCGGCTGACGGGGCCTGGGGGAGGGCCTTCTCTGTGGGGGGCCCTGCTCTCTGGAACCAATTCCCCCCAGAGATACGAATTGTCCCCACCTTGCTGGCCTTCCGAAAAGCCGTGAAGACATGGCTCTTCCGGCAGGCGGGGTTTTGAGACAAATTCATCTTGGTCTCCCCTACGTATGTAAGATTTTGTATGCTTTTTAAATGTATTTTAAATTGTTTTAAATTGTATTGTTTAGCGGTTCTTCAAATGTTGTACGCCGCCCTGAGTCCCCAGGGAGTAGGGCGGCATATAAGAATCCTAAATAAAATAAATAAGACTTTCCCAGCTCGTGTGTGCATGGCAATTTTCACAAGACATAATTTGAAATTTTTTTCTCATCCACAAATTTAGTCCCATATTTTGAAAAGGGTTCCCATGAGGTCTGTACTTAATGATTGTTCTTAGGATTTTCAAAGTTCAAATGAGTGTTTACATATCGCAAATGGCATCATCCATGCACAGAAGAGAGCCAATAGGGGAAACACAAACTTGGCAGATGTTGAACGTTACAGGATGGCAACGTAGGCTCCTCCGTGTTTTATTTTGACTTTTGGGGATTCAGTGGCAAAAAAAAAATTGTCCCTCTTGCTCATATCAAACAGGATTGATTTAGGGATCTCTTTTCACATTCCCCCCCCCCCTTTGAGAACATTGTTTCTTTCACGCCATACTTCCAACCCCTCTTGCTATTGCCCACTGACATAATTTGATTGTAGTTTGTTACCTACACATCATCAATGTGCCGGCTAAAATTGTGTGGCTCTCCCCATTCATCAGGAAAACTGAATCAAATGGATGAAAGATTTTCTGAGCACTCGTGCAGGAAGGAGCCCAAGTCAATGTCCTTGACCAGTGAACCATCCAAAGCCATGAATGAGTTTTCACCTCAAAGGAATGTCCCTCCCTCCTCCCCTCCCCTCTTCCCAAAGCTTCCAGGAGCCATCTTTCCAGTGTGTACCTTGCCCTTTATGATTCACTTCCTTGGCCGCAATAACTTTGTTGAAGACTAACGTGAGGGGCTCATTCTCTCCAATCACGTGAGACGTTATTAATGGTGCCATGATTAACTGCCGTTGCCTGATGTATGTTTCCATGGCAATCCTGAATAGGAAAGAGGAAAGGAGGAGAAAAAAAAGAAGAGGCACATTTCCAGATTGTCAACATTATCAGATTATGAATAAAAAAAAGTAATTTTCTTTTTGCGGGAGGAAAATCTGAAAGACTAGGTTAGGAACAGACCTTCCTGGATGACCCTATCGATGTGGTCACTTAAGAGTAAAATGATGAGTTGATTTTATTTATTTATTTATTTGTTTGTTTGTTTGTTTATTATGTATGTATGTATGTATTTATTTATTTATTTATTTGTGAGATTTATATACCGCCTCACAGTGCAAGCACTCTCTAAGCGGTTTACACCAGTAAGCAATGTATATTTATATTCCCCCCAACAATCTGGGTCCTCATTTTACCTACCTCGGAAGGATGGAAGGCTGAGTCAACCCTGAGCTGGTGAGATTTGAACCGCTGACCTGCGGATCACAGTCAGCTAAAGTGACCTGCAGTACTGCCTCTAACCACTGCGCCACCTGGGCTCTTAATGCAGGGCTTTGATGGCACATCATCCATCCATCCATCCATCCCCCCACCCATTGTTCAAATGTTGCAGGTGCTCTGCATGGAGAACTAGGCGGGCAGGAACTGAGGCTAGGCAGGTTGGGAAACAAACAACCTTTATTTCTAACACTAATAACCAAGGACAGGCACTCCTGTGAGGCAACAACAGCATCAGCCAACTGACAGCTATTTATATAGGAGCTGTCCGACGGGCAGACCAATGGCAGGGATGCATTCTCCCGCCGGCTAGTTGCTCACGTCTTAACCAATCAGGAACGTCTTGCAGCCGGCAATCCTCCAGGCATTGTCATAGCTCCGAGGACTTAACAGCAGGGACCGGATGAATAAGAATAGCTGGTAGATCTCTTCAAGCCGATTGGCAAAACTATTTAGCCTCATAACAAACATAATTTGTTCATTCATAGGAATGGTTGAAGGTGAAAGCCATATTGGGGGGGGGGGTAGGGGCAGAGTTGTAATTACTTGTGTGCCACTTCCTGTGTCTCAGCACATTTTTAGATTTAGATTTATTATTAGAGTTGGAAGGGACCTTGTAGGTCATCTAGTCCAACCCCCTGCTCAAGCAGGAGTTCCTACACCATTTGAGACAGATGGCAGTCCAGTCTCTCCTTGAAGGTCGCAAGTGTTGGGGCTCTCACAACCTCCGCTGGGAAGCTGTTCCACTGGTTGATCACTCTCACCTTCAGAAAGTTTCTCCTCACTTCCAGGTTGAATCTCTCCTTGGTCAGCTTCCATCCGTTATTCCTTGTTTGGCTTTCTGGTGCCATAGAGAACAGCCTGACCCCCTCCTCTCTGTGGCATCCCCTCAAGTATTGGAATATTGCTATCATGTCACCCCTGGTCCTTCTCTTCACCAGACTCGCCAAGCTCAGTTCCTGCAACCGCTCTTTGTATGTTTTATTTTCCAGACCCTTTATCATCCTGGTTGCTCTCTTCTGCACTTTCTCTAGAGTTTCAATGTCTTTTTTGTAGTGTGGTGATCAAAATTGGATGCAGTACTCTAGGTGTGGTCTGACCAAGGCTTTATAGAGTGGTACTAGTACCTCTCTGGTCCTTGATTGAAAAAGTTGGGTGGTTCCACTGGGGCTCGAACCCATGAAAGCCCTGCATTATTTTATCCATCTTTATTTTATCCCTGTCCCATACAGGGAAGGTCTAAACACGAGTTGCATGCATGCCGGTCTGAATACTAAAACATGGCTCTTTCCATCTGAGAACTCTGATCAAATATAATTCCAATCAAGTAAGGAAGTGACTCTATATAGGCCTGTGGCAGAAGCTCCCTGAGATCACTTCGGATAAATCACATTCACTGCTTCAATTTAATTTGCAGGCTTTGTCTTAGCTTCTCCCACTTCTTGTCTTGGACCTGCCCACTTTCTGGAAAGCATATAGACATGACCACCAGCTCCCCCAAAATTGTGCGTATTTTTTTTAAAGAATTTTAACTACTTACTGCTGAAAGGGAACAAAATGCTGTTTCTCTTCATCGTCCACCTTCCCGTGAATGATATCTGTAATGTCCATCACTAAGAGAAAAAACAGGCTTTTACTGATTGCAGCAAAAATGTCTTAATAGGTTGGTATAAATTTTAAACCTGTAAAAAACTCATGCCTTTCAGATGTACTGGTTCATCAGTTTCCAGAAATTCCATCAACATTATCAAAGGCCATGTTGGCTAGGAATTCTAAAGCTCTAATGTGTCTTAAGATCACAAAAGCTACTTGAAATCAAGACTTAAACCAAACTCAGGAGACATTGGTTGGTTGACCATCTATCAATCATGCAAAAAGATATAACTACCTATTGCAGTGCTTTGGAAATAATTCACACAAAAGTACGGAGCATGTCCTACTGGTTGTTTGTTCGTTTGTTTGGTTGTTTGGTTCCTTTCTGTTTTCATTTAAGTGATTAATCTGGCCACCAATCTCACAACGGCAATTTTACATGGAGAACAGAAAACCAAAACCAAAAGACGACCTCCACAAAAGCTGATCTGATCTCTTGGCCAGTTATAAAAAGGACAGCGGGATTCAGACCATCTATAAACTTCCATTCAAGATCTTCTCTTAGCATGAAAGATTTAGAATAAATTATTATGGAACAATGACTTAGCATCTTTTAATTTATTATAGGCATGCTAGCACATTTATATTTGGAACGGCTTTACAAAGTAGCTTCCTGCTTATATTATATCTCTTTTTTTGGCCCAGAAAATACTTTTAGAGGACATAGGAAAAGAGAGCTATCCGGACAGCAATAGTTTGTTGACTTGCCCTAAATACATTTTTTTAACCCTGGCCATGTCCTCACGACCTCTTAATCTCATCCACAGCTCATTTGAGAGGCAACTTTAAGTTGTCCTTATACACACCAAGATCAAAGTAGTATTTGTTCTGCAATTCCAATATTATCTAAAAGCCACCTCAAAGTGCCGGAAATCTGTCTTTGTCTTCCATTCCTTGAGGCAGGGGTCAGCAACCTGCGGCTCTGGAGCCACATGTGGCTCTTTCATCCCTCTGCTGCGGCTCCCTGTCGCTCAAAATATGCATCACAACTGCCAATGTGCAACACCCACCGACGTGCAATTTATTAAGCTTTTCAACCCTCGGTAGGCCAACCATGGATAAATCCAAGAAAAGAAAAGTTTCAGAAGAAATCAGAACCTTTAATTCAACTATATATGCTAGTTTTGTGGCAGCTCAGAAAATAGTCAGGCACGGGAAGAGTTTTGTGGCTCCGGGTGTTTTCTGTTCTGTGGAAAACGGGTCCAAATGGCTCTCTGAGTGTTTAAGGTTGCCGACCCCTGCCTTGAGGGAAACTCAGATGATTGCAATGATGGGAAACAGATGAATCAGAAGCAAGACAGGGACAGCCATTTTCCAGCATGTCACTGGAGTTTCCTGTTGGATCAAGGATGAGGAAGACCACTTCAACTCTGCAGTAGAGAAAGGGCCTTCATCTTGCTTTCATCTTCTTATCGCGTTGAATCTCAGCATGCCGATGGCCAGATGAAGAACTGAGCCCAGGACTTCAACTGTTATTTTCCAGTACACATTTCTTGAAAAGAAGAGCTTAGCACCTCCACCACCACAAAGCCTTTGTACCTGCTACTCCAAAAGGTCTCCGGAGGCCACAAGTATGCTTCTTGCCTTCTTTCAACTCCATGTGGCCAACTCGCACTATTTGACACACTAGGCTGACCCGAGGCCGGATCAAGTCAGAACTGCTGAGATCCTGGTGGGGCAACAGAAATGATCATTGAAGTATAAAAGAACTTGGGGCATATTCAATTGGCCTATGAACACGTGGAAAGAATCTTGTTTATTTATTGGTATCTCTTTATTATTTTTATAAATAACTCAAGGCGGCGAACATATCCAACGCACCTTCTTCCTTTTCTTTTCCCCACAACAACAACCCTGTGAGGTGAGTTGGGCTGAGAGAGAGGGACTGGCCCAAAGTCACCCAGCTGGCTTTCATTAATAAGGCAGGACTAGAACTCATGGTCTCCTGCTTTCTAGCCTGATGATTTTATCACTAGATCAAACTGGTTCTCTTATAGAGAGAGTCTCTGAGTCTCTCTCTCTCTCCTCTCTCTCTCTCCCTCCCTCTCCCTCCCTCCCTCTTCTATCCATCTATCTACCCTGTTTTCCCCAAAATAAGACATCCCAGTTCCCCAAATTCCCCAAAATTCCGCTGATTCCCCAAAATAAGACATCCCCTTATTGAGTGCATGGCAATATGGCCAAGTGCTTATTTCAGGGTTCAATATATATATATAACACAGGGTCTTATTTTTGGGGGAACATGGTATCTGTATCTATATTTTATAGTCCAAAACCCATGAATGTATGTAGCTCTTTTTTGGTGTGTGTTTTTGTTTTTTGCTTTTTTTGCCTCCAAGTCAGCTTTGACTCCTGGACAAATCTCTGGAATTTTCTTGACAAGATTTCATAAGTGGTTTGCCTCCTTCCCAGGGTTGGAAGAGCAGGGTTGGGACAAGGTCACCTAGCTTGGACTGGTCCAAAGTCACCCAGCTAGCTTTTATGACTAAGGTGGGACTAGAATTCACGGTCTCCTGCTTTCTATATAAGCACCAAGCTAGAAAACCAAGCTTGATATATATATCAAGGCTGACTTGAGGGGACACACCAGGGGTGGATTCCTCCCGGTTCGGACTGGTTTGCCCGAACCGGTAGCAACTCGCTGGTGAGGTCACTATGACGTCACGGAACCGATTCGGTTGGTGCCGGTCCGTGGGCGCCGGCATCTTTTTTTTTTTTTGAATTTTTTATTATTATTTTTTTGAATTTTTTTTTGAATTTTTTTCCCTTCTGAGCATGTTCAGAAGCCGAGTTTCCGGCACTGTGCATGCAGTCGCCATCTTGTTTTCAGGTTTTTAAAAATATTTTGGCACTGTGCACCCGCACAAAGCGTGCACGCACCCACAAGGTGCACCCACGCGGCACGGGAGGAAGCGAATCGGCAGCGAGGTAAGTTAGAACCCACCCTTCACACACACACACACACACACACACACACACACACACACACACACACACGTCAGCTTTGAGTCCTGGTGATTGCCTGGACAAGTCTCCACAATTTTCTTGGCAAGATTTCAGAAGTGGTTTGGCTCCTTTCCTTTCCAGGGCTGGGCTGGGGCAAGGTCACCCAGCTGGTTTTGTGCCTAAGGTAGGACTCACACTCGTGGTCTCCTGGTTTCTAGACTGCAGCCTTAACCCATTATGCCAAACGGGCTCTTATGCCAATTTCTATTAGGAGTGTTCAAATGACCAAAATTTATGCAAGGAGTATTTTTTGTGCCAAGGGGAAATGAATCAGCATAACCAGCCTTCTACTTTAGGTTTGCAATCTTTATTAGCTGGATTAGGTAAATTCACTCCTCCTGCTTGCTACAGCGGAAATACCTCTCTCTCTCTCTCTCGGACTTTCTGCCAAAGTGAAATTGGAAACAGGAATGGACATTGTTCCAACAACTGTGAAGCAATATCAATTCCCCCAAAGCTCCATGGATGGAAAGATGTTGGGATGAATTGGGCAGGGGTGGGGGGCAGTCGTCATTGCCAAGATGCCCCAAATAAATTGGGCTAAATTGGTACAGGTAGCTTTCGATTTACAACCACAATTGAGCCCAAAATTTCTGTTACTAAGTGAAACATTTGTGAAGTGAATTTTGTCCCCCCATTTTATGACTTTCCTGGCCATAGTTGTTTAGCGAATCACTGTAGTTCTTAAGTTAGTAACATGGTTGTTAAGGGAATCTGGCTTCTCCATTGACTTTGCTAGTTAGAAGGTCGCAAAAGGGGATCCCAGGATCCGGCAATCGTCATAAATATGAACACAGTTGCCAAGTGTCTGCATTTCGATCATGTAACCACGGGGATGCTGCAGCAGTCACTAGTGTGAAAAATGATCGTAAGTCGCTTTTTTCAGTGCTGTTGCAACTTCCAATGGTCACTAAATTAACTGTTGTAAGTCAAGGACTACCTGTAATCTTTTTTCCCCCTCTAGGGAAGACTGTATTATTTGGCAGATGTTAAGAATGCTCATTCCCCACCCCTGTTGGTGTGATCAATAAAACTAACTTTAGAATGCAGAACCGAGCCGAGGTGGCGCAGTGGTTAAATGCAGCTACTGCAGGCTACTCCAGCTGACTACTAGTTCAGCAGTTCAGCTGTTCAAATCTCACCAGGCTCAAGGTTGACTCAGCCTTCCATCCTTCTGAGGTGGGTAAAATGAGGACCCAGATTGTTGGGGGCAATATGCTGAACTCTGTAAACCGCTTAGAGAGGGCTGTAAAGCACTATGAAGCGGTATATAAGTCTAAGTGCAATTGCTATTGCCTAATTATTATGTTACTATACATACTAGCTTTTAAAGTTATTAATTTTTCCAACCCTTAACCATAAGCATTATTGGCTATGACTGGGGGCAATTCTTCAAGATCTTAGATAAGCTTTTCTCCCCAAATTGAAAGATTAGGGGACAAAACAGACCAAATATCCCAGCCCATATGCCAAGGGTACCAATATTCTTCTGCTCATTGGCCCCTTTATTAATGTTCTGATTGTTCATCAACTTCAAAAGATTTATTACATGAAAACAATGTAATAAATGCTACTTTAACTAAAAAAAATGCTCTGAATAACAACAGTGGACAATCCAATTGATTTTTGGGATTCAATATTAACCATTTTGGAAAACCCTGAGATACACCGTAAGGAACACACTAAAATCAGAGATTGGGTGACTGACTAGTTGGAAAAAGCTCTTATCCAGGGTATGGCTGAGAATCAAAGCAGCCAGGTATACGTTGGATGTCAAAATGACCTTTTTAAAAAGTTAGTTGGCTTTGTTATAGAGATAAATCCGAGACATCTTTCCAAACCATTGTGCTTGTTAGACAATGAAATAGATTATGTTGACCCTTCTCATTCACAGCATGGCTCCTTGCCCAATGACACTATCACAACAAAGGTACAACAAAGGAACACAGTTATAAAAATGAAGTTATCTGCCAGTAAGTACAACCCAGAAGGCAAAGAGAAAATTTACCGTAAAGACAGCTTGAAGGTTGTTAAGCTTTTCAATTTCCTTCGGCATTCCATTACTTCCCCAACGAACCAGGTAGTTTTCACTAAAATAATAGTAATAATGTAATAATAAAAGACCTGGAAGTAGAAATAGAACGACTGTGGCAAAAGAAAGCAAAGGTAGTACTTTTAATATTGCAAATACTAATACTGTAGGTGCTTCGGAAGTGACAAAATTACCATTGGTCTATCAAACATCTGCATCTGCCTGTCCCAGATCCTTGGTAAAGACTCAATAGGTGGGTAAAACTGCCAAATCCATGACAGAGGCGATAATTAATCTCACAAAGGAGAAGTTTGATTTTTTCCTGGACATCAGACATTAGAAAAGAAACCGCAGTTTAAGGTCTAAGTAAAAATATTTATTTCGGTACAAAAACAATAAATCCTCATTAATCTACATCTCTGATATAAAAGTAGGTCTTGCTTCAATGGAAGCCAGGAACAGAAGGAAAGAATGGAATGCACACACGCGTACAAGAACATATCAATCACGTGCTCAGGAATAAACCATTATATTGAATAGGGATGCATCTCCCTGCATATACATATAACAGGCAATAAAATCACTGCGTGACAATCCAGTCTGAACATCTGGCTGACTGTGTGATGAACCATAATCATAGACAATAGTCATGCTGTCCAGGACATGCAAATCACTTTGCCCAGCATTAAAACAAGGCAATTTTATGTCCAAGATCAGGGGTCGGCAACCTTAAACACTCAAAGAGTTACTTGGGCCCGTTTCCCACAGAAAACAAAACCCTGGGAGCCACAAAACCTGGGTGGGCGTGGCCAACTCGATGTCATTCACTCCCACCCAGTCACATGACTCCCCCCAGCCATGCCTACCCAGGTTTCTCTCCCAACATTCTTTGCTGGTGGCAACATGAAATGTACCAGGCGGAATGCTGCTACCGCGCAAAGGCAAGTAAAGGGGCGCTTTGCTCCCGCCACTGCAGTGACAGGGAGCCACATCAGAGGGCCCAAAGAGCCGCATGCGGCTCCGGAGCTGCAGTTTGCCGACCCCTGACCAAGATGAATGTCAAAGGGAAACAGATTTTTCAGGTGCTTTGGCTTTTATACAAATAAAACAAGGAAGTCCTTCTGATTCTAAATTGCAACATATTGTGAGCCACTGTCCAAAAGAAAAAGAGAGAGAGAAAATAAGGGCACCAAGAATTGCCTTAAATGGAAATTATAATGTTTGAGACTTTCCCTCCCCCTTAGGAATAAGATCAGCAAAGGGGAAACTGATAGAAGAGATAGATCTAAAGCCCTTGTATGTTGTTTGCAACAAAAATTTTCCCATTTTATTCCATTATAATGGCTAAGCCACAGGTTCCTGGGTGTTTTTTTAATGAAAAAGGACAGTTGTTTTCTTCAAACTAAAAATCAGCTTTTCATCTTGACAACCCAGCTGCTGTGGCCTAGAGGTGGAGCTCTTGCCTCACAATCAGGAGGTTGTGAGTTCAAGCCTAGGTAAAGGCAGATGTAGGGTCTCCTGCTTGGGCAGGGGGTTGGACTAGATGACCTGCAAGGTCCCTTCCAACTCTGTCATCTGAATCTGAATCTTCATAACAGGCCTGTATGAGATACAGGTAGCCCTTGATTTACAATAGTTCATTTAGTGACCGTTCAAAGTCACAATGGCACTGAAAAAAAAGGACTTGCGACCATTTTTCACACTTACGACCGTTGCAGCATCCCCATGATCACTTGATCAAAATTCAGATGCTTGGCGACCGGCTCCTATTTATGATGGCTGCAGCGTCCCAGGGTCATGTGATCGGCTTTTGCGACCTTCTGACAAGCAAAGTTAATGGGGAAGCCAGATTCATTTAACAACCATCTTACTAGCTCAACAACTGCAGCGATTCACTTAACAACGGTGGCAAGAAACTCCATTAAATGGGGCAAAACTCACTTAAGACTTTTGGGCTCAACTGTGGTTGTAAGTCAAGGACCACCTGTATGGTTAAGCGTTAAAAGTCATAATAAAATTTGGCTATTACAGCCAACATACTGCAACGTACAACCAGGAGAGGTTTTAGAAAAAGATTCCACTAGCAACATACCTAATAAATTTGGATTGGTCTGGATCATAAAGGCTCATAAGCAGCTCTGCATCCTCACCAATATTGCAGACAAAATTCTTGAAATTGATGTACAGGCTGTAAGTGTGGGTATTATTAAAGATGGACTGTCCCCGTCGATCTACATTCTGTTGAAGAGACTTGTTGGGAAGAAGAGATTAAAGGAAAAGTTAGAATGTAGGAAGAGCTAAATTATCCAATAAAACTGTCTGTTTTTCCAGCCATTATCTTAAGTAAGACTATTTTAGTTTCCCTAAAACTGAAAAGTGTGGCGTGCTCACACACCATGGCAACATGTATGCAGAATCAGGGCTGTGATTAAATGAATTTTTTGATCAACTAAAAGATCAAAATATCTGAATATACACTCATACCTTCAGTAGACAATGCATTTTTATTCATCCATCGATCCATCCTTTCTATCCATCCAATTCATTCATTCATTCATTCATTCATTCATTCATTCATTCATTCATTCATTCATTCATTCATTCAAATTCTATAGCTGCCCAACTCAATCCAGTGACTCTGGGTGGCTTACAGTTCAAATTCTACTTATAAAAGCTGGAACTGTTTAAATAAATAAATAAATATTCAAATTCTACTTCTAAAAGCTGGAGCTGGCAAGCATCGTCTTATAAAGAGACACTTTCCTCACTTCTAAGATAATGCCAGGCAACACAATATATCAACCATAACGTAAATTGGAAGTTCAAAAGTAGGGTTAGAAAGCAGTACTTCACAGGAAGAGTAGTGGAAGTTTGGAACCAATTTCCAGTGGATGAGGTGGGATCAAACATCACTACCAAAAATAAAATAAAAGTAAATAAAATATAAAAATGAAAGGAAGGAAGAGAGAGAGAAAGAAAGAAAGAGAGAGGGGGGGGAGAGGGAAGGCAGGCAGGCAGGCAGGCAGGCAGGCAGGCAGGAAGAAGGAAGGAAGGAAGGAAGGAAGGAAGGAAGGAAGGAAGGAAGGAAGGAAGGAAGGAAGGAAGGAAGGAAGGAAGATTCGATAGGCCACTAGGTCTTTTTTCTGCCATCAGTTTTCTATGTTTCTAAGTACACACACACTTTCTCGTTCCCAAATATTCTACCTGTACATTTAAATCAAGAGGTTAATCAAACAAAACTCCCAGAAAGATGAAGTTTTCATCTCACCACATGGGAGTTTAATTAAATTTTCTTCCATGGGTTATTAGCAATGCTAAACAGCATGATTGTTTTATTAACATGCATTAAACCCAGTTCTGTCTTATTTATGCTTGCAACATGAAGCAAATATCTGAATTTCCCTTTTGCTGTTTGATGAATTAAATTTGCTGGGCTTCAAATCCAGTCTAAGGTACATGTAAAAGGCTGAATTAAACCAATCAAGGTTCAACAGGACTCAGGAAGATGGCTATACAACAGCAAGTTAATCCTTTCTCTACCATTGGTGAATGCATGTTCAACATGTAATTTCTCCACTACACAAGAGTTCAGCCTCTAAACTCCACTCCAGATAAAGCACTGGATCTCTTTCTGGTTTTTTCACCTAAGGGACTCCTTCAAAGTGCTGCCACTGGTGAAATGTTCATTTAGGCCAGTGCTTCTCAATTATTTTGTTCCCCCCCCCCCCCCCGGAAGAAGCAAACATTTCGCGCGCCCCCCAACTCTCCGCCGGGACGATTGTTTGCAATATTCGGCACGTTTTTGCTGACAAAACTCAAGCGGCTTATCAGTGTGATTGGGGTGTAATGTGTTTAAGTGACACCTTAATTTATTTGGCTTCATGCTGTATGCTGCCAACATATTTAGACACAGTAAACATACCGGTCTTTCCTCGTCTCCCACGGTAGTCACAGTGAAGCCAAGCGCTACATACGCTTCGTCATATTTCCTCATCTTAGCTTTCAGGAGACTTAGGTTTGTCTCATTATCTCTGTCTCTCTCCTCCTTTCTTTTCATCCCTGTTAAATATTTTTCCATGGTGTCTCTTAAGGGTTTGTTATCTGCACTTCATATCTCCTGCTCTGTGCTGTGTGCTATTGCTCGGTGTAAAAAAACCCTACTCCCTGCGGCAAAAAAAAAGCACATTCCCCGGGGTCATGCGCCCCCCCTGGCATCGCTTCGCGCCCCCCCACGGGGGCCCGCCCCACTATTTGAGAAGCACTGATTTAGGCCCAGAAAGTGATTCCAGTTCTTCTCCCCTTAAAAAGAAAATGTAAAATTTCCAGGTTAATCCTAGGCAAGCAGAAAGGCTACTCACCATCCCTAAAAAAAGCACAAAAATTATTGATTGTACTGATATTGAAATATTGAGAAGGAAGTACAAGTTCTATTTGTTGAAGCATAGCCTCACCACACACTTACCTCATTTTATACCACTGTGAATCTCTTTTGGGTTCCATGATTGCATAAAGTTATTTCTGGCCAACTTCCTGATCAGGAAACAATATGCTTAAAAAAACCGTACCTTTTCTTCTTGGATCCTCTCATCAATTCTCTTGGATGCTGTCTCATGTGCTTTAAAGACGGAAATCATGCTGGTAACATCTGGATCCAGTATGTTCCCATTGTCATCTCGCACCACCAGGTCCAGTCCCAAAATCCTTGCAAATAATCCAGAAAAACAAAGAGGTAGTTCAAGAGCAAAGAGGAGACATAGAAGAACAAACCCATCAGGACAAAATTCAGCAGTCCATCTGCATTTGAAGACAGCAATGTCACGGTGTGAATATTGTCAGTTGTATGTCTATGCAGGGTGATGCACCCCTATTCTAATATTATGGTACATTCCAATACAAGCAGAACACGTGATATGATCTTGTACGCATGTCCACATTCCTGATCCACCATTAAACCCTTTTGACTTGGCTCTTGACCTGAACGGTCGTGTTTTCTTAGCAAAGATGTAATTATTCAGGGTTTATTGTTTTTGTACCGAAATAAATATTTTCTATTAGACTTTTAATCTCGGCTTTATTTCTAACTGCCTGAATTCCAAGTAAAAGATCCAACTCGCCTCTATGAGATTTATTCTCATTCTCACAAGCAAAGTCCACATTCTGGACAGAGAAGACTGCTGGTTTAAAAGAGGGGTCAAAGAGGCCATCTATGTTAAAATCGTACAGCCCTTTCTCAACAAAAGGGCAGGATATATCACCACCTATCTCCTGTTTACAACACGGTCCTTTCGGCAGTTCTAAGAAGACTTCACACCCATTTGCACTATTCAGGTGACCCTGAGGGTACAGATAAACCTCCAAGTGGCCTCAATGACTCTGACAGAAAGCGCTAATGACCAGATGACTGCAAGGAATATAAATCCTTCCATTCACCACCCTTCAGTCAGAACTGAAGAACCTTCTTGGATGAGAAGCGAAACATCTTCAAGGAAAAAACCAAGAAAGTTCAGTTGCCTTTTGGAACAAGAACAAAGAGAGAAGACCTAAAAAATCCGGACAGATACCATTTGCCCTCTGCACTTTAATGACAATAATTTTACAATTAAACTAAGAACCCAAATCCTAGAGCAGGCTATATCTATTTAAAGTGTTTTTAAAAGTCTTCTTTTATCTGCATATCACTGAAAGCTAACTAAACACTTCATATAAGGGTACAGTACATTTATTGAATAGCCCGAAGGCCTTTTCAAAAAAAGAATAACAGAACAAACAGGTACAGAAACAACAGCACAAAAATATACAGTATATGGTACATGACATCAAAATTCAACAATATTAAAATTCAATAACTAAATTTCTAAAACTAGATAACCCAAATAAAATATCTCGTCTCTAACTCAGCTCATCTTTCTTACAATCAATGAAATTCTTTTCAATGTAGCTGGCTCGTATTGCTGTCATCCTATTAAGATAGCGAGTGATAGCCCTTACCAGGGGAGGAGAGTCTGTATATAAGGGAAAGTAACCCTGCCCAGATTCAAGGAAAATGTGAAAGAATTTTGCATAGCTAAAGGAAGTGTATATATACTTTAATAACAAAATCTGGAACAAGAAGTATGGAAGTTCCTCACTGCAGAGATCCCACTTTAAATGGATAGTTGTATCCATGAGTTATCCAAACTTTTCCCTATGCAGCTCTAGGATTTTTAGGAAGCTTCAAACCAGAACGGAAATGCTCAGCAAAATGCTGCTGATGAAGCAACGTTGTGACTACAAATAAATTTAGTATCTAAGGCAGGGGTGTCCAACCTGGCATCTTTAAGACCTATGGACATCAACTCCCAGGGGAATTCTGGGAATTGAAGTCCACAGGTCTTAAAGATGCCAAAGTTGGACACTCCTGATCTAAGGGTTTCTTTTACTTTTTATTTATTTAATCCATTTATATAATTGCCTGTCTCACTTGTAGTCACTCTAAGCAGTGAACAAAAGAAAACAGCAAACACCAAACCAAACCAAACCAAACCAAACCAAACCAAACCAAACCAAACCAAACCAAACCAAACCAAACCAAAACAAACCAAACCAAACCAAACCATGATATAAACTATCGTATATTTTGGAGTATAAGACGCACCTTTTTCCTCCCTAAAAGTGGCTGAAAATTTGGGTGCGTCTTATACTCTGAATGTAGCTTTTTCAAAGCTTTTTTTCCAGCCCTAGCTAGGTGCTAACGATCTTCCCAGCTCTTACCTTGCAGGCTCTTTCATTGTTACTCTCTCAGAAGAAGGTTTTTTTAAGTCCTAACCAGGGGATAAAATAATGTGCTGAAGCTGACCGGATTAAGGATGCTAGCCAGATGAATACCTGGTAGGCAGATTGTTTTCCCCTATTTTCCTCCCCAAAAACTAAGGTGCGTCTTATACTCCGGTGCGTCTTATACTCCGAAAAATATGGTAACTGCCTGTCTCACTTGTAGTCACTCTAAGCAGTGAACAAAAGAAAACAGCGAACACAAACCAAACCAAATTAAACCATGATATAAACTAAATGGAAGAGAATGAAGCACCGAAGATGTTACCTAGTTTATTAATGAAAACAACCAAGCTCTGAAAGCACCAAGGACCCCTCATAAATTAAACATCCAGAGCTATCTCATTTGGATGGGCATTAAAATCTGCAGTAACTGAATGGTGCACAAAACCTATCTGGATATTGCTAGTGTTGGATTCAAAGCATCCTTGCCTACTTGTGATCCGAATATCGGACCTCTCTGGAGCCAATCTATATGAGGGCTGGATCTCTCAAGGTGGGCGATAGCCAAAGACCAGAATGATAGCAATAGCAATAGCACTTAGACTTATATACCGCTTCACAGTGCTTTACAGCCCTCTCTAAGCGGTTTACAGAGCCAGCATATTGCCCCCAACAATCTGAGTCCTCATTTTACCGACCTCAGAAGGATGGAAGGCTGAGTCAACCTTGAGCCTGGTGAGATTCGATCTGCCAAACTGCTGGCAGCTAGCTGGTGATCAGCTGAAGTAGCCTGCAGTGCTGCACTCTAACCACTGCGCCACCTCGGCGTTGCTATGACAAGACCCAGATGGCCACTGCTCCTCACATCCAAAAACTTGGGAGATTCTTAGCCCACTGCACCATCCCAGTAGAGGAGGAGGTAAAAAAATTTGTAGTTTGCTTTTACTTTAAACAGAATTTACACTTTATACTTTGTAGTTGCTGGATTTACTCCTGAAAAGCTTTCCTAGTTATTACAGCAAACCAGCTTACCAAAAAAGTTTCTGTACATATCCTGGAATTCCTGCCTGCAGGGCTTTTAGTCTAATATCAGTCAAGAGAAGCTTGACAAACTTGCAGTATTGTTGGCAGCCACATGGAAGTAGTTTGCTATTGACATTTCTAGGAAGTTCTTCAACTTTCCAGCCAAGTCCAAAACTCTGACATTTCATGGTAATCACCATCCAACTATAATCAAACATGATTCTGCTTAATTTCCAAGTCTCTCTCTCTCTCTCTCTCTCTCTCTCTCTCTCTCTTTCTCTCTCTCTCTCCCTCTCTCCCTCCCTCCCCCCCTCTCTCCCCCCTCTCTCTTTCTCTCTTTCTCTCTCTCTCTCCCTCCCTCCCCCCCCTCTCTCTTTCTCACACACACACACACACACACACACACACACACACACACACACACACACACACACACGTACAGAAGAATGAATGAATGAATAGGGTAGGTGTGCAGACGAGAGGAATTGAGTTGTGGCTGCAGTTTCAGCCCCCTACTCCTTCTAGTTATGAAGTCCAGGGGCGGGTTCCTAATTTTTTTACTACCACTCTGTGGGCGTGGCTTATTTTGTGGGTGTGGCTTGCCAGCCATGTGACTGGGTGGGTGTGGCTTGCCGGTCATATATTAGTTATTTCAGAGAGATGTTACTACTATTTTTGCTATTCTATACCTTACATGAAAAGCTTTGCATACAAAGTGCGTGTTACACCATGGCAACACAACCTTTATATGCAGAAAATGCTATAGTTAAAAGACAAGCAAGTCTCAGACAGCATTTTTGGTTTCAGTCATGGATTCCTTAGACGAAAATATTGAGGACTGTTAAAAGAACAGTATCTTTTAACAGTCCTCAATGTTTTCGTCTAAAGAATAACAGTATAAAACTGTATAAAATTAACAGTATAAAAGGTTAAGCTTTCTGAAAACGCCCACTTTGGGAAGCTTTAGGCAAAAGCGAAGGAAAAGTGTCAAATGCGAGCTTCTAATTATTTTCAAGCGAAGGGACGGGGAAAGACTTAATTGTCAGGTTTCTGGGCATGCGCAGAAGAAAAAAAAATTTTAATGTAAATTTTTTTTAAAAAAAAAAATGGCGGTGCCCAGGCTCCGGCAACCGACCGTACCGGTACTGTGACGTCACCAGCGGGCCGCTACCGGTGCTATAGAGTGGACCGCACCGGTAGGAACCCACAACTGATGAAGTCCAATATATTGAAAAAATGCCAAGCTATTGGAGGATGTTTGTTGTGCACAAGGGAAAATAGGTGTCTGGTGGATTTGGAGGTATCTCCATCCTCTAGAGCTCTTTAGAATCAAAATCTCCAGCACCTGTTCCTCAAGCACTAGCTCTGGACAACACTCTGCTTGTTCACTCAATGTGCCACTTGTCCCATAATCTACTGTGAAATCAGGCTTGGCGTATCAACTATAAAGAAGTCTTTGGAAAAGGGCAGGAGGACAAAGGGTTGTAGGGTCCAAAATGAAATGGCAATATAAAATAAAATGTTGCGTACACAGAAGTGGGATTCACAGCTTGATGGGAATAGAACTTGTTTTTATTTGAAATTGCATCTGTGCCTTTAAGGTAGCTGGAGGATCCTGCACGCAAACATATGCTGTGTGTAAATGGGGGAGGAGGGGGGGGTGAAAAATCCCTACCATGAACCTTGACTGAAAACATACAGTTTCAGATATCCAGCACACGGCTGGTATCCACAGCTGTCAAGAGCAGAGACGGATCTTAGTTGGTGGCAGAGTGCGTACTTTGCAGCCACTATTTATTTATTTATTTATTTATTTATTTATTTATTTATTTATTTATTTATTTATTTAATTTGTCAAAACGTGTACAAGATAACAGGTATGGTATAAACATAAACAAAAACAAAGTAGATATAGGTAAATATGGACAATAGGACAGTAGGACAGGGACGGTAGGCACAGTGGTGCGCTTATGCACGCCCCTTACAGACCTCTTAGGAAAGGGGTGAGGTCAACAGTAGACAGTCTAAGGTTAAAGTTTTGGGGGTTTGGGGAAGAAACCAGGTAGTGCATTCCAGGCATTGATTACTCTGTTGCTGAAGTCGTATTATTGGACTCTTAGCCTTTATGAGATGAATAATGGGAGTTAACAAAATGAGCACAGCAGTAAATGAACAAATAGCAAAAACAATTAAGAAAACCAAATGGAAAAAAAATCAACAAAATATACTCAAGTAAGCAGATTGCTCTATACAGGTAGTCCTCGACTTATGACTACAATTGAGCCCCAAATTTCTGTTGTTATGGTGAGACACTTGTTAAGTGAGTTTTGCCCCATTTTATGACCTTCCTTGCCACAGTGGTTAAGCGAATCGCTGCGGTTGATAAGTTAGTAACCCGGTTGTTAAGTGAATCTGGCTTCCCTATTGACTTTGCTTGTCAGGTCACAAAAGGGGGATCACATGACCTTCGCACACTGCGACCGTCATAAATATGAACCAGTTATCAAATATCTGAATTTTGAACATGTGACCATGGGGCCACTCCAAAGGTTGTAACTGTGAAAAACGGTCATAAGTCACTTTTTTCAGTGCTGTTGCAACTTTGAACGGTTACTAAATGAACTGTTGCAAGTCGAGACTACCTGTATATCATGCCTGAACCCAAAGTCCACCTTTTAAAAAAATATTTTTAAGTATTTTTTTATACTTTTTAAGTATTTTTCGGAGTATAAGACGCACCTTCCCCCCCAAAAGAGGCTGAAAATTTGGGTGCGTCTTATACTCCGAATGTAGCTTTTTCAAAGCTTTTTTTCCAGCCCTAACGAGGTGCTAACGATCTTCCCGGCTCTTCCCAGCTTGCAGGTTTGTTTTCATTGCTACTCCCTCCGAAAAATGTTTTTTCAGCCCTAACGAGGTGCTAATGATTTTCCTGGCTTGCAGGATTTTTTCATTGCTACTCCCTCCAAAGAAGTTTTTTTCCAGCCCCAAGTCTTTGCAGGCATGTTTTCATTACTACTCCCTCCGAAGATAATTTTTTTCAGCCCTAACCAGGGGATAAAATAATGTGCTGAAGCTGACCAGACTAAGGACGCTAGCCAGATGAATACCTGGTAGGCAGATTTTTCCCCCCTATTTTCCTCCCCCAAAACTAAGGTGCGTCTTATACTCCGAAAAATACGGTAAGTCCATAAACTCAAATTTTAGAGCTGGGCTCAAGAGATCAAGGAAACCCTGACGTCAACAAGTTGATCTATCATATCTAGACACACCAAGAACATTTTCTTTTCAAACTTGCACCTCTAGTTATTCAATTTGAGGATGTGACTGAGGTCTGAGAAAGACAGTCAGAGTTACCTGTTGCCATAATCGATTTTGGCTGTGACTTTCTTCTTGAGTTCAGCCAACTCATCCTTGGGGAGAGTGCCCGATAGGATCTGGGATCGCCATTCAATCAGACTGTAAGTCATCTGTTGTACGTGGCGAAAGAGGGAGCTTTTGTTCTCCTACAACAGACAAGAAATGAGAAACAGAAAATTAAACAAATAACACAACAAAGTCACCCTGTACTAATAGGAAACTCATGAGAGAATATTTGTAGCTCAGGGTTGAACTGTGGTGCCCTCTGAGTTTGGCTGTTTTCTTGCAGACACCAGCAATCAACACCCAGAGAAGCAGAGATTAACACAGGGTTAATTCCAGACCAACAATCAATCAGTAAAGAATACCCCAAAGGAAATACCAGCTCAGACAAACAATCAAACTGTAAACAACAGCCTAATCAAGGAACCAAGAACACTCCCACCAACACTGATAGGGCAAGCCATTAGTTTATATAAGGAGAGAATTATCCACCGTCTAGCACTAATGATGTTACCTAGTTGGGTAATGAAACATCTGCAAGAAACAACCAAGCTCAAAGGACCCCACAGGAAACTCATAGCCTTCCACTTATTCATTTTCCAAAGGGTTAGACCAGTGGTTCTCAACCTTCCTAATGCCGCGACCCTTTAATACAGTTCCTCATGTTGGGGTGACCCCCAACCATAAAATAATAAAATTATTAGGAAACTCAGGGGCGGGTTCTAACTTGCCTCGCTGCCGGTTCGCTTCCTCCTGCGCTGTGTGGGTGCGCCTCGTAAGTGTGTGGGCGCTTTGCGCGCGCACGCATGCGCAGTGCTGATTTTTAAAAAAAAATTGCAAAAAACAAAACCAAAAAAACAAGATGGCGACGCATGCGCAGTGCCGGAAATTCAGCTTCTGCGCATGCTCAGAAGTTCCCAGGGTACAGATTTTTTTTTTTTTTTTTTGCAGTAGTCTATTGGCATGTGGGTGGACCCGCCTGGAGACGGATAGAGGAGCGGTGTCTCAGTTCCTAAGACCATCAGAAATATGTGTTTTCCGATGGTCTTAGGCGACCCCTGTAAAACGGTCCTTCGACCCCCAAAGGGGTCGCGACCCTTGAGAACCGCTGGGTTAGACCGAATCCAAATGAATCACCTATATATTAGATCACTGAATAGGATGTATTTGGTTATATCTTCCTGCCTTTCTGATTTATCTTCACAAGTTCACACTCTACAGTGGAACCAGCCTTGTTTACCTTGCAAGGTTGTTAAAAGAAAAACATGGACATAGAACTATGCCTGCCAGCTTGAGTTTCTGACGGAAAGGCAGGACATAAAGCAAAGTGTAACCACCTCTTTCTGGTTTCTAAAATTGTTCCTATGGTTATAGGAGCCCATAAAGCTTATCCACCTGAACCTGATATTTGCTTTGGGGGAGAACTTATGGTGGCCCAGTAAAGAGAATTAGTACTTACCACATACAGCCTATGCCAGATCACTACCCATTCTCGCAAAGTAGAGGTGAGTTCTTGGACCAATGGAAGTTCACTAGGAATTACTGTCTCATTTTGTCTATGGAAAAGTGGTTGAAATCATTGTTGGTCATTTAAGGTCTGCCCAACCAACAGTTTTTAGGACTTACTAGATTTACATATATACATGTTGCATTTGCATGTCTTATTTATTAATATTCTTCCATTATTGCTTTTTAAAAAAAAGCTCCCAAAGTTTAACTTGGCTCATTCTGGATCTGGGGCTAGCATTCCCCAGTCTCACCTGTCCAACTCCTAGACACTATTTCATATCAGTTCTCAATTATTCTGTATAAATAAAACTCGTGAGTACTGTAAGGAGCCGAGGTGGCGCAGTGGTTAAATGCAGCTACTGCAGGATACTCCAGCTGACTGCTAGTTCAGCAGTTCAGCTGTTCAAATCTCACCAGGCTCAAGGTTGACTCAGCCTTCCATCCTTCTGAGGTCGGTAAAATGAGGACCCAGATTGTTGGGGGCAATATGCTGAACTCTGTAAACCGCTTAGAGAGGGCTGTAAAGCACTATGAAGCGGTATATAAGTCTAAGTGCTATTGCTATTGTATGAAATAAGGCAGACAACTGTTTGCAGAACTCGATTCACAGAATGGAACCTGTGTAATTAAAAAAAAATAGAATTCTAGGATTTGTTGCAATTTTTTTTAAAAAATGATCTTGGCTACTCACCCACCATCTTGCACCGTTGCCTCCTTGAGATGAATGTAGGTTGATGGGAAGATACCCTAAGCGAAAGACAAAACAATCTATGACTTTATCAAATGGGTAGAGAATTATGAAAGCAAGAATCTGAGGTTCAAGCTTCTATCACTGCAGGAACTCTAGCTCAACAGCTCTATCTACCATCATGGATGGCAAAATCATTACTATTTCCTATAGTACTGTAAGTCAAAGATGGTTGATCAATTTCTTCCTCTACTACTACAAGGAAGAAAAGTGAGTGACTAGTCATAAGCGCAAAAAAATCACAAACTCAGGGAGCCCCAAGGACCCACACACACTTCAGCCTTGAGCTACAAATATCCTGTTCTATTGCTACTGTAATATTGGTTATGTGAAGTTCTCTGAACTATCAGAGACAAAGAGGTCCACTTCCTTCTTTACATATCCTTCCAAACCTTTGCTTTTTCCCTCTCTTGTTGGTCCTAACACTAGAACTGCCTCTTGGAATACCTATAGGATGCTATCTTCCTTACATTTAGGATCTAAAGCATGAGAGGTACAAGAGAGATTAAACTCGCCCTCCATTGATGCCCTAATCATCCGGAACATTTTTAGTAGGAAAGCTAGCATGTAGCACCACTGAACGACTCAAAACCACAACAAAAACCATTGTGGGATGGTTTTATATTCATTTATATTCTGGCAGAGAAGGGCACATATTTCCATAAAAGAACTCCGTTCAATGCAATCTTAATTGATTATCACTGGTAGCTTTTAGAATTATGCACAAGGAAGCTGTGCCAGCAGTTTTAATCCAAGAAGAATAATCCCTCTAATGTAAGGATCTTGCTAATAAACATGATAATTTGAAAAAAGAAGAAGAGGGTTAAGAGAAGAAATCCTTTCCCCTGAAAGCATTAGAGAATTCCAGTTCCCACTGCTGGTCTTAATTTTATGCAGACGGTAATTCAGTCCTAGAGGAAGTAGTTCTATTCATAAGCAGCAAAACTCTAATAAACACCTAAACCATGCACTTTCCCCATCCCTTCCTTTAATTAACTCTGCCTCCAATTTTTCATTGGTTTTCTACACAGTCTAATCACAGTCTAATTGTAGATTGCATCAATTATTCAAATCAACAAACTTCTACTTTTTAAAAGATCAATTTTCATGCTTCAATTTGCTGTCCAAATATAGATTGAAATGTATTATATTTTTTAAGCTCTAGAGCCAATGCCACCAATAGGCAAACAACTATTCCTTTGTATTAATATACAGCATTTATTTAAGAACACTTATATGGCCACCCAAGTCATTCTCAGTGACTCCCACTGGTATATGCTTTGTTCCAGTGGTGGGTTCCTACCGGTGCGGTCCACTCTATAGCACCAGTAGTGGCCCGCTGGTGATGTCACAGTACCAGTGTGGTCAGTTGCCGGTGCCTGGGCACCGCCATTTTTTTAACAAAAAAAATTAATTTTTTTTAAAAATTTTCTTCTGTGGATGCCCAGAAGCCGAGCTTCTGGCACTGCGCATGCGCTGCCTTCCTACCCCACAGTGAGTCCAAGCAGGGGAGGATGGCTGAGGGAGCGTGTGAGACACTGAAAGAACGGGCAGCAGGAGCTATCTCCATTCCCCTCCCTTCAGCAGTCCGAGAAGCCACGAACGCGCGGTGATGATCCTAGGCATTTTCGCACGTTTGAGGCTTCTCGAGCTGCTGAGGGGAGAGGGAATGGTCACATGGCTGGCAAGCCACACCCACAAAATAAGCCACGCCCACAGGGTGGTAGTAAAAAAATTAGGAACCCGTGCCTGCTTTGTTCTCTTGAGAAATCAAGAGATACGAATTGAAGTGACAATCCTTCCCAAAAGCATGGTACAAGCCAAACAGGACAACTTTTCATGTTTAGGGGCATAAATAACACACAAAGCTGATCAATGTGTCCTTATATAACTTGTATGTTTCTTTTTAATAATGTCAGTTTTGGAAAATCCACCTCCTTCCCCAAAATGTCTAGTTTAATGAAAAGAAAGACTGGGGAGACATGATAGCAGTGTTCCAATATCTCAGGGGCTGCCACAAAGAAGAGGGAGTCAAACTATTCTCCAAAGCACCTGAGGGTAGAACAAGAAGCAATGGGTGGAAACTAATCAAGGAGAGAAGCAACCTAGAACTAAGGAGAAATTTCCTGACAGTTAGAACAATTAATCAGTGGAACAGCTTGCCTCCAGAAGTTGTGAATGCTCCAACACTGGAAGATTTTAAGAAGATGTTGGATAACCATTTGTCTGAAGTGGTGTAGGGTTTCCTGCCTAAGCAGGGGGTTGGACTAGAAGACCTCCAAGGTCCCTTCCAACTCTGTTATTCTATCCTAAAATTGAACATTTCAGGTCCACCTCTCCATAATGCTGTTTTTGGACACCATCAGAAAAAGATCAGAAAAAGATTGGCTGCCATGTTTTTAAAAAGGCTCCAGTGATTCCTCATTCTGATATCCCAGCTAAGTATCATTTTTGTGAGTGGAAGAACTGTTTATGCACACCAACAGCTCAAAGACTGAATGGGTTTCACCCGTTCCTTCCTCAAAAAGAAATTCTTTCCAGGAAGATAAATGAGCTGTGAATTAAAGATCTGAGGAAAACATTGAGAATGAGATCCCCAACCACTTGCAAAGCTTATTTTGCTGTGGTAAATAATTTCCACAGATCAAGACAGACTCAGTGACACTAATGCATTTCACACAGAGCATCAATATGGAAATGGCACCAACACAGTTTAAAGCTTTGATTATCCCACTGTGATACAATGGAGGCTATCCAAGAATGCAAAGTAGCTACTGTAGTTAGATTCTGGCTGGCTTGCTTGCTTGCTTGCCAGGGAAATCTAAAGGCACCTTTCCAGTCTGGACAGGATCTAGATATAGTTCAAAGAAAAGGAATTTGGAAAACAGAAAACCAGTTCTATCACATCTCCCAAAGTGAATTGTATTCAATAGGAAATTAAAATGGTGCCCTAAATATTGTACTGAATCCAGGAAAAAAAATCACAATTCAAGTAATTATGGATGGGATGGGATGGGATGGGAAAGGAAAGGAAACCCCATGGATCTGTCAGAAACTTGTCAAAATTTGAGTGAAATGATCATTGACTCCAGAACTCCTAATAACTGGACAAAACTACTACAATACAGTTGGCAATCTGTGGCTCAGAGTCCCCTTTTTTCCATACCTTTGTAGGCCATCCTTTCATTTAGAACAATGGTTCTCAACCTTCCTAATGCCGCGACCCTTTAATACAGTTCCTCATGTTAGCAAATTTACAAAAGAAGAAAGATATTTAATTTTACAAATAACAACCGCAGCTAGACTACTATATGCCCAAAATTGGAAATCTGATATTATTCCCTCCTCAAATATGATAATTCGGAAAATTTTAGAATGCTCAGAAATGAGCAAGTTAACGATGGACATCCATCAAAAAGACAACTCTGATTTCTATGAAATATGGGCAAAATGGTATTCCTGGTTACAATCAAATAAAAATTTAAAACTATGGACATAGAAGAAGACTTGATCCGAAAAATCTTTCCTTACCATCTCCTTTATAACAATAAAAATGATTATTATCGATGCACATAATCCGAGGATATAAATATGAAAAATAATGTAAATATGTATAAATACGTTTTAGATTAGTTTGAACTAAAGAGTAAAAGGGATAAAGGTTAAAAGCAACCAATGTAGTAAGATTGCAAAACTGGATTTAGTTACATAAAGATATAGCTGTTAAATTGAAATGCTGTTTTTTTTTGTGTGTGTGTATTAGTGTTTGTATTTTTTTTTCTCCTTCTTTTCCCTTTTCCCCCCTTTCTTAATGTTTTCTTTTTTCTTTTTTCTTTTTTCTTTGATGTTGTGTGTTATTATGTATGTTCTTTTTAAAGCTTAAAAACCAAATAAAGATTATTTTTTTAAAAAAAATACAGTTCCTCATGTTGTGGTGACCCCCAACCATAAAATAATAAAATTATTAGGAAACTCAGAGGTGGGTTCTAACTTACCTCGCTGCCGGTTCACATCCTCCTGCGCTGCGTGGCCACGCCTTGTGGGCACACGTGTGCTTTGCACGCGCACGCATGCACAGTGCCGAATTTTTTAAAAATAATTGCAAAAAACAAAACAAAACTGAAAACAAGATGGCGACACATGCGCAGTGCCGGAAATTCAGCTTCTGCGCATGCTCAGAAGTTCCCATGGTACAGATTTTTTTTTTTTTTGCAGTAGTCTATTTGCATGTGGGTGGACCTGCCTGGAGACGGATAGAGGAGCTGTGTCTCGGTTCCTAAGACCATCGGAAATATGTGTTTTCGACCCCTGTGACCCCTGTGAAAGGGTCATTCGACCCACAAAGGGGTCACGACCCACAGGTTGAGAACCGCTGATTTAGAAGGACCAGTGCTGAAAATTGTTGCATCTGCGTTAAAACAGCAGGCAGTCTTTGGGAGCAAGGGGCATTTTTGGAATTTTGATAACACCCGGCACATACTGCACCCTACCAAGGCAAGGAGTATGGCTCAAGAGAAAGGGAAAGACCAAGAACATTGAAAAGATTTGGGCTGGCTGAAGCTGATGAGATCTTCTAAGTGAGAAATTTAAAGGTGAAAATGGCAAGCAATATATACAGTATAGAGAGAGACAGAAGAAGCACAGATGCTGTGCAAAGAGTGTAAGATATAGAGAAGTTCAGCAAACAGTTTTGACAAAAACTAGATTTAGCTCCTTTTTTTCCCCTTACGTCATGCCTTCAATTATTTTGCCTGATTAAGTCTTATTCCCTTTCTGCATTCTGTATAGAATACCTCACTGGTAGAACTTTTCACTCTTTGCCTTAAGAAGGTGGAACAAATCAAATATACAATTTGCATCATGCAAAATTGAATTTTTCATAATCGAGGCTACACAAATATGAACTCATTTGCTTACTTTGCGTCATAATTTTTTTAAATCAGTTACCGTGACTTACTTAAACACACCCACATCCTCCATAGTCCTTAACCACCAAAGTAGTTAACTGAACTGTGACCTCAAAATTTGGCTGCACGTTACCCATAGACTGAATGCTGCAAACATTCCTCATAATCCAATTATCCACAAACTGGTTCTATTTCTAATCCAGGCTTTTGCTGTTTGCACACCTGTTTTGAAGTGCGCTCCTGGTAAAAGAGCTTGCTGTTAGATCGTCACACTGTTCACAAGATTTAACTCTTAACTCAACTTGCAGGATAGTTTCATCATATCCTTATTTTTTTCATAATCTGTTGGCTCCTACCAATCTTCAAGGCATCTGAGGAACCAGACAAATGTTCCCATCTCGTGTATTAACCACTGGTATGCCTTCTTGGTCCTTTTCTTGCTTCTTTCACCAAATAGTGTCCTCAGGACCTCAGCGAGCCAGTTTTTTAAATCATAAAGGCCAGAAACACAAGTGATCTATTTTATTTCCCTTCTGCTTAATTAATATTGAATTGCAATAGTGGCAAATATCTGTAGCTTGGGTATAGGGTGAGGGTTTGTTCTCAGGGCTTGTGGGTTGGTTTCTGAACATTTTGTTCCATCACAAGACCCATCACAAGACTCAATGTTGACTCACAGCTGACACATCACAAGACCCCCACTTGACACCCCCCCACCTGAAGTCCTTATAAACAGAGGAACACCAACACTGACATCCCCTAAACTCCACTGAAGATCAGGGGCGGGTTCCTAATTTTTTTACTACCACTCTGTGGGCGTGGCTTATTTTGTGGGTGTTGCTTGCCGGCCATGTGACTGGGTGGGCGGGGCTTCTCGGACTGCTGAAGGGAGGGGAATGGAGATAGCTCCTGCCGCCCGTTCTTTCAGCGTCTCACATGCTTCCTCAGCCATCCTCCCCTGCTTTGACTCACTGTGGGGTAGGAAGGCAGCGCATGTGCAGTGCCAAAAGCTCGGCTTCTGAACATGCGCAGAAGAAAATTTTTTAAAAAATGTACTTTTTAAAAAAAAAAATGGCGCCCAGGCACCAGCAACCGACCGCACCGGTACTGTGACGTCACCAGCGGGCCGCTACCGGTGCTATAGAGTGGACCGCACCTGTAGGAACTCACCACTGCTGAAGATGTTACCTAGCCTGGTAACGAAACATTCGGAAGCCAACCCACAAGCTCAGAGAATGAACCCTCACCCCAGAGGTGAAATGCTCCTGGTTCGGGCGGGCCAGTCGGTCGTCGTAGAGTTGATAGAGCCGATAGCGATCGCAGCGCGAGGCTTCCCCCACCCGCTTCGGGTGCCTGGATGCCACCATTTGGGTTCTTTTACCCTCTGTGCATGCGCAAAGCGTTCTGCATATGCACAGAGGGTAAAAGAACCCAAATGGCGGTGTCCAGGCGGGTGGGGGAAGTGGGTGGGGGAAGCCTCACGCTGCAATCGCTATCAGCTCTATCGGCTCTATGACAACCGACAGGCCCGCCCGAACCGGGATCATTTCACCCCTGCCTCACCCTCATAATATTGAATTCTTGTATGGCTAAGTGCTGAGAGGTTTTCGATACTGATTGAAAAGCTGTTAAGATAGGCAGCAAGATCACAGAAATGCAGAATGCATAAAGCCCCAAAATATTCTTTTTAAAACGCTACCACAATTTAGGAAAAGCTTGAGAGAAAGGAGATGTGATAGAAGATTGATGGAAGATGAAGCTGCCTCAGGAATGCCGAATAAATTTTAAGAGCAAAGATTCAGAGGAATTAATGTATAGACACAAGGGGGAAAAATATTTGGAACCGTTGTACCTTTTTGGATTTATTTCGAAGACTGTAGCCTCTGTACCAGTCTGTCAAGGAAGAAAAAAAAACACACAAATGATTTCACAATCATCAATTATTTTCAGAATTTAGTAGAATGATTCTACAAACATGCTCTTTTTAAACATGGAACTAATTTCAACAACACTCAGTTAAAATGTCTTTCAGGAAAGCTATTTAAACTACAGTTAACATTCAACAAGATTTAAGCTGCAATTTACACATGTTTGAATTCAATTACTTAAAAGGTCATATATGGAACTTTGCTCTTTCTGTGACTGTTTATAAACTTTGGGCTACATCCCTAGTGATACAGATGTTGGCTGAGGATTATGGTGGGCGTCATTCAATCTATCCAGAGGATACCAGTTTGGAGAACACTAATCACATGTTTGCAGGCTCAAAGATGCAATTCACTAGCCAAGATGACAAAAACACCTAAAATGAGAACCTCTTAATTAGGAGTCTACTGAAACGGAACACCTTGTTGATCACTAGTCTCCCGAGATCACCGAAATTAGAACAAACCCAAACAATTTGTGATAACATAGCATATGGGTTGTTTTTAACCACATTTAAAGTAGTTTAAACCAGAGGTCTCCAACCTTGGCAACTTTAAGACTTGTGGACTTCAACTCCCAGAGTTCCTCAGCCCGAGGAATTCTGGGAGTTGAAGTCCACAAGTCTTAAAAGTTGCCAAGGTTGGAGACCTCTGGTTTAAACTACGTTTAAAGATAAAACACAGAAACAATTCTTAAGCGATTGTGAACATTTCTTAAAATAGAAAAATGCCATACAGGTAGTCCTCAACTTACAACCACAATTGAGCCCAAATTTTTGTGGTTAAGTGAGAATTTTGTTAAGTGAGTTTGGCCCCATTTTACGACCTTTCTTGCCACAGTTGTTAAGTGAATCACTACAGTTGTTGTTTTTTAATGTGTTTTAATTGATTTTTCACATTTTACATACCATGACATTTCTTTGAGCAGGTCTACAACCTTTTATATACATTATTGTTATATTTATACAATTTATACATCATTTTACAATACTTTCTAATTCTATGTCTTTGTCCCACATTTTCTCTTCGATTTTCTGTCATTGGTCCATTTATACCACTTTTCCCATGTTTCATAGTAGTCTGAGTCCTTTTGTCCTCTAAGTTCTATGGTTAATTTGTCCATTTCTGCGCAATCACATATCTTCTTGATTATCAAGCTTTCGATGGGTGCATTAGGGTTCCTCCAGCATTGCGCGTATGCAATCCTAGCAGCTGTTGTGATGTGCAAAATCAAATACTATCGTATTGCCTTTTAAATATACATAATAAAAGAAGTTCTGGGGTAAATTCTACAGTTGTTCTTATTATTTCCTGTAACCAATTGTGTATCTTTGTCCAATATTTCTTCGCTTCGGGACACGACCACCACGTGTGAAAGAAGGTGCCTTGCTCTTTTTTGCATTTCCAACAGATCGAATTTAAACTTGGATATATTTTAGCTAATCGTGCAGGGGCCAAATGCCAGCGATAGAACATTTTATAATGGTTTTCTTTATAGGATGCCGATTTTGTTATTTTATAGTTTCTATTCCAAATTTGTTCCCAGTCAGCCAAGTGTATATTGTGTGAATCACTACAGTTGTTAAGTTAGTATCACGGCTGTTAAGTGGATGTGGCTTCCCCATTGACTTTGCTTGTTAGAAGGTCGTAAAACGGGATCCCACAACCTTGGAAAACTGCAAGCGACCAGTATGAACCAGTTGTCAGGCATCTGAGTGTAAATAACATGGCCATGGAGATGCTGCAACGGTTGTAAGTGTGAAAAACGATCGTAAGTCTCTTTTTTTTCAGTGCTGTTGTAACTTTGAATGGTCACTAGAAGAACTGTGGTAAGTCGAGCATTACTGGGAACAATCAATACTGTAAACTAGGAGCATCCAAAGTTGGAAAGGAAGGAAAATTAATATAATAAAGGAGCCTTTGAGATACAATAATAATAATAATAATAATAATAATAATAATAACAACAACAACAACAACAACAACAACAACAACAACAACAACAACAGAGTTGGAAGGGACCTTGGAGGTCTTCTAGTCCAACCCCCTGCTTAGGCAGGAAACCCTACACTACTTCAGACAAATGGTTATCCAACATCTTCTTAAAAACATCCAGTGTTGGAGCATTCACAACTTCTGGAGGCAAGCTGTTCCACTGATTAATTGTTCTAACTGTCAGGAAATTTCTCCTTAGTTCTAGGTTGCTTCTCCCCTTGTTTAGTTTCCACCCATTGCTTTTTGTTCTACCCTCAGGTGCTTTGGAGAATAGCTTGACTCCCTCTTCTTTGTGGCAACCCCTGAGATATTGGAACACTGCTATCATATCTCCCCTAGTCCTTCTTTTCATTAAGCTAGACATACCCAGTTGCTGCAACCGTTCTTCATATGTTTAGCCTCCAGTCCCCTAATCATCTTTGTTGCTCTTCTCTGCACTCTTTCCAGAGTCTCAACATCCTTTCTACAACGTGGCGACCAAAACTGAATGCAGTATTCCAAGTGTGGCCTTACCAAGGCATTGTAAAGTGGTATTATTACTTCTATAAAGCTACTCCCATGAGTAGTTAGCCTGAGAGAAGTGAATTTTTTGGAGGAAGGAGCACTATATATATAAAATGTGTGCTATACTCCCTAATATAATTTGCTGATGTCTTGAGTATGCTTTTGTTTATATATTTTTTAGAAAAATGAAATCAGAGTATGAAATGGTCCTGTACTACACTGCTGTTTCTGGGACTGGAAGGAAGGGTGTGGGGGGGGGGGGAGAGAGAGATCTCAACATGGAATATCCAACTTAATTCAAGAAGTCATGCAAAGCTATAAACAAGGCAAGTGGTGTCTCCCAGATGGATGCTGTCATTGCTGTGAACAGTCGTCATTGAGAAATAAACAAGCCAGATGCCAGCTCCGGCCCTTTTCAGCCTGGAACAAACTGTACCAGTTTCAGCTCATTTGATAAATTCTGCCATGGACCACAATAGCCATTGTGACACACACACACACACACACACACACACAGAAGTGGCTCCAAGCATCTCATGGCCAGATATAGAAAAGCCTCCAAATCAGAAAGCCCAGGAATTCAACCAAGCAAGTTAGACATAAAGCAGATGTGATAACAAGAGATGCTATCAGGAGTTCTTATTTAAGTCTCCAGCTGGCCACATGTGCCTGTTCCACGAGTGTTCCAAAGACTCCATTACATTCCTCTGGTATGATTCTGATTTGGTCTCAGATATTCAGCATCCAATGTTTTGTTTAGTTGCCTCTTTGTTGGAGCCTCTCTCTTAGCTTCTCTCTTAAGGCTTTCCTTTCCTTTCCTTTCCTTTCCTTCTTTCCTCTCCTCTCCTCTCCCCCCTCCCTTCTTATCTCCAAAACCTCCACTGAGTTGTCGATATTATAAATCTGGCTGCATCAGGATTCTTAGAAAAAAGTGTATCCTATTAGTATATACTATTAGTTGCCTCTTTGTTGGAGCCTCTCTCTTAGCTTCTCTCTTAAGGCTTTCCTTTCCTTTCCTTTCCTTTCCTTTCCTTTCCTTTCCTTTCCTTTCCTTTCCTTTCCTTTCCTTTCCTTGCCTTGCCTTGCCTTCCTTCCTTACCTTTCCTTTCCTTCTTTCCTCTCCTCTCCTCTCCCCCCTCCCTTCTTATCTCCAAAACCTCCACTGAGTTGTCGATATTATAAATCTGGCTGCATCAGGATTCTTAGAAAAAAGTGTATCCTATTAGTATATACTATTAGTTGCCTCTTTGTTGGAGCCTCTCTCTTAGCTTCTCTCTTAAGGCTTTCCTTTCCTTTCCTTTCCTTTCCTTCATTCCTTACCTTTCCTTTCCTTTCCTTCTTTCCTCTCCTCTCCTCTCCCCACTCCCTTCTTATCTCCAAAACCTCCACTGAGTTGTTGATATTATAAATCTGGCTGCATCAGGATTCTTAGAAAAAAGTGTATCCTATTAGTATATACATTTGCCAAAAAAAAGCAATTGCAGACAGGCAGATATAAATGATAACCGCACAGCAGGGCTTCCAAAGTTGTATCAATGACATAAGGATGTATGAAATTTGGGAATGTTCAAACATAATAAATAATCAACGGAGACTGGTTTTCCTGTATTAAAGCAGGTCAGACATAAACTGCCTGGTCTTCACACTTTGCATTGCAACAACCATCAGCTAAATAAGGAAACAAATTCTTGAATCAGTCTCTGAACTTCGGCCTTATTCATTTGAATGAATGACTCAGTCCATCCACAAGATTTCCAGTTGGATAAAAGTAGATGAGGAAAGTGGAAACTTTCAAGTTAACTCCTCAGATTGTTCCGTATTCCATGAATACTCAATTCTGAACTTAAGCACACCTAGCTAGATGCACTGATTTTCCACCAGTTTACTGGAAAGGCTTTAGAGGAAGGTCTTCCAGCTCTTCTTCTCTAACAGATCCATCAAAAAATCAAGTTTATATGTGAATATATTTCTTTACTCAAAAGAGTTGAATCCCATATGGTGAAAGATATAGGTAGATGCATATAATCCCGATACTAGCTGCAGTCAAAGTTCAGTTTTCTTTGCAGGAAAGAGAAACAGCGAGAGATCTCGGGCAACTTCTGTTCCATTTGAAAACTTTGAGTTTTTATTTATTTATTTTTAATTAGTGACATTTATATACCGCCTCACAGTGCAAGCACTCTCTAAGCGGTTTACACCAGTAAGCAATGTATATTTATATTTCCCCCCAACAATCTGGGTCCTCATTTTACCTACCTCGGAAGGATGGAAGGCTGAGTCAACCTTGAGCCGGTGAGATCTGAACCGCTGACCTGCGAATCATAGTCAGCTAAAGTGGCCTGCAGTATCCCCACTCTAACCGCTGCGGGATGACTTCCTAACAATAGATTTAACATGCCAAAGAACCAGAGGATGAACTAATCTAGCATATGAAAAAGAGATCAAGATTGAGATATTGTACATTGTCTTGGGGGAAAACCAAACATTTTCCAGCAGTATTTTGAAAGAGTGTTGTTTGCGGGCAGGTTTTCAAGGCAGGGATTAATATGAGGTTTATTTATTAACTTAGCTTCCCAGCTTTATTATTTTTGCAAACAACTCAAAGTGGATAACAACTCAACACATATTCCTCCTCCTATTTTCCCCACAGCAATTAACCCTGTGAGGTAGATTGGGGTTGAGAGAGAGAGAGTGACTGGCTCAAAGTCACCTAGCCAGCTTTCGTGGCTAAGACTGAACTCACAATCTCCTTGTCACGCAGTGATTTTATATTGCCTGTTACGTGTATATGCAGGGAGCTGCATCCCTATGAAATATAATGGTTTATTCCTGAGCACATGATTAATATGTTCCCAGTACGCATGTGTACATTCCTTTCTTTGATCAGTCCTTCTGTTCCCAGCTTCTGTGGAAGCAAGACGTGTTTTTATAGCAAAGACGTAATTAATGAGAATTGATTGTTTTTGTACTGAAATAAATATTTCTACTTAGAACTTTAAACTGAGGTTTCATTTCTAATGTCAGAGTTCCAGGAGAAGATCTATTTTCGCCTCTAATGAGAGTTATTCTGATCTTGACACTCCTGCTTCCTAGCTTGGCGACTTAACCACTAAACCAAACTGGGTCTCAAAGCACATTGCCTTGCTTTGTGGATAGGAGAACATAATTGTCACTGTTCTTCCTGATAAGAAGTGCTGATTCTGATTTAACCATCTGGTTTAAATGGCTCCTCGGGAATGGGATCAATAGTTATGTTTGTTTGTCTGTTTCTCTTTCCCATATGCAAGGTCAGCCAATACCCTGGTTCTCTGCTGCATTAAATCTACCACTAGAAAGGAAACCACTCCCCTCAAATGCATTCGCAAATACAGCATCAGTAACAAAAATCTTTTCTTGGCACCTGAGATCTAACTGGCTCTCTCTGATGTCAAGGACAAGCCAGCCTGAAAATGAAATAAAGGCCTAGACCAGGGGGTTAATTAAGCAGCTGGTTTGACTTGCTGGTGAATCCAAGGTATGCAGTTCCTAACTTAACATTGACAGGATGGACGGCATCATAAAAATGGAGACTCAGCAACCCTTTGCAGTCCTCACGTGACTCAATTCTCTTTGCAGCCAAGGTGGATTAGCTCAAATTGTATTCTCTGGTCTGTTGGAGCACAACAATGAAATAGCAACTTTCAAGAAGTACGATCCATTCTAGCAGGGAAAGTTAGCTGTACAGCAAGGGTTTCCATTACTAACGATCAATCGAAGGCCACGCTATGCCATAAAAATTCAGGCAAGTCAGTGAAAATTCCACTAAGGGGATCCAATTTAGCCTTCCCTAGTGACCCAAAGTTATCATCTTCCAGGTATGCTGGATTATAATCTTATCATTCCCCAACAATCCCGGGCTGAGAGCGCCTCAGGTTAAACCTAGATTATCACAGTGATTAGAATGCCAGAACTGAAATCAGACTCAAAATTACATGTAATTACAAAAGCAAAAAAGAGTATTTATGTTGGAATGCAATTGCAGCTACCCAGTGGTGGGTTCCTACCAGTCCACTCTATAGCACCGGTAGCAGCCCGCTGGTAACGTCACAGTACCGGTGCGGTCGGTTGCCAGTGTCTGGGCACCGCCATTTTTTAAAAAAAAGTTTTTTAATTTTTTTAAAAAAAAATTTCTTTTGTGCATGCCCAGAAGCCGAGCTTCCGGCACTGCGCATGTGCTGCCTTCCTACCCCACAGTGAGTCCAAGCAGGGGAGGATGGCTGAGGGAGCGCGTGAGACGCTGAAAGAACAGGCGGCAGGGGCTATCTCCATTCCCCTCCCTTCAGCAATCCGAGAAGCTACGAACGTGCGGTGATGATCCTAGGCATTTTCGTACGTTCGAGGCTTCTCGAGCTGCTGAGGGGAGGGGGAACGGGCGGCAGGAGCCTAGGATCATCGAATGGGGAGAAGCATTCAGGCCAGATGGAGCCTCCTAGAAGAACCGCTGCCGCAGTCTTGCTGCTCCCGCTGCGGGGGGCTACGTTGCGGGTGGGTAATGCCCCCCTGCTTCTCCGGCCGCTGCCAAGCTCCTGAGGCCCACGCCCACCCGGTCACATGGCTGGCAAGCCACACCCACAAAATAAGCCATGCCCACAGAGTGGTAGTAAAAAAATTAGGAACCCACCCCTGCAGCTACCTCTGTGGCCATTGTGACTTGCTTGTGGGTTTCTCAAAATTACCTTTGCATATTCAGAGAACCTGGGAGTCATTCAGAACTGCTCCTTGTTGCGGTTGTTCTCACATGCATCTTATACTCATGCCAAAATAATCCTGGCGCAATTATACTGGAGTGCCTGTACATTTCTACTCAGCAAAACTTTAAAACAACACAGCCAAGCTAGAGAAGATGCAGAAAGGAGCAGCTGGATCATAAAGCAACTGACTGGCCATCGGTGGAAAATAATATCGATCTTCACAGCTTCTTAGATTTGAAATTCCTGCTTCAGATCTTAGAGCTCTCTCTCTGGAACTGATACGACAATAATCTGTATCGCTGGGTTTCATCACCTGAGATTTATTTGCTTTGTCTTTTTCCATTTTGTTGAGCCATACCTTCAAATATAAAACTCTGGTGTCTCCCACTGGACCTAGGAGCCCTTCCCATTCCCGCTTGGCAATCCAGAGCCTGCTTACCTTCATACATCTCCAGGATGTGAACGGTATCTCCAACCTGCAAAGAGAGCTCCACATCCTGGATTGCTTTGTAATTGTAGATGGCTGAAAAACAAAAGCAACAGATGGAGAAGGACAGACATAAACCTAAGGTGGCTAATTGCAATTAAAGCTAGCATTAAGTAACTCCCAGGACATAGACCCCTTCTGGGCGACTCACCCAAGTCTGCCATCAGCAAGGTGGGCAAGATAAACCTTCCCTTCAACTTCCTAGGTATGTAGTAGTCATGTTTTGCATTCCCATTCATAATAAATGAAAGAGCACAAAAATGGAATGGATGTGCTTTCTATTGGTCTTACCACCCATCCCATTTTCTTATTGGGCTAATAGTTGCCTAGCCAGAGACTAGCTATTAATCTAGTGGCGCAGTGGTTAGAATGCAGTATTGCAGGCAAACTCTGCCTATGGCCTGGAGTTTGATCCTAATGGGGCTCAAGGTTGACTCAGCCTTCCATCCTTCTAAGGTCAGTAAAATGAGGATCCAGAGTGTTGGGGGCAATATGCTAACATTGCAAACTGCCCAGAGTGTGCTGTAAAGCACTATGGGAAGGTATATAAGTCTAAGTATTTGTGCTATTGCTAATCTGAGTTGCCATGACACAACATTACAAATAAACAAGTAAATAATTAAAGGCAACTCTAGGCAGAACAGGTAAGTCAAGAACAAGTCTTGTTCTTGACTTACCTGTACTATGTACATGGTGTCCAAAGTGCTCACTTTTCACCAAAGTTTAACATAAGGTCTGTGTTGGGACATCTTGCTAGACCTAGTGTGGTTTATTTTGCAAGGCAGAATTATGAGTCCCAAGCAGATGAAATTTCAAAAAGGTACACTTATAATAGCTGCCTCCTCCCATTAAAAAAAACACATCAGGGGATTTTGCCCTAAGCATTAATTCACACTAGTGGATTAAAGCACACTAAAACCAGTTAACAATGGTTAAGGTCCAAGTAAAGGGCTTGTAATCATCTCTCGGTGTAGATCAACTTTAAGACTTATGAACTTCAATTCCTAGAAAGATCCAGCCAGCATTAAATCCGCAGGTTTTAAAGTTGCCAAGGTTGGACACCCCTGGTGTAGATACTTCACAGGATTGCAGATAGCCATCAAAGGACCTATGAAGTGCATCAGCTATAGGGTTAAACGAAATATGGGAGATATTGAGCTACCTCAGTGTTTCCCAAACTTTTGACATATGTGTACCCCTTCTATAATTTTCGTAACGCTGAGTACCCCTCATAAAAAACATATTTTATAAAAATAATCAAAATCAGTGGAACTTACTAAAGCACGATAACAGGCGCCCAGAACTAACTATTAAAGAAGTAAGTTGTCTCTGTAACGAAGTGCAGTATATTCACGCCGTGTCACGCCTCACAAGACTGTCTAACCGTTAGATAACACTGCAATTCTCCGGCGTTTAAACAGCTCCGCGGCTCAACGTCAACTGTTAATGTTCCCGCAGTTTAAAAATGGCCGAACCCGAGCTGTGCGAAGGATGCGCAGAAGTTCCCGCCATAATGAGTTGCGATATGATGTATGATGGCCTGAGTTCACGTGTAAAAACTGTAATACGCGCCTATTTCTTTTCTTGTTCTGTGGGCGCAGCTAAGCACGGTGCAGTGGATATTCCCACGTGATCCCCACCAAACTCCGGTGCAACGCTTACCCCCACCAAACTCTTCCCGTACCCCTGGGGGTACGCGTACCACACTTTGGGAAACACTGAGCTACCTCAACATGGGAGAATCAATGTGAGTGAGTAGTTAAGAACTCTTGGAGAAAAGAGAAATAAAAAACTGGCATTTTTTTATTTTATTATAAATGAATCTCTTGAAAGACAAAAGAGCCTGCCATTCCACTCTTCTCACCAACTCTTCTATCTGCAAAGTTGCTCCATCCCATTTCTCAGCTTCTCAATTCTACATGACTTAAGGAAGAATAATGCTAACTGAACTCACACAAGGAATACAATCAAAGACACTCTTGTTAAAAAACGATACCTAACTAACCCCAAGAGAGACATTTAAAATAACTCATTTGTGCTCTAGATCAAGGGCCAAAGAACCTAGTGCTCTGCCAATCTTCTGAACTACTATTCCTATTAGCATGGCCAATAACTGGAAATGGTGAGAATTGTCTCATCAAACCTGAGACATAGAATGTAGAATATCAGAGTTGGAAGGGACCTTGGAGGTCTTCTAATCCAATCCCCACTCAAACAGGAGACCATTTCACACAGGTGGCTGTCTAGTCTTTTCTTAAAAGCCTCCAGTGATGGAGCTGAAGGCAAGCTGTTGATTGTTCTCACTGTCAGGAAATGTTGGATCTCTCTTTGATTAGTTTCCATCTATTATTCTTGTTTCCATCTATTAGTTTGTTGACTTGCCTACAGTGCTTTGGAAAATAGCTTGACCCCCTATTCTTTGTGGCAGCTCTTCAAGTATTGGAACACTTCTATCATGTATCCCCTGGTCCTTCTTTTCACTAGACCAGCCATACCCAATCCTAAAACCATTCTTCATATGTTTTAGTCTCCAGGCCCCTGATCATCTTTGTTGCTCTTCTCTGCACTTTTTCTAAAGTCTCAACATCTTTTTTCATAGGGTGCTGACCAAAACTGGATGCAGTATTCCAGGTGTGGTCTTACTAAGACTTTGTAAAGCAGTACTGGCCCTTCACGTGACGTTGATTCTATCCTCTGTTAATGTTAACACGACACTGGCTATCCGGCTTGAGAACATCTATGAAAATACTTTTCCTTCTGCGTGTGTATGTGAAGACGTAAGCTTCTAAGAACTTAACCAGGAAACACACTGGATTCATCCATAATTAGGTATATTACTTCCTGGGCTAATGCCAAGGCAAACACAGTGGTCATAGTTTACCACACAGGAAATAATAAACTTGCAATGTTCCCTTTCAACTCTAGCGACTATAAATAATACTGCAATAAATGGCAACTTGAAGGTTTACTGGATATTTTGAGAACTGGCCGCTGGATGAATAGACGTCTATTTTAAGTCGTCTTCTCCTTCGCCTCCCCTGAAACACCAGCTTTTAGACAAAGAGTTTTCTAGCTCTCTTCTTACAGTTGGGATTAATATTGTCAGTGTGAAAAGAGCCATGCAGGTGGTATTTTTCTTCTCCGTCATCAGCTGAGCATATGCTTGGGGCAGGTTCACATGAGAACGCAAACACAGGGGGTCAGTAATAACTACAGTGAGGAGGGGAGGGGAGTTTAAAAAAAAGTCAGCTGTGCCAATAGATAATAGCTCCCCCACACATTTCAAGGAAACTCCTTATCAAGGGAAATGTCTGTTGGAACATTAAACAATTGCATATTGCAAAGAGACACAAAGTTATGTCCCTTAGAACAGCAGAATAACGAGAGTTGGGAGGGACCTCGGAGGTCTTCTAGTCCAACCTCCTGCTCATGCTGGAAACCCTATACCATTTCAGACAAACAGCTGTCCAACCTCTTCTTAAAAACCTCCAGAGTTGGAGGCAAGTCATTTCACTGATTCATTGTTCTACAGCCTTGTAGAAATCGCTCCCCAAAAGTTTCTAAAACTCCTAAACTGTAGTTTCATTCTGTTTCACTCAATCTAAGTAACTATGGGGATTATGAACAGGCTAATAGCCTGTTTGTTTGTTTGTTTGTTTGTTTGTTTGTTTGTTTGTTTGTTTGTTTGTCCTCCAGCTGGACATGGAGTTTGAGGAAGACTAGGCTAAATTAGTTTGAAAGAAAATGCTTAGGATCATAGAGAAGAGAAGGACCAGGGGAGACATGAGACCAGTGTTCCAATATTTAAGGGGCTGCCACAGGGAGGAGGAGGTCAAGCTATTCTCCAAAGCACCTGAAAGCCAGACAAGGAATAATGGATGGAAACTGCTCAAGGAGAGATTCAACCTAGAAATAAGGAGAAATTTTCTGGCAGTGAGAAGAATCAATTGATGAAACAGAAGTTGCCTTCGGAAGTTGTGGGAGCTTCATCAAAGTACTGTTCTACTAAACCAGCGGTTCTCAACCTGGGGGTTGCGACCCCTTTGGGGGTCGAACGACCCTTTCACAGGGGTCGGGAGACTTCGCCCGGATGCCGCCATTTGGGTTCTTTTACCCTCTGCGCATGCGCAAAGGGTAAAAGAACCCAAATGGCGGTGGCGGGGGTTGCGGCGGGGGTCGCGGAGGCAGGATGGATCATGATGGGGGCGCGGGGTGGGGCACGGGACACGGCATTAGGAAGGTTGAGAACCACTGTACTAAACTAACAAGAAAAGTCAATTTGAAAGTCAATCTGATTACAAAGAGTTTAACTTCTGCAAAGTGAAAACCTATTATCCAGGTTTTGGCCACCAGGAACCAGTTCCGTGGAGACAGGCTTTTCTGCGGACCGGAAAGGATGTGGTTTCACATGCCACCTGCACCCCACAGATGGCGCTTAGCTTGTTTGCACAGCCCAGTTTCTGGCATGCCACGGACCAGTGCCGATCCACGGACCAGGAGTTTGGGACCCCTGATCCAGTAGTGGGTTCTAAAACCCTTTGCTACCAGTTTGTGCATGCGCTCACTTGGATGTGCAACGCTTCTGCGGGCGGGTGGGCGAAGCCTCCCAGCGCCGGCGCCACCGGTTCGCAGAACTGGGCTGAACCAGGAGCAACCCACCGCTGCCCTGATCCAGGAGACACACTAGATAGCAAGCCAAATTCAACTAGAAGCTAAGCAAATATTGATTCTATTTTCTTCATTCAGTTATGCCGTTGAATGAACCCCTTCAGAAGAATTTCATTTTCTCCACCTACCTACAGAATTGTTAAGAAGATAACATTGATTCCAGGTTTCTTAGGAAAGCTGGGAGAGGCTATCATCATAGAAAAGTATTGACAATAAAACACAGGAGAAAATTGAACTGTTACATGCATCATCTAGGGCAGTGCTTCTCAAATAGTGGGGCAGGGCCCCCCCGGGGGTGTGTGGAGCGATGCCAGGGGGGCGCATGACCCCGGGGAACGTGCTTTTTTTTGCCGCAGGGAGTAGGGGTTTTTTGCACCGAACAATAGCACACAGCACAGAGCAGGAGATATGAAGTGCAGATAACAAACCCTTAAGAGACACCATGGAAAAATATTTAATAGGGATGAAAAGAAAGGAGGAGAGAGACGGAGATAATGAGACAAACGTAAGTCTCCCGAAAGCTAAGACGAGGAAATATGATGAAGCGTATGTAGCGCTTGGCTTCACTGTGACTACGGTGGGAGACGAGGAAAGACCGGTATGTTTACTGTGTCTAAAACAGTGGTGGGTTCCTACCAGTGCGGTCCACTCTATAGCACCAGTAGCGGCCCGCTGGTGACATCACAGTACCGGTGCGGTCGGTTGCCGGTGCCTGGGCACCGCCATTTTTTTGAAAAAAAATTCTTCTGCGCATGCCCAGAAGCCGAGTTTCCGGCACTGCTCATGCGCTGCCTTCCTACCCCACAGTGAGTCCAAGCAGGGGAGGATGGCTGAGTGAGTGCGTAAGACACTGAAAGAATGGGCGGCAGGAGCTATCTCATTCTCCTCCCTTCAGCAGTCCGAGAAGCCACGAACGCGTGGTGATGATCCCAGGCATTTTTGCACGTTCGAGGGTTCTCGAGCTGCTGAGGGGAAGGGGAATGGGCAGCAGGACCTATCTTAGTTCCCCTCCCTTCAGCAGTCCAAGAAGCCACGCCTACCCGGTCACATGGCTGGCAAGCCACACCCACAAAATAAGCCACGCCCACAGAGTGGTAGTAAAAAAATTAGGAACCCACCCCTGGTCTAAAAATGTTGGCAGCGGACAGCATGAAGCCAAATAAATTAAGGCGTCACTTAAACACATTACACCCCAATCACGCTGATAAGCCGCTTGAGTTTTTTCAGCGAAAACGTGCCGAATATTGCAAACAATCCGTCCGGGCGGAGAGTTGGGGAGGGCGTGAAATGTTTACTTCTTCCTAAGGGGGGGGGGGCGTAACAGAAAATAATTGAGAAGCCCTGATCTAGGGGAAGAGATTTGAACAATATAATGTGGCGTTGACCTCCCAAGGAATTTATATACCTCCTGAATTTGGCAGACGGATAAGACTTTTCTTTCATTTGTATCTGAAACTTTTCCAAATTTATGAAGTTCTTCATGAAAATGAAACTGACAGATTCATTCATTGCTGTGACCAGGCTTGGAAGGGAAGGTTAAGAGGACAACAACTGGCCTAATTCAATGGCCATTGAATGACAGCTTAGAGAATTTTGCCAGGAACTTCCTGGTTCATGCCTAAGCTACTGAGTTTTTACTTGAAAATATTTTACACTTCTCCTTAGATTATAACTGGTTTAATGTTTAATTTGGGCAGGGCTAGGAATTCAAAACCTGCATTATACCCTAGATCAGAGGTCTCCAACCTTGGCAACTTTATGAGGTGTGGACTTCAACTCCCAGAATTCCTCAGCCAGCATGGCTGGCTGAGGAATTCTGGGATTTGAAGTCCACACCTCATAAAGTTGCCAAGGTTGGAGACGTCTGCCCTAGATTCAGCAAGCCTGAATTCCATTAACTGACAAACTTTTAAAATGGCATTTAAATATTACATAGAATATTTAAATATTCTCTTTGCAACAACAAAAGAATGTGACAATCTATGTGTCAGCTCCGAAGCTATTGGAACCCTGACACCATGAGTGGGCAGGTCAAAGGAAGAAAAATTCTGCAGTGGTCTAGCAATAAAACTTCAACACCTGGAGCAACCTCTGAAGTGACGTGAGATAAAAATAGAGTAGTCAAACTACAAGCCTTCAGGACACAGGCATATTTCTTAGTGTGACCAAACCAAATGGGGCTAGTTCCTTCTAGCTTGGTACAATTTTACAATTTGCAAAGAATTATCTGCGGCTAAGCTAGCCTCAAATGTATGCCTTCAACTTTGGAAGCTCTGCTCCTTTATGTTCTCTTAAGATACTCTTTCATGGAAAAATTGGAACAAGCAAATCAATCATCAGTCGGAGAGGATTTGATAAGGGACACCAATGGGAAGTCAGCATCTACCGTATTTTTCGGTCTATAAGACACACTCCCCTCCCCCAGAAGTGGGTGGAAATGTCTGTGTGTCTTATAGAGTGAATGTTGGCGAAGCCCCGCCCACCCACCAGCCCTCACCCTTCGGCCTCTGCCTCCCAGCAATTTGCCTCCTTGCAGCAAACAGCAAGCAGCCTGGTCAGCTTCAGCACAGCCTGATTTAGCACGAGCAGCTGATTGGTGGTTGGATCATCCTCCTGGAATACCACCAATCAGCTGTTCCAGGTTGCGGGGATCACCGCCGTCCGTCACCGCCGTCACCCATCACTGCCGTTGCCGCCCATCGCCGCCTCTGCACGTCCCATTTTCGGCCTGTTCCAGGCGGTAGGGATCAGCGGCAATAGGCAGCGGTGGCGATCCCCACTGCCTGGAACAGGCCAAAAAAAGGGACACACGGAGGCCAAAAAAGGGCGCGTAGAGGTGGCGATGATGGCAATGGGTGGCTATGGTGGCAATGGATGGCGGTGATCCCTGTACCTTGGAACAGCTGATCGGTGGTATTCCGGGAGAATGATCCAACCACCAATCAGCTGCTCGTGCTAAATCAGGCTGTGCTGAAGCTGACCAGGCTGCTTGCTGTTTGCTGCAAGGAGGCAAATTGCTGGGAGGCAGAGGCAGGTTTTGTTTTTGTTTTCCTCCCAAAAAGCTAGGTGCGTCTTGGTCCAGAGCGTCTTATAGTGCAAAAAATATGGTAATCATCATCTTCATACGGATACAACATTTTGCTTGTAACATTTTTGAGCTCCGAGTATTGGAAGCAACTCACGTTTTGATCATAAAAACAAACAACGATGTTATGAAGGTAGTCCTCAACGTGCAACCATAATTGAGCCTGGAATTAAGAGTTGTAGGTCATTGGAGTCGTAAATTGAGGCATCACATGACCAGACCTGATTTTACAACTTTTTTTGCAGCAAATACAGTGGTTATTAAGCAAATCCATTTTCCCCCAATGGGCATTTTTTTTGCTGAAAACTGGAAGTAAATACCAGAAATTGGCAAAAAAAGATCACAAATCATGGTCATGTGACTTTAGAGTAGTGACAATGGCCATAAAGGTAAGCCAGCTGCCAAGCACCCAAGATGCAGTTGCATGATTGCGAGAGGTTACAGCCATCGTAACTTTGAAAATGGTTTGTAAATAACTGGGGAGATCTGTTGTACCTTCAAATGGTCATTAAGTGACTGATCATAAGTAGAGGACTATGATCAGTCACTAAAAGCTAGTCTTTTATAGGTAGCAAAATACATATACCAGGGGTCAGCAACCCGTGGCTCTGGAGCTGCATGTGGCTCTTTCATCCCTCTGCTGTGGCTCCCTGTCGCCAGTCGGCACCACAATTTTGAGAGGAGCTTCCGGTTAGTGTGGGGGGAAGCAGGGCGCACCAGGAGGAGACTCTATGGCAAGGGATGGGTTTTCCGGTCAGCTCCACAATTGATAGGGCTTTTGGTTAGGATTGGTAGAGGAAAAAGGATGCCGTGCTAGGAGGAGACTCTATGGTGGGGAAACCGGACATTCGGTTGGCTCCAGAATTGAATGGGGGGCTTCCGGTTAGGATCTTTGTGGCTCTTTGAGTGTTTACGGTTGCCGACCCCTGACATATACCAAGTTATATAAAAGATCAGCAATGAGACTAGGTCATTGGAGAACAGAGTTCTAACTAGTTTGGGTGTGTTAGGGGGACTTTTTAGATTTGGAGTTTTAGATTTGAGTAAAATATGTATTAAAGATATTAGTGGGTTGATTCATATAGGGAAAGAGCAGGGAGAACCGGGAGGCAGAGTTAAACATATCATCAGTTAGAATCATTGCATTCCCACTCAAATGCTCCAAGCCTCCCTTTTTACAACCCTGTAATCCCTTAATCTGGGGTAGAGTTGGGATGACTGGATGGAACTGAGAATTTACTGGCCAGTCGCCCTTCCTGACACCATGCAGAAGTCTAACGGTCTAACAGTTACCCCTCCTAAATTCCGTTGGCCCTTATCTGATGCCAATTTAGTACTGGACTTTAGTTGATCAGATTCTTGTGTTTAGGCTTAAATAAATCATCTATGCTGCAACCTAATTGGTGGTCCTGATTCTTTGTGCCTGATATTGATCCATTTAACTCCGCTCTCCCTCCCCAAGCTCTGCCTGTTCTTCTTCTACAATTCACCTGTTTCGTGCTTGTTCTTTCACGTTAGCTAAACATCTTGCTATTGAAAAATCATCAATCTGCAGCTGAATTTCAGGCGCACAAGCAAGCAGAAGTAATGAGTAATACGGTTCATCACAGGCTCCCGAGGAGTTGGATGTACTAATAATCTGATGGACTTCAGGTTTTCCGTCTCTGCCAAATATCAGAGAGGCAAAATAATGCTTCGGAAAATGTAATATGCCTCTGTTAAATGTTAGGAAAAATGCTCCAATAAGACATGCAATTGAACAATAGAAGCAATTACCGTATTTTTCAGAGTATACGACGCACCGGAGTATAAGACGCACCTTAGTTTTTGGGAAGGAAAATAGGGGAAAACAATCTGCCTACCAGGTATTCATCTGGTTAGCATCCTTAATCTGGTCAGCTTCAGCACATTATTTTATCCCCTGGTTAAGACTTAAAAAAACCTTCTTCTGAGAGAGTAACAATGAAAGAGCATGCAAGCCGTAAGAGCTGGGAAGATAGTTAGCACCTGGTTAGGGCTAGAAAAAAACTTATTCAAAGCAAGTAGAGCAATGAAAAAAAATTCTGCAAAAACTTAGGGCTGGAAAAACATTCTTTGGAGAGAGTAACAATGAAAAAGCCTGCAAGGTAAGAGCTGGGAAGATCTGTTAGCACCTAGTTAGGGCTGGAAAAAAAGCTACATTCGAAGTATAAGACGCACCCAAATTTTCAGCCACTTTTAGGGAGGAAAAAGGTGCATCTTAAACGCCGAAAAATACGGTAGCCAGAGAGGTACCAGATTCATTCAAGCGCAGTCTAGACCGGCATCTGTCAAGAATGATTTAATTTGAATTCTTCCAATGAGCAAGAGGTGAGTGAAAACCTTTAGCTGAATGCCCAATGGAAAATGAAACATGATTACATATGATTTTATTGACTGCATTCCTTCTTTGACTCTCCTTATCTTCTCTTCCTTGCAAACTTTGTTTCCCCCACTATCCAAAGCTACTCATTTACAACACTGTTTTTCAACCTCGACACCTTTAAGATGTGTGGACTTCAACTCCCAGGAACATTGGGGAGTTGAAGTCCACACATCTCAAAGATGCCGAATTTGAAAAACACTGATTTACAACATTTTGGGGGGAAGGGCTTTGCCGTCTACTTTCTAGGGTGGGAAAATCACTTACACTAATATTATCTGTTCTGGGTTGTTGTTTTCTACGCTTCTTACTGTTTTTACTTGTTTATTACTCTTGTAAGCTGCCTGGGGTTATGTCATATAAGCTGGGCGGTTGTTCAAATCTTTTAAGTGTATAAATAAGCAAGCAAACAATGGCGTGGCTATTTCCACATACCTACAACAGCCTGAAGCAACAGCCTTCATGGTTGTGTCATTGCTTCTCTTTCTAGTACAATGGTAAGCTATCTGTCAACAAAATGCACCCTGCCAACAAAAGTGCGTATAGTCAAGGCTATGGTTTTCCCAGTTGCAATGTATGGCTGTGAAAGTTGGGCCACAAGGAAGGCTGAGCGCCAAAGAATGGAGGCCTTTGAACTATGGTGCTGGAGAAGACTCCTGCGAGTCCCTTGGACTGCAAGGCGATCCAACCGGTCAGTCCTACAGGAGATCAACCCTGACTGCTCTTTAGAAGGCCAGATCCTGAATATGAAACTCAAATACTTTGGCCACCTAATGAGAGGGAAGGACTTACTGGAGAAGAGCCTAATGCTGGGAACGATTGAGGGCAAAAGAAGAAGGGGATGACAGAGAATGAGGTGGCTGGATGGAGTCACTGAAGCAGTCGGCGTGAGCTTAAATGGACTCCGGGGGGATGGTAGAGGACAGGGAGGCCTGGAGGAATGTTATCCATGGGGTTGTGATGGGTCAGACACGACTTCGCAACTAACAACAACAACCAGCACCAATATTACAGGCCAGATCACACACACACACTTTGAAATTTGGCACAAGAACCCTGATTTGGGGTGTATCTTCAAATGCTGGTAGCGGTTCCCTCCCAAGAGGACTTCAAGGGCTCAGTGTAGCTCTCTTGATCAGGATCTTGTCCTTTTTCAGCTCTTCCAACAAAATCTGCCACTTTTTTATGCATGGTTTACCCAAACCCCTCCAGATGTTTTAACTATGAAAACTATCAGTCCAATCCATCAGTCTATTGCAAGGGTCTCCAACCTTGGCAACTTTAAGACTTGTGGACTTCAACTCCCAGAGTTCCTCAGCCAGCTGGCTGAAGAACTCTGGGAGTTGAAGTCCACAAGTCTTAAAGTTGCCAAGGTTGGAGACCCCTGGATTTGGCTTCTCCCATTCTTGTTCCAATTTCTCTTGACCCTAAAGCACTTAGCAGGGATGGGATGTGCAGTCCTTACATTGCTCCCGACAGGCTTTCCAGACAGACCAGACCGGAAACATGACCAGATTTGCTAATTTGACTTTATTGCAAAGTTACATTTACAGAATATTGCAAGTCTGAATGAAAGCACATGTCTCCTTTACAGCATGAGAAGCTAGGAAGGATCCTTTCTGGGCCTCCTTCTCCACCCATTATGTAGCTGTGGGCTATGCAATCTCTTATCTGCTTAGGCAGCACCTCTCTGAAGATTTTTCTCACATACCTACCTAGAATAAATCTACATTAATGATATCATATTCCCAGTTTTTATCCTTTTAAAATAAGGGTCAGAATGAATGCATTCAGTCCTGAATGCAGTCTTTTGCCTTTTAAAAGTTCCCAAATTTTTTTAAAAAATACAACCCCCCAGAAATCTCCACATTCAGTCCAATAGCACTCTGTTATTGTCTGTCTCCCCTGTTGCTCTTGCAGACAGAATAAATAAATAAAATGGAAAGCTGTACACGGATGTACCCTAGCTGCAAAAAAAAGTAGCTAGTCGGTTTTGATGGCAAATAACAGACCAGAGATCCAATCACTGTTTTATATGACATACAGTATATACCCTATAGGGCAGTGATGGCGAACCTTTTTTGGTTCGCGTGCCAAAAAAGTGGTGTGTGCGTGCGCTAGCGTGCGCGCACATACCCACACCCATTCCCTCCCCCCCCACGCATGTGCACAACTCTCCCTGTGCTGCCCCCTGCGCACGTGCAAAGGCCTCACTGAAGCCTGGGACAGTGAAAAACAGCAAAATGGGCAAACCGGAAGTTCGGAAAAATGCACTTCCGGTTTGCCCGTTGGGCTTTTTCTCGAATTCCGGGGCTTCAGGAAGCTGAAGCCTTCCCCAAGGCCGAAATTTAGCTGGCCAGGGTGCGCATGCGTGCTGAAGCTGACATAGGGCAACGCCTCATGTGCCTTTCGATATGGCTCCATGTGCCACCTGTGGCACGCGTGCCATAGGTTCCCCATCCCTGCTATAGGGAAATGATGCTCCTATACCAGTGGTGGCGAACCTTTTTAAGCTCGCGTGCCAAAAAAGGGGGGGGCGTGCTTGCGTGCCCACACCCATTCCCTCCCCCCACGCATGCGCACAACACCCCCCATGCTGCCCCCTGCGCATGCGCACACACCCCCACCCCCGCGCAAAGGCCTTACCGGAGCCTGGGACGACGAAACCGGCAAACCGGAAGTGCAGAAAAATGCACTTCCGGTTTGCCGGTGAGCTGTTTTTTGCACTCCGGAGGGTTCAGGGAAGCTCCCTGAAGCCCTGGAATGCAAAAAACTACAAAACGGACAAACCGGAAGTACGGAAAAGTGCACTTCCGGTTTGTCTGTTTTGTAGTTTTTTGCATTCCGGAACTTTAGGGAGCTTCCCTGAACCCTCCGGAGTGCAAAAAACAGCTCACCGGCAAACCGGAAGTGCATTTTTCCGCACTTCCGGTTTGCCGGTGGGCAACCCTTGCGTGCCGGCCGCTATGGCTCCGCGTGCCACCTGTGGCACGCGTGCCATAGGTTCGCCACCACGGTCCTATACTGTGTAATATACACTGGCAAATCAATGGCTTGTTCCACACATGTTTTTTTCGTATTTATATACATTATTTCCCCGAGGCATTCCCAGTAAATTTTTTACTGTCCTGAACACAAGATTTTTTTCCCCCTATCATGTACACATCTTTACATCTTTTTAAAAGTTTGTTTTTAGGTTGAGAAAAATATGTTCCTTTTCCCTCTCTTTTTCTTTTATGTCAACAGCAAGTAGTGTGGTCCACTCCAATTAGAAGCAGAGATTTAATGACCTCTATCCCTAAGGGTTGGTAGAACCCAAAGGATTTCAAACATGTTTGCATGCATTCAATCTGTGGGATCTCTTTGACTAAAATAATGAACTTAGACTTGGCTTAGAAATCTCTCCCACCCCCCTTTTTCCCCCCCTTGCAAGCCGAGGATAAGAAGAGCTCCTTTCTGAACAAGCCACTCTGCCTCTCTAGTGGCATTTTGGCTCAGGCCAGTAACCTGATAGAAGGCCCTCCCCTTAGTTTCTGTGCAGAAAGAACAAAGAGCTTTATTGATTGCCCTTGAACCAAACAGCTCGAGCCTTATTACATGGTTCAGGCAAGAAAAGAAAAGGAAAGAAAGAGCAGAAAAGGAGGATGGGGGGGGAGAAAAGAAAACCACAAAGGATTGCACGGGATATAAAGAATTGCGTTCTTTCAAGGCATGCAATTTAAAAGTGGTATTTAGGCTGTTCTTGGAGGAAAGAGCTGCTATGCGACCTACTTGCCAAAGCTTGGAGCAAAACAACAGGGACTTTATTGAGAAGAAGTGGGAAGAGGAGAGGACCCTTAAGCCCCGCCCAAAGAGAAGGTCCTCCACTGCTACAAACGCCTTTTGATCTCTGGGGAAGCCTTGAGATGCCATGCCTAGATATTAACCGTATCAAAGAGGGCGAGATAGAAAAAAAGACTGTGCATTTTGGAAGAGTAGCCCCAGCCTGCTATACAAATCAAAAGTCAAGTACAAAAGAAGCGTTAGCAATATTTAACAGTCAAGCTATTTTCCAAGGCACCTGGGGGTAGAACAAGAAGCAATGGGTGGAAACTAAACAAGGAGAGAAGCAACTTAGAACTAAGGAGAAATTTCCTGATAGTTAAAACAATTAATCGGTGGAACAGCTTGCCTCCAGAAGTTGTGAATGCTCCAACACTGGAAGTTTTAAAGAAGATGTTGGATAACCATCTGTCTGAAGTAGTGTAGGGTTTCCTGCCTAAGCAGGGGGTTGGACTAGAAAACCTCCAAGGTCCCTTCCAACTCTATTATTATTATTATTATTATTATTATTATTATTATTATTATTATTATTATTATTATTATTATTATTATTATTATTATTATTATTATTATTATTATTATTATCTTCTTGTTTCTGTCTCATCCGCCTCGCAGGGAAATAAAACGAGAATCAAAGCTCATATGATACCTTCAATTATTACCATTGTGAAAGATTTAACGCTGGTACTTTGCATGGCGACTCTTGTCCTTCTTTTCAATTCACATATCATGGCCCTTGTTTCAAAGTTCTTTTTAGCTATAATCATCCCCACCTTGCTGGCCTTCCGAAAAGCCATTAAGACATGGCTCTTCCTGCAGGCAGGGTTCTGAGACAATTTTACATCTGAGGTCTCCCCCATGTATGTATGGTGTTGTATGTTTTTCTTTTTAACTTTTTAAAAATTGTTTTTAAATGTTTTTATTTTCTGGTGTTCTTTAAAATGCTGTACGCTACCCTGAGTCCTTAGCGAGTAGGGTGGCATAGAAGAATTCCAAAATAAAATAAATAAATAATATTGATCAATCACTCAGTCAGTCTACACTTGGTGTTAACGTGTAAACTTTAATAAGTCTACAGAACAATTTCAGAAAGCTTACAGACTTTACGTTACACATATATTTTGGATACTTTCTTATATATACTGTAGTAGATCAATTACCAACTTCTCACTGAGAAAAAGACAACTATGGCTTAACTCTAGCAGACAAAAGTTATGCCAGCATAAAACTTAAACTTGTAAACTGAAGAAAAGATAGGTTCCTAGGCCATGCATGAAATTTTATGATGACAGTGCTAGTAAAACCAGCCATGATGACGGCAAAGTATGAAATCTTGTGAAGACGCAAAGAAAAAAGGGAAGAAAACAGCATATTTTAGGCAGCACTGAAATTTCCCAGACAAAAAAGCCTCTTATTTGCTACATTCCTCCCTTTGCTCAAAGTTATGCCAAGCATAGGAGGTGGGGGGGGGAAATCAAGCTGAAAAGGGAATTCATTGTCTAGGAGAAAAAGCAAACCACAAAGACAAGCAGACAATGAAGATTGTTAACCGGGGTGGGGGGTGATGGATACGACAGAGTGTTCAACTTGAATTGAGGAAATTAGCTTGCAAGGCTCCAGTTAACCATGAACCCAGAATGGGGCTCCAGAAAATCACCAGCCTCCATGAAGAGGAAAGCTTAATATATCTGGGGACATTATTTCATTATAAATATTTTGTATAATCATTGAAAGGCCTTACGACAAATTGCAAAGAAACTTCAGAAGTGGTGCATGTTAACGATCAATTGAGCGTATTCTAAAGGTAATTAAATGTCAGTTAAAGTCATGCTCTACTGCAGTGTTTCCCAACCTTGGCAACTTGAAGATGTCTGGACTTCAACTCCCAGAATTCCCCAGCCAGCATTCGCTGGCTGGGGAATTCTGGGAGTTGAAGTCCAGACATCTTCAAGTTGCCAAGGTCGGGAAACACTGCTCTACTGAATCCAAATACAAATTTGGAAGGGGAAAAAAACCACAATTGAAATGGTGCCAAATTAAACTGAAGTTGTGGGCTATTTAAAGGAGAAGCAGATAACCAGGAAGAACATCTTACCTGGAGGGAAGGGAAGGAGATGAGATCAGGATCAGACACAAAGCATCGTTTTCATAAATCAAATAGGCCAAAGCAAATGAATGGGATGCCTCATTAGCCTTCTGATAGGTCTACCAATTTTGGCTCACCTTCTAAAGCAGGGGTCTTCAAACTTGGCAACTTTAAGACTTGTGGACTTCCAACTCCCAGAATTCTCCAGCCAGCTATAGCTGGCTGGAGAATTCTGGGAGTTGAAGTCCACAAGTCTTAAAGTTGCCAAGTTTGAAGACCTCTGTTCTAAAGCAACAAAAAAATATGTGGTTGCCACGATTTGCACCATCCAAGAAATAAAGTGTACCTTCAAACTTTGACCAAATCACACCAAAACCTGGACTACAGTAACTGTCATGCCCAATCAACACACCCAATTGTCAGAGATGATGAGTTTTCCTAACTACAGTTGTCCTGAACAGCTCATTTCCTTAGTTTTGCATATGTACTTCATTTACCTTCTAAATGTCTTTCAGTATGCATAGATCTGTGTTTAAACTTGCTTACAATGATTTGTTTCCTGTCTCTTTTATTTCGGAGCAAATACAGATCTCTGCACTTCATATATGGAGATATATTAAGATACCACCACCCTGTTTTTATGCTATACTACCCTTCCATTGTATGGTTGAGAAGCATATCACATGCACACAAACTGAAAATGGATAAAGAGTCCCTTGGGAGTTGGGCGGCCTATAAGATTGAACAATAAATGAATGAATGAATGAACGAACGAACGAATGAACAAACAAACAAACAAACAAACAAATAAATGCAGTACAGGCAACAATCTGGAATAGAAGAATGGAAGAAGGTGGACACGAGCACATAACAGATACAAACTCAAAGTGAACCGCTTCAAACTTGACTGTAGAAAATATGACTTTAGCAACAGAGTGGTAAATGCCTGGAACTCACTACCTGATTCTGTGGTTTCGTCACCAAACCCCCAAAACTTTACCCTTAGACTGTCCACTGTTGACCTCACCCGATTCCTAAGAGGTCAGTAAGGAGCGTGCATAAGTGCACCAGCGTGCCTACCGTCCCTGTCCTAATGTTCCCGCTTATCAGTACCCATCTTATGTATATAAACAATGTTTTATCTATGTATATTACCAACATGTACTTGACAAATAAAATAAAAATAAATAAAAATAAATAAAAATAAAATAAAATAAAAATAAAAGGGGGGGGGCAAGAATTCACCAAGAAGCTACGACAAAAGCAAAGCTGCCCACAGTAGCTTTAGCAACATATGTTGATAGAAAGATGATTTAATCAACAACCCAAGATCCACAAATAACTGACATGCAATGAAAGCGCGTACATCCAGAAGAAGGTGGACAGGTACTAAAATCACATTGTTAAAAATGGCCATGCCTAGAATTGGCAATTTCCAGCAAAACTACTGCGCTACCACGACTAGATATCCGAGTTCAACACTGCTCCTTCTAATTCAGAGTCTTTATCTACCTTGTTAGTACTTCAAAGAGACAGTCAGAATTAGGTGCAGTAAGGATACTATAGTAATTTCTCTTGGACAAATAGAACTCGCACAAATTCTCCATTTCCCACAATCTGCCAGTAGAATGAAAAGTGCAAGAAAGGTTGGAAGGGGAAAACAAAATGTGGGGGGAAAAACTGTCCCCCAAACAAAACATATAATTCTCTGACTTGAAATCCATGAATCTTAAAGTTACCAAGGTTGAGAAATACTGAAAAAGCTTTGTTTTGTCTAGGTAGGAAGGGAGCAGGAGGCTGTTTAATTCCTTTGACCCAGAAATCCAGCTGCTTTGGAGTCATCTGTATGTAGCCCAGTTATCCTTAATTGAATACGCTGAAGATCACTGGATTTCAACTCCCAGAACTCTAAATCAAGATAATTCTGGTGTTTAATCTGGATTTCAGACTACCCCATTGCTTCCCTCCACGTTACTCTTTTCCTTAAAAAATTTGCTGAGCAAAAAGAGAGAAATCAGAAAGACAAGGAAATTAATGACCCTCTAACAAAATGATCTGGAGCAAAATGAAATTGTTCAGATTTGCAACAGATTTCTTACTATTTACACATCACTCACATTATAATACAGTGTTTCTCAACCTTGGCAGTTTGAAGATGTGTGGACTTCAACTCCCAGAATTCCACAGCCAGCAACGCTGGCTGTGGAATTCTGGGAGTTGAAGTCCACACATCTTCAAACTGCCAAGGTTGAGAAACTCTGCTATAATAAGTCAATATTCTATTACCATTAGCTGTGCTTAATCATCGCGTGACTACTTGAGTTCCCCTCTTCAAGACTTTGTTTAAAAAGAAGAGACAATTCTACAAACCATGCCGTTCCCTCTCTGCAGATAGTGTGGTATTGTTTCATAAGCAAGAGGCTTTAAAAATTAAGCACCGAAAGCCAAACAACCAAAGGAAGCGTATATGCCATAGCAAAATCCCTGGTAACGTAACTTGGCAGAGAAGGATCATCTCAATGGGATCTTCTCCAAGGTAAACCCAGGTGTTTATTGATCTAGTTGATTGCCCCACCTAGACACTGATTCAGAGTGTGCATTACTTTACAGGGATTCATTTTTTAAAAAAGGTGGTGTTGAATGACATCAATATGTTAACAACAACAACAACAACGGGTCAAATCTCTGGATGAAATCATTCAACATTGCCCATTAGATGTTAAGCAGTTTGGGAGATAACAAAACGCCCTGTGGAACCACAATTTAACTGCCAGCCAGAGGGAAGCCAACCATGTCCTATCATTAATTTCTTCAACACAACAACTACATAAGATTGAGAGATTCAACAGAGAGTGAGGCAGAATAAAGAATGAAGCCAAATGAAGAGAATGGTGTTTACCTCCAAAAACTGTCTTTTGGCACCTTTTACTTCACGTGGCAACCAAAACCTTCCCACCTCTAATGCATAAGGTGAAAGGAACCTTAAAAACCACCCTGGGTTGGACTTGGGATCAACTCTGAATTGCTATGACCTTTTTAAAAAAAAAAATAAAGTGCATGTTAAACAGCCAGTTTGGTCTAATGGTTAAGGTTAGGGCTGGAAACCAGGAGTCTGTGAGTTCTAGTCCCATTTTAGGCATGAAAACGACTGGGAGACTTTGGGCCAGTCACTCTCTCTCTCAGCCCAACTCACCTCACAGGGTTGTTGTTGTTGTGGGGAAAGTAGGAAGAGGAAGGAGCATTAGGTATGTTCACTGCCTCAAGTCAGCCTTCCATCCTTCTGAGGTCAGTAAAATGAGGACCCGGATTGTTGGAAGCAATATGCTGATGTTGTAAACAGCTCAGAGAGTGCTATAAAGTATGTAAGTCTAAATGCTATTGGTATTATTTATAAAAAACAATAAAGGGTGGATTAAAAATCTAAATAAATGGATTAAATAAATGAGGTAGAAGGAACGAGAGAGGAGAAGCTGTCCTAGGCAGAATATTTAATGTTTGGAAGAGAAGAAAAAAGTTTGCTGCAGGTCATGAAAACAAGACATAGAGCAAAGCTATGGTTGATTCTGCTTCTACTGTGGGAACCTCCCAGATAATTATACCATACGGCCAGGGTTCCAATTTAATTGTAGCTGTACTCTGCTGTTTGCCTTACCATAAGGGTATCTCCACTCTCTTTCCATCCACTCTTACCAAACAAGTACTCACTGATTTAAGATAAGAAAACTCCCAAGGTGATTACATAGGCCAGTGTTGGCGAACCTTTTCAGCACTGAGGGGGGCTAACCTCGTCTCCTCCCTCTCCCCCCCCCCGCCACACATTTACAACCATAAATCTGACCTTGATGGCATCACTTAAAACCAAGACATAAAGTAAAAAAGAATATAGCCTATGTCCGTGAGGGAGAACCTATGGCACGCATACCAGAAGTGGCACGCAGAGCCATCTCTCCAGGCACGCGAGCCGTTGCCTGTTGCTCTTCCAGGTTCCGGCATGCATGTGCTCCGGCCACCTGGTCTTCCAGTTTCTGGCATGCATGCAAATGCAAAGACCAGATGGCCGGTGTGCAACGGGCGATGGCTCGCGTGCCCGGAGAAATGGCTCTGTGTGCCACTTCCGGCACGTGTGCCATAGGTTCTCCCTCACGGACATAGGCTATATTCTTTTCTACTTTATGTTTTGGTTTTAAGTGATACCATCAAGGTCAGATTTGTGGTTGTAAATGTGTGGCGGGGGGAGAGGGAGGAGAAGAGGTTAACCCCCCCATAATCAACAGAAAGAGCTGGGGTAAGGGGTTCCAAAAATTAAAGTAGAACATGTCCTATATAAAGGATAGTCCTCATAGTGGGGCTAGTATAGATGAAATATATTTTAATGAAAAGGAGGACTAGGGGTGATATGATGGCAGTGTTCCAATATGTAAGGGGCTGCCACAAAGAAGAGGGGGTCAACCTATTGTCCAGAAAACCTGAAGGCAGAACAAGAAGCAATGGATGGAAATTGGAAATAAGGAGAAATTTCCTGACAGTTAGCTCAATCACTCAGTAGAACAACTTGCCTTCAGAAGTTGTGAGTGCTCCATCACTGTAGGTTTTAAAGAAGAGATTGGACAGCCATTTGTCTGAACTAGACTTGAAAACAACCAAGGTCACTTCCAACTTTATTCTGTTATTCTATACCAGTGATGGCGAACCTCTTTTGGCTCGGGTGCCAAAAGGGTGTGTGCGCGTGCGATAGCGTGCACATGCGTGCCCACACCCACAATGCAATGCCCTCCCCCGCGCATGTGTACAACTCCCGCACTACCCCCATGCATGCACACAACCCCCTGCACTGCCCCCCCGCGCATGCGCACAGGCCTCACTGAAGCCTCCGGACTTCCAGTAGGCCCGTTGGGCCGTTTTTCGCCATCCCCAGGGTTCAGGCGGCTCTCCTGAAGCCTGGGGAGAGCGAAAACGGCTGAAAAGAAGACCAAAAATCAGCTGACCATGCACGCTGGAGCAACGTGCATGACCATGCACGCCTCGCGTGCCCTCAGATATGGCTCCGTGTGCCACCTGTGGCACCCGTGCCATAGGTTCGCCATCACTGTTCTATACTGTAATACTAGACGTTCAGTTTACATGTCAAAGAACAAGAGTTCATCATCTTTTATTCCATGCACAAAACCCTACTGAGCTCTTTAAGACGGTGTTGGATGACAACCACCAATGCAATTGAAGACAACATGCGGTTTGGAGAACCCAAGAAAGCTCAAACACAACTTAAGGATCTGTGTTCCAACCATGTGTGGCCACCTCCCACTTTTTACCCCAAGGCAACAGCTTTGTTCTACCTCATAAATTTAGAGCCATTGCAAATTGCATCATTTAACATGTCACAGCATAACTTCTTGAATACATTGAGAGTGTTTGCTTTTTCGTTCTTGCTCTAAAACTAAGAGATTGTTGTTTCACACAGGCGTCTAAGCACAGTGGCAGTTCCAAATTGGATTCTCAACTTATAAACTAGCAATTATAAATTGCTCCATTACCATTAGAATGTACACAAATTATACTCTTAAGGGAAATTACCTCCCAGTTTAAAAACCACCAAGCTAAAACATAGTCTTAAGATAGAGGAGCTGTTGTCCATGGACCAAAGTCACAATTATCTTCCAAGTCAAGAGTTGTGAACGATAATATTAGAAGTATTAATGACTTCCAGGAAAGGCACAGCCTTATTATTTCAGAATTTCAAGGGTGGGAATTTTATTGAGAGGTCTCTGGGCAGCAAACCACTCCTATATATTATTTACTCTTGCTGTGGTTGAAGAGTCTATTATTGTAGATTCTAGAGTTAAAGGCAGGCTTCCAATTAAATTCTTTTGTTTTGTTTCTGTCTGACAGAATCTAGCGGCAAAGTTACTTCACTGGATCCATTTCCATCCAGAAAATGTATTTTTTTTAAGTAAACAGAATAAGCAAATTACAAAGCAAGGGGAAAATCCTGTCTTACAACCAGAGGTGTCATTACTGTGGAATACTATAAAAAGCTTCATTATTAGCCAGTTGTAAAACATTGGGACCATGTTGGAGTACCATGGACCACTTTGAGAAGATTTATATCCAGAAGCTGCTGAACTGAGCCCAGAAGGGCCTGATCAGAATGTCCTGGGAGAAATGAATAGTGCCCCAGAATTCTACTTTTTTAAACTCATTCACAGTTTATAAAACGGGTCTTGATTTCTTTCTATAACTAGTGGATGGTTTTATAATACAAGTGGTCCTTGACTTACATCAGTTTGTTTAGTGACCGTTTAAAGTTACAATGGCCCCGGAAAAAATGACTTATGACCTTTTCCCCCACTTATGACCATTGCAGCATCCCCATGGTCACGTGATTTACACTCGGATGCTTGGCAACTGGTTCATATTTATGACGGTTGCAGTGTCCTGGGGTCATGTGATCACCTTTTGTGACCTTCTGACAAGCAAAGTCCATGGGGAAACCAGATTCACCTAACAACGGTGTTACTAACTTAACAATTGCAGTGATCCACTTAACAAATGTGGCAAGAAAAGTCATAAAATGGGGGGAAACTCACTTAACAAATTTCTCACGTAGGAACAGAAATTTTGGGCTCAACTGTGGTCGTAAGTCGCGGACTACCTGTACAGTTTAGTCACTACGTGGCTTTTTACTTTTGCTCTGTTCTTCCAAAGAAACAACCAATTTAGCTGGAATATTTTCCAACTCATGCATTCAGGGAATCATAGGGGTGGAAGGACCTTTGAGAACTTCTAGTCCAACCTCCTGCCTAAAGCAGGATACTTTAGCTCCAAGAACATCTTACAATACCAACAATATTAATTAAAACTGAAAAGCCATACAGGAAAGCCAGCTCATCAATGACTCACTGGAAGACAGAAACTAACTTGAAGGTGTACAGATTAAATATGGTTTTCGTTTCCATTTAGATAAGGTGGCAAGCTATCTTCATGTATACACTGCAAATACGTTTAGAACTGATAACGAGGCAACTCAATTTACTGAATCAACAGAGAAAGTGAGAAACTATGCTGTTGATCCATATCGACCTAGGTCATTTTGAAGTAAAAGCTGGACATCAACGTTTGACTACTAGATCTGAACTATTCAACTTAAAGATTGATCAAGGCAAACAAAGGTTTTCTCACTTGGATACTAGTTCATATTGCAACAAAACTCCGCATTGGCAACAGGAAGGGCATCTGGCCAGTAAACACTCTGCTAGCTCCATTCGGTTGTCCAGACTCCACCCTGCAAGGGGTTATGGGGTCGTTAAAAGATGATGACGATACTAGTTCATATTGCAGGGTTCAATCTGGGTCGGTCACTGGGACCAGAGGTTTTGCTTTCCGAGTTATCGGACTAGCACTGGAGCCCATCTTCAGGGAATTTCTGAAGATGGGCTCCAGAGGTTTCCTGAAGATGCGCTTCAGCACGAAGCTTGGAAGACAAAACCTCTGGTCCTGCTGACCGACCCAAATTGGACCCTGCAACATGATCCTGGGACCCATATATTCCCCTTCATTCGCTAGTTCATATTCCTCGACAACAGAAGTTGGCAGTTATAGAACTGCAGACGTTGCACTAAAAAATGTCAACCAAGGTCTTGTGTCACCACGGTAGAAAAAAAAATGGGATTTTCCATTTGTTTCTCCCACTGGGGGAAGTAGATTAAATGGTAATGGGAAGCTTAATAAACTTCTCGTCTTTTTTTAGTTTATCATCAAAACTAGAAGAATACAAGGACTGCTCAAAAAGCAGCTCAGATTACCTTTTCCTGCCTGCTCACAATTTTAAAGGACAGCATGTAATCTTTTAAACTTTCCCACTGTATCTTATATGGGCAAGTACTTATGTACTTCAATTTTTCCCTAAGGGACACTGAGTTTCCACACAAAATTCCCTATTAGTCACCTAACTTAAAATGATGGAGAATAGGCACTGAGAAATAACACACTTCCAATATACCGTATTTTTTGGAGTATAAGACGCACCTTTTTCCTCCCTAAAAGTGGCTGAAAATTTGGGTGTGTCTTATACTTCGAATGTAGCTTTTTTCCCCAGCCCTAACTAGGTGCTAACAGATCTTCCCAGCTCTTACCTTGCAGGCTTTTTCATTGTTACTCTCTCCAAAGAATGTTTTTCCAGCCCTAAGTCTTTGCAGGTTTTTTTTTTTCATTGCTCTACTTGCTCCGAATAAGTTTTTTTCTAGTCCTAACCAGGTGCTACCTATCTTCCCAGCTCTTACTGGCTTGCAGGCTCTTTCAGTGTTACTCTCTCAGAAGGTTTTTTTTAAGTCCTAACCAGGGGATAAAATAATGTGCTGAAGCTGACCAGACTAAGGACGCTAGCCAGATGAATACCTGGTAGGCAGATTTCCCCCCCCCCCTATTTTCCTCCCCAAAAACTAAGGTGCATCTTATACTCCAGTGAGTCTTATACTCTGAAAAATACGGTAACTGAAAAATCTCTACAGTTATTGTATACATACTAGCGAGGCTTAAATGACCTTGTAGTTTAGTATCTTGTGGGAACTCTGCCTTTGTCTTCACATGTTGTACAATTAGTCAATTCCATTAATCCAGGATATGGTTTATTTGTTTGGACAATACAATTGTCTTCCCTTTGGTTTAGTGTGTAGCATGAACCCAGCCTAATGTAAATTTAAGCTGCAGTTAACCGAAGGTCTGCTATTTCGTATTTTCTATTTTTGTCACTCTTATAATTAGGAGATTATAATTTTGAGAGAGAGAGAGAGAGATCTCACAGATTGCAGTTTTATATACAACTGGTCCTCAAGTTAAAACCACTTGTTTAACAACCATTTGACGTTACAAGAGTGCTGAAAAAAATAGCTGCAACAAAAACATTCATTAGTTCATATTCTTGAAAAAAGGAACAGTGATAACATTTGGATGCTTGGCAATCAGCACATGTTCACAATGTGTTCAGTGTCCTGAGGTCACATGATTATGATCTTCCCAGACGGCGTCTGACAAGAAAACTCAGTAGGGCAAACTGGATTTGCTTAATAACTGTGGCAATAAAGGTCAAAAAAGTAGACGTAGCTTGCTTAATGACCCCATTGCATACCGCTGGACATTTTGGTCATAAGTCGGAGACTTCCTGTACATGTAAAGGTAAAGGTTCCCCTCGCACATATGTGCTAGTCATTCCCGACTCTAGGGGGCGGTGCTCATCTCCGTTAGAAAGCCGAAGAGCCAGCGCTGTCCGAAGACGTCTCCGACATCACTAAATGCCAAAGGCACATGGAATGCTGTTACCTTCCCACCAAAGGTGGTCCCTATTTTTCTACTTGCAATTTTTTATGTGCTTTCGAACTGCTAGGTTGGCAGAAGCTGGGGCAAGTAACGGGAGCTCACTCCGTTATGCGGCGCTAGGGATTCGAACCGCCGACCTTTCTGATCGACAAGCTCAGCATCTTAGCCCCTGAGCCACCGCGTCCTTTCCCCTGTACATGGATTGTGACGTAATTCCATTGAATTTGATAGTATTTTCTCCAGACAAAGTTTAAAAGGGGTTGCAATCAGTCAATCACTAGAGGATATAAATAATACTGTACTTCAGTTGTACTGTATCTCAGAATATATAAATACATTCTGTTTTGTGTTCTTACATTAATTCGAGGTAATGGTTAAATATTAAAAAAAAGTTCCTCTTTTTTCAAAGTTCCTTATATTAGGTTCAGATTTAGTATTCACTGAAAATCAAAGGAACTTCAATGAGCCATGACTAATTTACCACACTGATTTCAATGTGTTTGCTGTAAGCATGATCCTGACTCAAACCCTATGATTCAATTGGTCCCAAATTTCACAACTGGGGAGAAATAATTCATATTTTTACACATGATAACATTAAACATTACATTAAAAAATGTAATGTTCATAGTATTTCTGAGGCAAGACCAGAGGTGGCTTCCTCCTGGTTCGCACCGGTTCTATAGAACCAGTAGTAAACCGGTGGTGACATCACGGAGCTGGTTCTGTCGGTGCCGGTCCGTGGATGCTGCCATCTCTTTTTTTGGATTTTTTTTTTGGATTTTTTTTATTTTTTTGCTTCTGCACATGCGCAGAAGCTGAGTTTCTGGCACTGTGCATGAGCCGACATCTTGTTTTCGGCTTTTTTTTTTTTTTTTGCTATTTTTTCCTTGTTTTTCGGCACTGCGCATGAGTGTCCACATGGCACGGCTACGTGGCGCGCAATGCACATGCAGCCACGCGGCACGGGAGGAAGCGAACCGGCAGTGAGGTAAGTTAGAATCCACCCCTGGACAAGACTAATGGGGAGAGGGACTTCAGAAGAGTTATCCGTTATTCAGCCACCTAAGCAGACATCTTTTGTAAAATCAGAAAGGTGAACCAATACAGACTTTGATAGAGATTTTGGGGATTATTGTCAATATGTCCTTATATTTTGGGCTATTATTACCGGTACTTACCCTGATTTGTCAAATCGGGGGGCGAGTATAAGTAGGGTGGGAATTATAAATCGACTTACGACCATCATTGAGCCCAAAATTTCTGTTGCTAATGAGACATTTGTTAAATGAACCTTGCCCCATTTTACGACCTTTCTTGCCACTGTTGTTAAGTGAATCACTGCGGCTAAGTTAGTAACACGGTTGTTAGAACCCTGTTCAAACGATTGGGTGTGTTAATATATGATTAAGCCACAAATCAATGTTATGTGTATATTGCTTTAAATGCATTGTGGATGATTACTATATAAGCAAGCAAGAGAGCATGCTCAATGTGGTTGATGGTTTATGGTTTATGGTTTATGGTTGGTGGTTGTGTTTGACGGTGTGTTCCGGATTGAAGACTCTCTGTGCTGCTTTACTGATGAGTAGATTACTTTATGGTGTGTGAAATTGCTGTGAAAAGAAGAGTAACTATCTGTGATAGTATAGAATTAAGTGATAGCTGTAATCTTTGTTTGTGAGTTAAAACAAAGATAGGCAAGAAGAAGAAACTTCGCATTGACTGAATAACTGTGTATGACTTGGACTTCCTATTTAACTTTGCTACTATTCAAGTAAAAACTATTTTGTACATACTAAACGTATTCTGTTTATTGACTGAATAGCATTCATATCAAACTGCAACACTATTACTACAACACATTTCGCTGTGTATGTGCTTAACAGCACAATAACTCCTTAACAACGGTTGTTAAGTGAATCTGGCTTCCCCATTGACTTTGCTTGTCAGGGACACTTAGACACTGTGAACTATCATAAAGATAAATCAATTGCCAAGCATCTGATTTTTAATCACATGACCATGGGGTTACTGCAACAGTTGTAAACGTGAAAAAGTCATAACTCATTTTTTCCAGTGCTCTTGTAACTTTGAAGTGTCACTAAATGAACTGTTGCAAAACAAGGACTACCTGTATCCATGCAAGCATTGGCCGTAATTTGTATCGTTCATTAGTGATTGCTTCTTTGAGTGGTGCGGTGACCTAGAGGTGGAGCTCTCGCCTCACAATCAAGAGACTGTGAGTTCAATCCTAGGTAGAGGCAGATATTTCTCTGCCTGGGCACAATGAGAATATATCTGATGAAACAATCTCTGCATTGGTGACAGGAAGGGCATCCGGCCAGTAAACACTCAGCTTTATTCTTTATTTCCCCATATAATTCAAACAATCTATGGAACCATGGTTTGCTTAAACGTGCTTTACTGAATTGGCTGAATATGCACAACCTGCTATATTGGTACTGTAGACCACAGATTGTGAACTGCAATAAGTAGTTACACACAGTTCTCAAAGCTAAATCATCCAGATTAAGACATAAAATGGATCTACCACTCACCCAGTCAACATGCTTGCTCTTAACTGAGATCACCAGAGTATTTGTCTGAGGATCTTTTAAGGCTATTATTGCTACCACTTTCTAATTCTTTAATTGATCTTGATTGGTTAGCAGCCTTCTGCTTATAAATAATATAATGTCTGCTTCTTTCTTTAAAAAAAAACCACTTGTAACATTCTAAAGCTGTGTCCTAGGACCTTTGATTTCCAGATGTTTCACTTGCCCCAAAATAGAAATCTTTTATTTATTTATTTATTTTATTTAGGATTCTTATATGCCGCCCTACTCCCTGGGGACTCAGGGCGGCATACAACATTTGAAGAACCGCTAAACAATACAATTTAAAACAATTTAAAACACATTTTAAAAGGCATACAAAATCTTACATACATAGGGGAGACCAAGATGAAATTGTCTCAAAACCCGGCCTGCCGGAAGAGCCATGTCTTCACGGCTTTTCGGAAGGCCAGCAAGGTGGGGACAATTCGTATCTCTGGGGGGAATTGGTTCCAGAGAGCAGGGGCCCCCACAGAGAAGCCCCCCCCCCAGGCCCCGCCAGCCGACATTGTTTAGTTGACGGGACCTGAAGGAGACCCACTCTGTGGGACCTAACCAGTCGAAGGGAAGTATGAGGTAGAATGCGGTCCCGGAGGTAACCTGGACCTAAGCCATGTAGGGCTTTAAAGATGATAAGGTACTTCTTCAAGTTCAGTTCTGAACTGAGGAAGCTTCTTGGATGAGAAGCGAAATGTCTTCAAGAAGATTTCTCTGATGCTAGTTCCATTAAACTAGCAGCAAAAGTAACCACTGCTGTCTTGTTCCTGCGGAATCTAATCAATCCATTCATGTTATCAGATATTTTGTGGTAATAAGTTACCCAACTGAATTATGACCCAAAACTACTTTTGATTTGGTCACTCATTGGATGTCTCAGAATTCTAGAATAGAATAGAATAGAATAGAATAGAATAGAATAGAATAGAATAGAATAGAATAGAATAGAATAGAATAGAATAGAATAGAATAGAAGAATAGAATAGAATAGAATAGAATAGAATAGAATAGAATAGAATAGAATAGAATAGAATAGAATAGAATAGAATAGAATAGAATAGTAGAGCAGTGGTTCCCAACCTTTTTGTGACCGAGTACCACTTGGAGGTCCCGTACAGTCGCCGCGTACCACCTGGTTCCAGAGAAACTAAATTCACTTTATTTCCATAATTGTACCGTTCCTTTTTTGGCCCCGCGCATCCAGCAACTGGATTCTCGGGCCGCTGGGACCAGGTGGGTGGCGTGTGGCAACAGTTGCAAATCGTTGCCAGATTATCTTGTGTTAGGCAGTAAACATTTTTGTGAAGTAAAAAATAACTAACTAAAAATCGTTCATGACCCCGAAAGTGTTCGCGTACCACCTGGAAGGCCCTCGTGTACCACTAGTGGTACACGTACCACAGGTTGGGAATACAATATAGATAGAGAATAGAATAGAATAGAATAGAATAGAATAGAATAGAATAGAATAGAATAGAATAGAATAGAATAGAATAGAATAGAATAACAGAGTTGGAAGGGACCTTGGAAGTCTTCTACGCCAACCCCCTGCTTAGGCATGAAACCCTACACCACTTCAGACAAATGGTTATCCAACATCTTCTTTAAAACTTCCAGTGTTGGAGCATTCACAACTTCTGGAGGCAAGCTGTTCCACGGATTAATTGTTCTAACTGTCAGGAAATTTCTCCTTAGTTCTAAGTTGCTTCTCTCCTTGATTAGTTTCCACCCATTGCTTCTTGTCCTGCCTTCAGGTGCTTTGGAGAATAGCTTGACTTTTCTTCTGAATGATATCCCTTTCTCCAATTCCCCATGCAACTCAACCGTTCTTCTGCGTTGGGTATACAAGTGATACATGCTATATTAAGAGCCGAGGTGGTGCAGCAGTTAGAGTGCAGTACTGCAGGCTACTTTAGCTGACTGTGATCAGCAGTTCAGCTGTTCAAATCTCACCGGGTCAGGGTTGACTCAGCCTTCCATCCTTCCGAGGTAGGTAAAATGAGGACCCAGATTGTTGGGGGCAATGTAAATATACATTGCTTAATGGTGTAAACCGCTTAGAGAGTGCTTGCACTATGAGGCGGTATATAAGTTTCACTAATAAATAAATAAATAAATAAATTGCTCCTTTGCAGCAAAGACAGCACCAGCTCACACACAAGGAGGAAATGCAAGTAGCAGCTCTGTGGGAAAATCCAAGAATTGCAGAAGTGCAAAAGTTTTGTTGGAAACAACAATTCTAACGGGGAATTTCCTAAAACAGCTCACCAAAGACCCAAATCTTCTATGTAATTCCAATATATTCGGAGCCAAAGAATCAAAATACAGATTTTCAGCAATATCATTCTAAAATTTTCAGATCAGGGTAACAGTGATAGAGAGTACATTTTAGGTCACTTCTTGAATCAATTAACTAAAGGTGTTGTCGGTGAGTATTAAATATTCTCCAGGAAGAGAAAGATATACTAAGTCAGAATTTCCCATCCATCCATCCATGCTGCCTGGGGAATTCTGGGAGTTGAAGTCCACAAAGCTGAAAGTTGCCAGGGTTGGACCCCCCTGTACTAAGTGAAGCCATCCAAAAATCTATACAGGTTAAAAGACTTTTCCTAAGATCCATAGAAATCAAAGGATAGTTTCAGTGCTGGAAATAATATCAATAAGACTGAAAGTCTCATAAAGAGAATGTTAAGTACTAGTGACTGTATGCTGGAAAAAGAGAGTAAACTACAGGTAACACAATAACAGACTTGGAAGGGACCTTGGAAATGTTTATTTATTTATTTATTTATTTTGTGAGATTTATATACCGCCTCACAGTGCAAGCACTCTCTAAGCGGATTACACCAGTAAGCAATGTATATTTATATTGCCCCCAACAGTCTGGGTCCTCATTTTACCTACCTCGGAAGGATGGAAGGCTGAGTCAACCTTGAGCCGGTGAGATTTGAACCGCTGACCTGCGGATCAGTGTCAGCTAAAGTGGCCTGCAGTACCTGCCTCTAACCGCTGCGCCACCTCGGCTCTTCAAATTCCAATCCAACCCCCCACTGAGGTAGGAAACCCTATATCGTTTCAGACAAATGGTTGTCCAATCTCTTCTTAAAAGTTTCCTACAACTTCTGGAGGCAAGTCATTCCACGGGTTAACTGTCAGAAAAGTTCTAGGTTGGTTTTCTCCTTGATTGGTTTCCAACCATTGCTTCTTGTCCTGCCTTCAGGTGCTTTGGATAATAGGTTGACCCCCTCTTCTTTGTGGCAACAAGAAGAGCCCTCCACTCCTCTACTCGCAACAGAATACCTTACGCAACCAGACTTGAAATCCTGGGCTTAGAAAGCTTAGAACTACATCACCTTCGGCATGACCTAAGCATAGCTCATAAAATTATCTCCTCCCTGTCAACGACTACTTCAGCTTCAACCACAACAGTACAAGAGCACACAACAGATACAAACTCAAAGTGAACCGCTCCAAACTTGACTGTAGAAAATAAGACTTCAGCAACAGAGTGGTTAATGCCTGGAACTCACTACCTGACACTGTGGTTTCATCACCAAACCCCCAAAACTTTACCCTTAGACTATCCATTGTTGACCTCACCCGATTCCTAAGAGGTCAATAAGGGGCGTGCATAAGCGCACCAGCGTGCCTACCGTCCCTGTCCTAATGTTCTCTCTTATCAGTACCCATCTTATGTATATAAACAATGTTAGATCTATGTATATCACCAATACGTACTTGACAAAACAAATAAATAAATTAAAATAAAATAAAATAAATAAACTCTTGAGATATTTTAAGACTGCTATCATGTCACCCCCTAGTCCTTCTTTTCATTAAACTAGACATACCCAATTCCAGCAACTGTTCTTTATATGTTTTAGCTTTTAGGTAACCTTCAATTTACAACTATTTGTTTAGCAACTATTTGAAGTAAGGATGGCACTGGAAAACAAAGGGACTTTACAACCAGTCTTCACACTTACAACTGTTGCATCATCCCCGTGGTCACATGATCAATATTCAGGTGCTTGGCAGCCAGCGTATATTTACGATGCTTGCAGCTAGCCGTTTACAATCTTAGCAGACTTCAATGGGGAGGAACTGGATTCACTTAACAAACATGTGATTCACTTAACAAACATGTGATTCACTTAACAATTGCAGTGATTCACTTAACAACCACAGCAAAAAAAAAAAGCTACTCCAATTCTGCTTTGATTTTCACTGTAACCCTTGATCAGGGTGGAGAACAGCAAATGCCCAGCCTCAGCTAGCAAGTGCTGACTAATTCAGGCTTCCTTGTTCAGCCCTGTTGTTCCTAAAACCTAAAAGCATGAAAAAAATATATTTGGTAGGGGCAATATTCAGCTTCAGGCCTATTGGTGATTTTCAATGAAATGATTACACGACGTGTGAATCGAAGAGCTCCTGGCACTGCAAAAAGTTCAGTCATCCCTGAGTAGCTGCTACTGGCTTGGAAACTGCTCCTAAGGCCCAGGATCTTTTATTTGAGGAAAGAACCAGGACGTGACACACCTCTTCTTCAGCTTTGTCTAACTGCCTTGATCTGCTGCTCACCTTGATTTCCAAGCCACCAGCTCTCAGAAGAAAAGGACAGATGCAAGTAAAGTAAACGTGCAAGACAGATGCAAGTAAACGTGATGGCGAAAGAAAAATAGGAGGAGGAGGAGGAGTTTCCAGGTCTTGTTTGGGCTAAAAGTGACCCTGAGTTCTGGGAAAACACAAGATAACTACGGCTCATCGGACTAGATCCAGGAACTGCATACAAAACACTCGATAAGGTAGGGGGGGAGAGGAGAAAAGTCTTCTAAGGAGAATTTTACTGACAGTTACAGCAAATAATCAGTGGAATGGCTTTATTTATTTTTATTTTATTTATTTATTTATTTGTCAAACATGTATAGGATAGTAGTAATTTGTATAAACATAAGTAAAAAGTAACGATAAAAGAGGACAATCGGACAGTAAGAAAGGGACGGTAGGCACAGTGGTGCGCTTATGCATGCCCCTTACAGACCTCTTAGAAACGAGGAGAGGTCGACTGTAGACAGTCTAAGGTTAAAGTTTTTGGGGTTTGGGGAAGAAACCACAGAGTCAGGTAGTGCATTCCAGGCATTGATCCCTCTGTTGCTGAAGTCGTATTTTCTGCAGTCGAGTTTGGAGCGCTTTACATTTAGTTTGAATCTATTACGTGCTCGTGTATTGTTGCGGTTGAAGCTGAAGTAGTCATTAACAGGAAGGACATTTTGGTATATGATTTTATGAACTACACTTAGATCAGATCGGAGGTAACGTTTTTACTTTACTTCAGAAGTTGTGGGTGCTCCAACACCGGAGGTTTTGAAGAAGAGACTGAACCACCCTTTGTCTGAAATGGCATAGGGCAGTGATGGCGAACCTTTTTCCCCTCGGGTGCCGAAAGTGTGTGCGCGCACGCTATCACGCACGTGCGAGTGCCCACACCCATAATTCAATGCCTGGGGATGGTGAAAACGGCCTCCCCAGCCCCCGCAGAGGCCCTCTGGAGGCCAGAAACGGCCTGTTTCCTGACTTCCGATGGGCCCAGTAGGCCCGCTTTTCGCCCTCCCTAGTCTCCAGAGGCTTCCCTGGAGCTTGGGGAGGACGAAAACGCCCCCCGGAGGCCCTCCAGAAACCTAAAATGCCCTCCCAGAGCCTCTACGCCAACCGAAAATCAGCTGGCCGGCGCGCAGATGCGCACTGGAGCTGAGCTAGGGCAAAGGCTCGCGTGCCGGCAGATATGGCTCCGCGTGCCACCTGTGGCACGCGTGCCATAGGTTCGCCATCACTGGCATAGGGTTTCCTGCTTGATCAGGGGTTGGGCTAGAAGACCTCAAGGTTCCTTCCAACTCTGTTATTCTGTTAAAATGGCTTATGGAGAAAGACAGCATTTTCTGTGTTTACATTTGATGGATTTGGTTGAGATGGCAAGATGGCCTTGTGCATGGCATCAAAGCGAAGAGTTTACTGTTTGAGTACACAACCTTTCACATCACACACACACCCAAACCAGCCCACCTCTGCACGCCCCATTAATTAATCTGATGTAACTATTTATGGCTGAGGCTGACAGCCTTTCAGTGGCTCCCATCAGGGGGTGCCACCTCTGCATTGGAGGTTAATTAAGCCATGGCAAACAATATTCCAAGCCCCTTTGTTTTTCTTTCTTTACCGGCCCCAAAGGTGACTCACAAGCTCCCTGGCACTAAACATCCTATGGGGTGGGGTGGGGGTGGGGGCAAGAAGGAAAACAAAACGATCTGTGGGGTCCTTGTGCTCTCTGGGCTTGTTTGCTTGCAGATGTTTCATTACCCAACTAGCTAGCACCATCATTACATACGTTGCAATGTATAATACAATGATTTGCAAAAGCAAAATACATGCACAGCAAAGCAGACCAGAGAAACGGCGAGGCTGCAATATGATTTACCTTATACAGCGCTTCATAGACTGATGATGTTACCTTGTTTGGAAAATGTGCAAGAAAATAACCAAGTTCAGAGAGCACCAAGGACCCCTAATTTTAACCCTGAGCTACAAATATTCTCCTCTATGAACAAAACAATCTATCTCCCCCCCCCCAGCTATGCAAGAGATAAAAAGAACCTTAAAGGATAACTAAACAGCCACGAGTGGGTGTGGGAATTGCTGATTCCAACTCTCCCTCCAACTCCCATCTCTCTCTCTACCTGCTGGCTGGGGATAATGGGAACAGTGAGCCCTGCCCGTCTGGAAGGCGCTTTGGCAAAGTTGAAAAAAAAGAGGCTGCGGAAAGGAGGTGGGAGAGAGAGAAAAGGCGTTTTTCTGCCGCCGGGAAAAAAAAAACACAGCGAGGGTGGGGTCTGGTTTCCCATTCCCCGGCTGCGAACCGACTGGGATTCGAACCGGAAAGCGGAATCCTTCCGGCGTCCGAATCTCAGAGCGGGAGCGAAGCCTCTTCAGGCCAGGCAGGAAGGAGGACAGAAAAGGAACAGAAAGAAGCGATGGGAGGAAGAAGAAGAAGAGGAAGGAGGAGGAGGAGAAGGAGATGAAGAAAAAGGAGAAGAAAAAGAAGGAAGAGGAGGAAGAGGAAGAAGGAAGAAAAAAGAAGGAAAGGAGGAGGAGGAGGAGGAGGAAGAAGGAAGAAGAAAAAAGAAGGAAAGAAGGAGGAGGAGGAGGAGAGAGAGAGAGAGAGAGAGAGAGAGAGAGATCCGCCCCGCAGACAATCTGAGGACTACACGGGAAAGTTCAGGCCAAACGGACGGGCCGGCGACACGCATCCTGCACGTGGGAAACAGGGAGGGGAGCTGAGAGTGGCCCCCGGGTACTCACCCACGCCATATTTCTCCCGCTTGGTGGGGATCCAGCGAGCCATGCCGGCGCTGGGCTGGACGGGGGAGCCTCGCCCCTGCCGCTGCCGCTGCTGCGCTTGCTGCTGGCCGAGCCCGGGCTCCGCGCTTCAGCCTCCGCCGGCCTCGGTAGCCTCCAGCTCGCCTGCCATAGTCGGGGTTAAGCCGGTTCCTGGCTGGCTGGTCCGCCGCTGCGCCTTCCCCCTTTCCCTGCCTAAGTTGATTCTCCAGCCGCCGCCGCCGCCGCCCGGGCAGCTTTGGGAACTCCAACGGCCCGCCTTCCTTCCACCCAGGGCAGCGAGACGAGTAAAGGGCGGGCGCTCTCCGCCTCGGGCGGGCGGGATCACCTGCTCCGACGGCCTCTCTCTTCCCCTGCCCGGCACGGGAAGGACTTGGCCGCCCAAGACGACGCCTTCGTGGGTCCGCACCAGCTCCGGACGTTAATCCGAGGCCGATGCTGCGGAGCTGCCGGCGCAGAAGTCAGCGGGCTGTGTGTGTGTGTGTGTGTGTGTGCTTAAGGGTGCCTTCTTGGGGTTCCCTTCTCAGGTGTCTTCCCCAACATTTGTATTTTGTGTTTGCTTATTTGTCAAGCATATATGATTATAAGCAAAGTATAAACAGTAAAAACGTGATTGAATATATATGTAATAATAGTACAAGCATGAATAAGAGTAAAAGAGGTAAGAATATATGTGTACATTAGGACAGGAACGGTAGGCACGATTGTGCGCTTATGCACGCCCCTTACTGACCTCTTAGGAATGGGGTGAGGTTGATTTCTGAGACTTCTTCCATTTTGGGGGATTTCTCCTCCCCCCCATTTCCTTGCCTGCTGGTCCTTCCCTCCCCCAAACGATGCCATTGGGCCAATATTGGTAGTCCTCAACTTACAACAGTTTGTTTAGTGACCGTTCAAAATTACAATGGCACTGGATTCCCCCCACACAAACACATACTTATGACCCCTGCAGCATCCCCATGGTCAAGTTATCAAAATTTAGATGCTTGGCAACTGACTCGTATTTATGACGGGTGCAGTGCCCCGGGGTCATGCGATTCCCCATGTTGTGACCTTCTGACAAGCAAAGTCAACGGGAAAGCCGGATTCACTCAAAAACCGTGTTATTAACTGCAGTCGTTCACTTAACAATTGTGGCAAGAAAGGTGGTTAAAATGGGGCAAAAATTCACTTAACGAATGTCTCACTTAGCAACAGAAATTATAAGCTCAGTTGTGGTCGTAAGGACTACCCGTATTTCTTTTGCCCTTGGAAATAACTTTGTAATTGAACAGTGTTTCTCAACCTCAGCCTTGAAGATGTGGGACTTCCATTCCCAGAATTCCCCAGCCAGCAACGGAAATTCTGGGAATTGAAGTCCATACATCTTCAGGGGGCTGAAGTCGAGAAACACTGGTTTGGTGTGTGTGTGTGTGTGTGTATGTATGTTCAAATCCCATTAAGGGTATGGCTACCTGACAAGAGCTAAATAGCTCGAAATAGATCTATAAAAGTCTCCCTATATTTTCATTATCAGGAAAAAATGCTACACACACACACACACAGTTTTTTTTTCTGTCAAAAAAACCATAACCCGTCCCTAGTACAAGCTGATACAGGAGGAGAGCCTGTGGCTTAGAGGTTAAAGATACTGCTTTACAGGCAGGCTGCCCAGGTTCAAATCCCAGTAAGCGTATGGCTAGCTGATGAGAGCTAAATAGCTTGAAATAGATCTATACTAGTCTCCCTTCATTTTCATTATCAGTAAAAATGTGTTACATATATATATGTGTGTGTGTGTGTGTGTGTGTGTAACACTATATATAGAGAGCACGCTTTTCTCCACCGCTCTGCTCCAATTTAGATATTTTGAACTACAATTCCCATCCTCCCCATCCAAAAGTCTAAACCGAGCCTTCCCTGATAGTCTAAAGTAGGGGAAACTTGTTAAAACCTGTTTCAAATTTGTGTTGTTCTCTGCTCGGAAGGAACAGGTCCAGAAAAAGACACTGGTTTCAGTTTAGATCTGGCCTGCTTACCATGGGCCATGTGTGCAAGACACACCCAAGTACACCATGGATTCCTCCACCACATTTTCCAATGTGCATGGTACATAAAACCAGGTATGGCATGCAGGCTGCAATTTACACACCACTGTAACCCGAAAGAGAGTTGGATTATTTTCTAATAAAGAAAATATTTTGTTTTGTGGCTTGGAATGCCAGCTATGTCCAACTGCAACATTGTTCCAGCCGAGAGAAAGTTGTTGCAGCTCTAATGTAAAACAAACATTTTTTAAAAAAAGTATACACTGCACCTTTAAAGATACAGCGGCTAGATTTGGTCAGCTGTTTCAGGAATATGTAGCTGAAGGGCACCTTACATGCATACAGCATTAGTCATCCTAGAGGACTGATACACCCAGTTCCTAATTAAACAGACAAGCTTTCATGGCAGTGTCTTATCCTGGTGCTTCAAAGTAGACTACTGCTTGTTGGCTGGGACCGATCCACACCGAACCCAACAAGCTCTTTTTAAAATAAGACAAACCCCCCCCCCCCACTCCTTCCCCCCTCCACCCCCCCACCTTTGCATTTTAATCTGGACTTTAGAATAAGAGGTGGTTCCTATCTTCCTTGATTCACTCTCCTTATCAGAAACGAAGTGGATTTAAGGATTAGAAGGGCTCACATGACCAGAATTTCTGGCTGGCAAGATATATTTAGAAGGTCGAGATTCAGATATTGCATTTTTTTAAAAAAAGCAAAGGGGTAACCCAAGCCTGGATGCTAGAAGTCACCTTTTTGCAAAACCAGGAAGGCTACAAATTTCCAGTTGACTTGTTTAAGAGCCGAACTGGCGCAGTGGTTAAAATGCAGCACTGCAGTTCAGCAGTTCAGCTGTTCAAATCTCACCGGCTCAAGGTTGACTCAGCCTTCCATCCTTCCGAGGTAGGTAAAATGAGGACCCAGATTGTTGGGGGCAATAGGCTGACTCTGTAAACCGCTTAGAGAGGGCTGCAAAGCACTATGAAGCGGTATATAAGTCTAAGTGATATTGCTATTGTTTTAATTTATTTTAATTTAAGTATTTATATCCCATCTTTATTATTTTTATAACTAACTCAAGGGGGTGAACATACCTAATAGTCCTTCACCCTATTTGCCGACAACAACAACCCTGTGAATTGAATTGGGATGAGAGAGATTGACTGGTTTTTGTCTTTTAACCAGTTGTATCATTTTCCCCAGATCCAATAAAATTCTGTTTCTTTCCTTATCTTGTAGTTCAATAGTCAATTAGCTCATTTCTGCACAATCCAATATCTTTGTAATTATTGCTGAGTTTGGGGGGACCTTTTCGTTTTTCCAATATTGAGCGTATGTGATTCTGGCTGCTAATATATATATATATATATATATATATATATACATATACATATACATACATACATACATACATACATACACATACATACACATACACATATACATATACATGTATATACACATACACATACACATATACATATACATATACATACATACATACATACATACATACACATACATACACATACACATATACATATACATGTATATACACATACACATATACATATACATGTATATACATGTATATATGTATATATATTTATAATATTAAATAAGTGAGAAATACAAAAATGAGATACAAGAAGACAGGTAGATAGACGTTTAATGGACAATAAAGATGATGGAATCAGAAATAGAACAAAATTAGGGAAATATTTTAAGATAGATAAGTTAAAAAACCAACGGTACCACCGATATAACGGTACGCAACGCTACGAAAATATTAACATTAATGGTTTATGTTTTTTTAAAATGTTAGTCTATGTACTATGTATTGATGTCATGTAGAGTTAGATGTATGTTTGTTTTGTATATATGTATATATTTGTGTTTTTTAAAACCATTTAATAAAGATTATTTTTTTTAAAAAAGAGAGAGAGTGACTGGCCCAAAGTCACCCTAGGTCTATTCATACCTAAGGTAGGACTAGAACTTACAGCAGTGGTTCCCAACCTTTTTGTGATCGAGTACCACTTGGAGGTCCCGTACAGTCATCGCGTACCACCTGGTTCCAGAGAAACTAAATTCGATCAGATATCACTTTATTTCCATAATTGTACCGTTCCTTTTTTGGCCCCGCGCATCCAGCAACTGGATTCTCGGGCCGCTGGGACCAGGTGGGTGGCGTATGGCAACAGTTGCAAATCGTTGCCAGATTATCTTGTGTTAGGCAGTAAACATTTTTGTGAAGTAAAAAATAACTAACTAAAAATCGTTCATGACCCCGAAAGTGTTCGCGTACCACCTGGAAGGCCCTCGCGTACCACTAGTGGTACACGTACCACAGGTTGGAAACCACTGACTTACAGCCTCCTGGTTCCTAGGCCAGCACCTTAACCTTAACAAACTGGCTCTTTAGCGAGAAGTCTTCCTTGAGTTGGGCTCAGTTCCTGTGGATGTCATAGAGTCTGATTCATACGATCTTGTTGACCATCAGACCAACCCTTAATGCCACTGCTTTCTTTTGGGATTATTTTATTTTACTTTCAGTTTAGCCTATAGCCCTGGGATTTCTTAGAGTAGGGGTGTCAAACTCAAGGCCTGGGAGCCGGAGCCGGCCCACGGGGTGCTTAAATCTGGCCCGTGGGGTCACCCTGGAAACAGAGAAGTGGCCCACAGTGCCTCTGCCAGTTAAAACGGAGCTCGCGAGGGCCACAGGCGGCCCTTCCGAGTTCTGTTTTCGCTGGCAGTTGGTTGCAGGAGGCCATCGCAGGTGAAAACGGAGCTTGGGAGCCCGTTTTCGCTGGCAGAGTGCTCAGGCCACCCCAGGCGCCCCTGACACAAGTGACGTGGAGCTGGTCATGCCCCCCCCCCGAGGTCAGACACAACCCTAATGTGGCCCTCAATGAAATCAAGTTTGACACCCCTGTCTTAGAGTCTTCCATTCAAGAACTGCCATAAATAAAGGCAGGGCACTCTTCTCAACTGGGGGTGTCCAACATTATATTGTTCAAGGGTCAAGATAACATTATTATTGTTGTTGTTGTTGTTGTTGTTGTTGTTGTTGTTGTTATTATCTCAAGAGCCGAGATGGTGCAGTGGTTAAATGCAGCACTGCAGGCTACTGCTAGTTCAGCAGTTCAGCTGTTCAAATCTCACCGGCTCAAGGTTGACTCAGCCTTCCATCCTTCTGAGGTCAGTAAAATGAGGACCCAGATTGTTGGGGGCAATATGCTGAACTCTGTAAACCGCTTAGAGAGGGCTGTAAAGCACTATGAAGTGGTATATAAGTCTAAGTGCTATTATTATTATTATTATTATTATTATTATTATTATTATTATTATTATTATTATTATTATTATTATTATTATTATTATTATTATTATTATTATTATTATTATTATTATTATTCGCACTTGTATGCTGCCCACTCCACAGAGACTCTGGGCGGCTCACAACAATAAATCTACATGCAAACAATAAATATAGGAAAAAGACATTAAAAACAGTAATTATTAAAAACATTAAAAACAACAATTTAAAAGTCCCATACAATTAATTCATTCATGGGGCCAAGAATGCTCGATGTTTATTTATTTATTTATTTATTGGTGTTTCTTATATGCCGCCCATCTCCCGGAGGACTCCGGGCGGCTTACAACAGAAAAAATACAAGAAACAAAAGCATACCGATTTGCTGCCCCCAATCTTTCTGAAAGAGTCTGAAAGTAACTGGCAGCAGTTTCAGTGTGTTTTTAGTTTTATTTATTTATTTATTTATTTATTTATTTATTTATTTATTTATTCATTCATTCATTCATTCATTCATTCATTCATTCATTCATTCATTCATTCATTTGTGAGATTTATATACCGCCTCACAGTGCAAGCACTCTCTTAAGCAGTTTACACCAGTAAGCAATGTATATTTATATTGCCCCCAACAATCTGGGTCCTCATTTTACCTACCTCGGAAGGATGGAAGGCTGAGTCAACCTTGAGCCGGTGAGATTTGAACCGCTGACCTGCGGATCACAGTCAGCTAAAGTGGCCTGCAGTACCCCACTCTAACAGCTGCACCACCTCGGCTCTTACATTGTTGTTAGATGTTATATTGAAATCATTGGCCCCAGGCCTGTCGACAAAGCCAGGTTTTTAGCGCTTTTCTGAAGGCTGGCAGGGTGGGAATTATGCGGATCTCCGGTAGGGAGTGTATTCCAGAGAGCCGGTGCTGCCACGGAGAAGGCCCTTGCTCGTGGGCCCACCAGCCCATCATCCAAGGAGGTGGAACCAGAACTGTCTACTAGATTAATCCTACCCAGAACACAACAAACACCCTTTCTCCTTCCTTTCCCAGTGAACAGTGTCCAGAAGGCATATTATTGATTGCATTGAAGTCATCACTGAAGGAGAACCTGTAGAAAAAGGTGTGAAAGGTGCACACAGGTTCTGACTTGCCTATACCTGGCCTCATCTAAGAGCACAAGGTTTGGATGCCAATGGTTTCAGATTCAAGTCTTAACAATGACAACTGAAAGTCACTGAGGATAGACTGGAAGGAAAAAAGCCATACAGACCACAGTAGAGACATAGTCTTGCTACCTTTACCCATCTTAGCTCCTGCAGCAATTCCAAGCCACGGTCTATCACAGCTGTTCCTTGAAGTTGGAGAGAGCTCCCACCAGACCAATGATGAAGTGAAAGATTGCCATTCCACTTAGTATCACAATTTTCTTGCTGGCTTGCTTTCTCTATGGGGGACAGAAGAGGAGATAACAATGATTATCTGAGGGAGCAACGAAGTCACCTTTCCCCTTTAGAAGGGATTGGGAATCCCAAATTATTCTCCAAAGCACCTGAGGGTAGACCAAGAAGCAATGGGTGGAAACTAATCAAGGAGAGAAGCAACTTAGAACTAAGGAGAAATTTCCTGACCGAACAATTAATCAGTGAACAACTTGCTTCCAGAAGTTGTGAATGCTCCAACACTGGAAGTTTTTAAGAAGAGATTGGACAACCATTTGTCTGAATGGATTTCCTGCCTAAGCAGGGGGTTGGACTAGAAGACCTCCAAGGTCCCTTCCAACTCTCTTATTCTATTCTATTCAAATAGGGGGCAGAGATGGGACTTCCATCAATTGAAGCCACCCATCCTGAAGCTCTGAAATGTGCTTCAAACCTGTCTTTGTTGTCCATCCTCTGGAAAACACCAGATCTTAAAATGAGTTGGTTCAGCTTGCAAAGACTTCCTCAATCCCCAAGTCATCTTACACAATGCAGAACTACACAGTAACACAGTTGGAAGGGACTCCGGAGGTCTTCTAGTCCAACCCCTTGCTCTAGCAGGAGATCCTATACCCGTGATGGCGAACCTATGGCACGGGTGCCACAAGTGGCACGCAGAGCCATATCGGTGGGCACGCGAGCTCAGGTCCGGCGCACATGTGTGCACCGGCCGGCTGATTTTCGGGCCTTCTGGGCCCACTGGGAGTCGGGAAACAGGTTGTTTCCAGCCTCCAGAGGGGGTGGGGAAGGCCGTTTTCACCCTCCCCAGGCTCCTAGAAAGGCTCTGGAGCCTGGGGCGAGCGAAAAATGGGCGTGCCATTGCATGCTGGGAGCAGGGGGGGTCATGCGCACATGCGCGGGGTGCATGGAATTATGGGTGTGGGCACGCACACACATGATCGCCCGCATTCCCCCCCCTTTTGGTACGCGAACCAAAAAAGGTTCGCCATCACTGTCCTATACTATTCCAGACCAATGTCCAGTCTCTTCTTAAAATGTCCAGTCTCTTCTGGAGGCAAGCCGTTCCACTGATTAATTGTTCTAACAATTTCTCCTTAGTTCTAAGTTGAATCTCTCTTTGATAAGCTTCAACCCATTGCTTTGTGTCCTACAGTCAGGTGCTTTGAAGAATAGGTCAACCCCCTCTTGTCTGTGACAGCTGATTAGTTAGATATAGGAAGACTGCCATCATGTCATCCCTAGTCCTTCTCTTCATTAGTCTAGATATACCTAGTTCCCATGACTTCATTGTACACTTTAGCCCCCAGACCCTTAATCATCTTCATGAGATGTGGCCCTGGTCTCAAGCATTTGTATATGAAGGAAGCTAGATGGAACATTTATCTGGATCAGCATAAATTGATTAAGAGATTAGACAATCTTTGCCTGCAAAGTGTCTCCTTCCTTCCCAAGCATTTCTAGCTAAATTGCCTAACTAAGTGACGAGGCAAAATTACCAGTTCCTTGGAAAGCTCCACCAGTTAGAGAACTCTGTTCCCAAGTCCAGTGCCCCCAGGACACATTGAACAAAGCCACCTTGTTCCCTGAGGATAAGAATCTAATGTAATTGTTCAGAGAGCACCAGGTTGCAGTAGGCTGGAGGAGACAATGCTAGTAAAGAAAGATAAAGCAATCTGACGTGGGCATCAGGCTTGTGATTGGTGGTTTTTCTGCATACATTATAGGCTTAATTGATGCTCTTGCTAGATCGTATATTTGAGGCTGATTTTTAACCGTGTTATTGTCACGTAGGTACTGATGAGTCAATACGAAATGCTTGCACCTGCCTCTGTTCATCTTTTGGCTGTATTGAAAGGGACTAATTGTTTTAAATCTGAAGTGGGTTGGAGGCCCTTTCTTTGCAGGCTGCTCAAACAGATAAAATAGGATGTATCTCTATTTGCAGACAGAACGCCATGTTCAGTGGTGGGTTCCTACCGGTGCAATCCACTCTACAGTACCGGTAGCAGCCAGCAGATGGCGCTATTTGCGCACGACAGTTCCGGGGCCATCTTCGCTGGTCTGTCTCGTGCCGCCATCTTTTTTTGGGAATTTTTGGGCTGATTTTGCTTCCTGTGCATGCGTGGAAGCAAAATCTTGCGAGGGGATGCGCGTGCACGTGAGATTTCGGCAATTTTTTGCTTCCGTGCATGCGCGGAAGCAAAAAAAGCGCCAAAATCACATGCGTGTGCACATCCCCTCATGAGATTTTGCTTCCACACATGCTCAGGAAGCAAAATTGTGCGAGGGCGTGCGCACGTGTAGCGAGCGTGCATGCGCCAAAACATGGCGATGCACGCGCAGCGTACCGGTATTGTGAAGAAGAAGCAACCCGCCCCTGGCCATGTTGTGCATACTTACAAAGGGTTTATAATTTGAAAACAGCTTTCTGACTGAAAAGGCTTTGAGCCAATCAGCAGTGGCCCAAGTTAGGAAGAAGAAGGATGGTTGCTAGCAAGATCAGCAACGAAGCGTAAAACACGGTCGATATTTAGGACACATATTGTGAAGGAAAGAGACAGAGAGGATATCTCCAATGCTTGAAAAAACGAGGAGGTCAGCAGAAGACTAAGTCGCTAGATCCTGTCACTGAGGACACAGAACTGACCTTACAAGAACTCACAGAAGTAGTTATTGACACACAGTTTTGCTGCACTGATGGCTATCAAGTCACAATCGAAATCTGGAGTGTACAAATGATTGAATAACTTGAAATAGGAGCCGTGGTGGTGCAGTGGTTAGAATGCAGTACTGCAGGCTACTTCAGCTGACTTCTAGCTGCAGTTCAAATCTCACCAGCTTGAGGTTGACTCAGCCTTCCATCCTTCCGAGGTGGGTAAAATGAGGACCCAGATTGTTGGGGGCAAGAGGCTGACCCTGTAAACTGTTTAGAGAGGGCTGTAAAGCACTGTGAAGTGGTATATAAGGCTAAGTGCTATTGCTATTGCTCTCTCTTTCATCTGTCTGTCTCTCTGTCTGTCTATCTATCTCAGGTCAATTCAGCCTTCCATCCTTCCGAGGTTGGTAAAATGAGGACCCAGATTGTTGGGGGCATGAGGCGGACTCTGTAAACCACTTGGAGAGGACTGTAACCAAGAACTGTGAAGCGGTATATATGTTTAAGTGCGATTGCAATTGCTAAACCCTTCCTAACTGCACTTGCAATTGTTCATGGCCTTTTCACCTCCAGTCACTCATTGCTGCCTTTCATAGCTATTTTATCCTGGGCTCCTGGCCTGCTACCCCACTTCTGAAAAGAGTTGGTTGCCTTCTCTTTTTTTTTTCAACCACATAAAATTGACAAAGAGTTCTGCCCATTTCCTATTTTAGACCAAGCGACAGGAAGAAGTGTGAAATGAATGTTTTATTCCCCCACACACACCACACATGCCACCAATGGTTGTGCTCAAGAGGCAGGGGTTTCCCAACCTCAGCCATTTCTAAGTTTATCGCTGTCAACTACAGATAGTCTTGACTTGCGACCACACTTGAGCCTGACATTTCTGTCGCTAAGTGAAACATTGGTCGAGTGAGTTTTGCCCCATTTTACGACTTGTCTTGCCACCGTTGTCAAAGTGAATCCCTGCCGTTGTTAAGTTAGTAACACGGTTGTGATGTGAATCTCTATTCCCCGTTGACTTTGCTTGTCAGAAGGTCGCAAAAGAGGATCGCATGACCCTGGGAGGTTGCAACCGTCATCAATACGAGTCAGTTGCCGAGCATCTGAATTTTGATCATGTGACCAATGGGATGCCGTCACGGTCATAAGTGTGAAAAATGATCCTAAGTCACTTTTTTCCAGTGCTGTTGTAACTTTGAACGGACGCTAAGTGAACTGTTTTAATCCATGGACTACCTGTGCCAGAATACCTACCAATGGCCATGCTGGTGGTGGAATTCTGGGAGTTGGAGTCCAAACATCTTAAAAGCCTAAGGTTGAGAAACAGTAATGGTCACCATGCTACAAAAAGGTGTTGAGACTTTGGAAAAGGTTCAGAGAAGAGCAACTAAGATGGGAGCCGCACCAGAGCCGTGGGTTGCTGACCCCTGGGCTAGTCTAAAGAAAAGAAGAATTAGCGGTGACATGATAGCAGTGTTTCAGTATTTGAAGGGCTGCCACAAGGAAGAGGGGGTCAAATTATTCTCCAAAGCACCAGAGGGCAGGACAAGAAACAATGGTTGGAAACTAATCAAAGAGAGAAGCAACCTGGAATTAAGGGGAAACTTCCTAACAGTGAGAACAATATACCAGTGAAACCAGTTGCCTCCAGAAATCGTGGGTGCTCCAACACTGGAGGTTTTTAACAAGAGACTGGACAGTCACTTGTCTGAGATTGTATAGGTCCGTGGTGGCGAACCTATGGCATGCGTGCCAGAGGTGGCACACGGAGCCATAGAAGCCGGCACGCGAGGGTTGCCCACCGGCAAACCGGAAGTGTGAAAAAACGCACTTCCGGTTTGCCGGTGTGCTGTTTTTTGCACTCCGGAGGGTTCAGGGAAGCTCCCTGAAGCTCCGGAATGCAAAAAACTACAAAACGGACAAACCGGAAGTGCACTTTTCCGCACTTCCAGTTTGTCCGTTTTGTAGTTTTTTGCATTCCGGAGCTTCAGGGAGCTTCCCTGAACCCTCCGGAGTACAAAAAACAGCATACCGGCAAACCAGAAGTGCGTTTTTTTCGCACTTCCGGTTTGCCGGTTTCGTCATCCCAGGCTCCGGTAAGCCTTTGCGCGGGGGTGGGGGTGTGCGCATGCGCAGGGGGCAGCATGGGGGGGTGTTGTGCGCATGCGTGGGGGGGAGGGAATGGGTGTGGGCACACGAGCGCGTGCGAGCGCCCCCCCCCTTTTTGGCACGCGATCCGAAAAAGGTTCGCCACCACTGGTATAGGTTCTCCTGCTCAGCAGGGGGCTGGACTAGAAGACCTCCAAGGTCCCTTCCAGCTCTATTCTATTCTAATTCTAATGTAGAAAGAGTCCATTGCCTTGAGTTGTACAAAATAAGAGGCAGGTAGTAAATCTATAAATAAATAAAAGGGCTCCCCTGTGCATTCAGTCCTTATCATTCGTAATCTGTATGGGCCAGGGATGAGTCATGATAGGAAGTGAAGACAAAGATTTAGGAGGCCATAGGACAGCAGAGCCTGAGTTTGAATTTTCTCTATTTATTGATTGATTGACATCTAGTGGTCGTCCCTGTGGTAAAATAAGAATAACAAATGAGCGTAAAGGAATTCGCAAAAAGTGTACATATTTTGTTCCAGGGTACCCAAGACACAGTAGGATTTCATTAAGGCTATTTTTTTCAAAGGAAAAAAAAGGACCTCCATGCCAGCATCCTATGTTGTTCATCAACAGAAAGCAAGATTTTGTCAACTTGTGGAAATAATACCAATTGTCATGAAACATTTACTATTCTGCACACCAGCGATATTGACCCCAAATGGACTTGACATACATTTTCAGGTTTTTAAAACAGATTAACAGAGTTGGAAGGGACTTTGTAGGTCATCTAGTCCAACCCCCCGCCCAAGCAGGAGACTCTGCACCATTTTTGACAGATGGCAGTCCAGTCTCTTCTTGAAAGCCTCCAGTGATGAAGCTCCCACAACTTCTGAAGGCAACTTCTGTTCCATTGGTTGATTGTTCTCACTGTCAGAAAATTTCTCCTTATTTCCAGATTGAATCTCTCTTTGATCAGTTTCCATCCATTATTCCTTGTCTGGCCTTCAGGTGCCTTGGAAAATAGCTTGACCCCCTTCTCTCTGTGGCAGCCCCTCAAATATTGGAAGACTGCTATCATGTCTTCCCTGGTCCTTCTCTTCACTAGACTAGCCATGCCCAGTTTCTATAACCGTTCTTCATATGTTTTAGTCTCCAGTCCCCTAATTATCTTGGTTGCTCCTCTCTGTACTCTTTCTAGAGTCTCAATATCCTTTTTATAGTGTAATGACCAAAACTGGATGCAGTACTCTAGGTGTGGTCTTACTAAGGCTTTATAGAGTGGTATCAGTACCTCACTTGATCTATTTTGTATCCCTCTGTTAATTAAACTAGTACATATTGCTACTATACTATTCAGAATGTTTTCATGCATGAAAAACTTCTGTAACTTCTTATTTTGGGAGAATGGATTATCCAATAAACGCTTGGGAGAGTTACAAAGCTCAGAAAGCAGGACTGTACTGCCATCTTCTGGCAGACATGTGGAACATACACGTTAGTATAATGAATATTCTGAGAGACAGATTCCAATAAAATATTTGGCTCAATGACATTTGGCTTAGAGCAGGGCTAGCAACTGTCATCACCCCTCTGTCATGGTCAGATCATTTCCTACTGAGGCTGGATTTCACGACCCCACTCCTCCCCCGCAGGGAGGCGGGACCGACTAGGTGGTTCCGCCCCAGGCGCCTAATGGAGCTGGAAGGATTCCAGAGGGAACTTGGGGAAATACCTGAAACCCTGGTACACAATTCGGCTGACTCCCTGGTGGCTGCTTGGAACACCGCAGCATCAGGGGCTCTAGACCGAATTGCGCCTAAGCGACCTCTCCGTGGCAGTGGATCCCGGAAAGCTCCCTGGTTTACCGAGGAGCTCCGGGAGATGAAACGCCAGAAGAGACGTCTGGAGCACCGCTGGAGGACCAAGAAGGCCGAGTCTGACCGAACACTATTAAGAATTTACATCAGATCTTATTTAGTGGCGATAAGGGCGGCAAGACGATCCTATTTTTCCGCTCTTATTGCGTCCGCAGATTCTCGTCCAGCCGCCTTGTTTAGGGTGACTCGCTCCCTCCTTGGAAAAGGGGGGAGCGAGGAACACTTGCAAGGCAGAGCTGAGGAATTTGCTGAGTTTCTGTCGGATAAAGTCGCTCAGATTCGGTTGGACTTGGACTCTGGCAGGGCAGAGTCCATAGAGTTGACAGGGGCCAGTCTTAATCCATCTTTGTGGGAGGAGTTTGGGCCTGTTTCTCCCGAGGATGTGGACAGGGCTATGGGAGCGATGGGGACCTCCACCTGTTTATTGGACCCGTGCCCCTCCTGGCTGGTCTCGGCCAGCAGGGCGGTGGCATGCAGCTGGATCCGGGCGGTGATCACCGCTTCTTTGAGGGAGGGATCCGTACCGCAGTCGTTAAAAACTGCGGTGGTGCGACCCCTCCTGAAGAAGCCTTCCCTGGATCCAGCTGATTTGAAGAACTATCGTCCAGTCTCCAACTTACCTTTTTTAGGGAAAGTTGTGGAGAAGGTGGTGGTGACTCAGCTTCTGCAGCTCCTGGATGAAACAGACCATCTAGATCCTTATCAGTCGGGTTTCAGGCGCGGCTACAGTACTGAAACTGCCTTGGTCGCCCTGATGGATGATCTCTGGCGGGCCCGGGATGGGGGGAACTCCTCCATCCTGGTGCTACTTGACCTCTCAGCGGCTTTCGATACCATCGACCATGGTATCCTTCTGCGTCGGCTCGGCGAGTTGGGAGTGGGAGGCACCGTTTTACGGTGGTTCTCCTCTTATCTCGCCGATGGGATGCAGTAGGTGTTGGCAGGTGGGCAGAGATCGTCCCCTAGGCCCCTATTATGTGGGGTGCCCCAGGGGTCGGTTCTCTCGCCCATCCTGTTTAACATCTACATGAAACCATTGGGTGAGATCATCCGCAGACATGGGGTGTGTTTCCATCAGTACGCTGACGACACCCAGCTGTACATCACCACCCCGTCTGACTTCAGGGAGGCAGTGGACGTAATGTGCCGATGCCTGGACGACGTTAAGATCTGGATGGGGAGGAACAGGCTCAGACTAAACCCCGATAAGACTGAGTGGCTGTGGATATTGCCTCCTAAGGTTCATGACAATTACCCCTCCTTGGTCTTTGAGGGTGCGAAACTGACCCCCTCAGACCAGGTCCGCAACTTGGGGGTCCTCCTAGATCCACAGCTAAAATTGGACCACCATCTTTCTGCTGTGGCTAGGGGGGCCTTTGCACAGGTTCGCCTGGTGCACCAGTTGCGGCCATATTTGGAGAAGGAGGCGCTACTCACGGTCACTCATGCCCTTGTCACCTCGCGGTTGGACTACTGCAATGCGCTCTACATGGGGCTACCCTTGAGGAGTATCCGGAGACTTCAGTTGGTGCAAAATGCGGCTGCGCGTGCTGTGGTGGGTGTGCCAAGGTACACCCACGTGACACCGATACTCCGCCAGCTGCATTGGCTGCCCATCGGTCTCCGGGTCCAATTCAAGGTGTTGATCACCATCTTTAAAGCCCTTCATGGCTTAGGACCAGGATATCTTCGGGACCGCATTCTGCCTCATACTTCCCTCCGACCGGTTAGGGCCCACAGAGTTGGCCTCCTCCAGGTCCCGTCGGCCAAACAATGTCGGCTGGCGGGCCCCAGGGGGAGAGCCTTCTCTGTGGCTGGCCCCGTGCTCTGGAACCAACTACCCCCAGAGACCCGGACTATCCCCACTCTGCTGGCTTTCCGTAAAGCCATTAAGACATGGCTTTTCCTGCAGGTGGGGGGGACAACTTAATTCCACCTGAGCCTACCCCCCAAGTATGTATGTGTCGAATGGATGTTGCTGTTTTAAATAATTGTTTTAAATTTTTGTACTTGTTTTTAAATTTTATGCAATTTCTTTGTTTATTCTTGTATTTCTCCTTGTTGTAAGCCGCCCCGAGTCCCTCGGGAGTTGGGCGGCATATAAGAATAACAAAATAAATAAATAAATAAATAAATAAATAACTCACAGAATTCCGTGCTGGCTCAGGAATTCTGGGAGTTGAAGTTCACGGGTTGTAAAGTTGCCATAGTTGCCCACCCCTGGCCTGAAGCAAGTCCTTACAAGCAGCATCTTGGAATCATGTGCACTCCTGCCTTGCTTACAAGTCTCAACTCAGAAGCACCATTTATTATTTATTTATTTTGTGAGATTTATATATCGCCTCACAGTGCAAGCACTCTCTAAGCGGTTTACACCAGTAAGCAATGCATATTTATATTGCCCCCCAACAATCTGGGTCCTCATTTTACCTACCTCGGAAGGATGGAAGGCTGAGTCAACCTTGAGCCGGTGAGATTTGAACCGCTGACCTGCGGATCACAGTCAGCTAAAGTGACCTGCAGTACTGCCTCTAACCGCTGCGCCACCTTGGCTCTTACTCATCAATGTGAGAAGAGGAAGCTTTAGAAGAACTTTATCAACTTTAAAATAAGTGGCTTTCAATTCTCAGAATTCCCCAGTCCAGCATATTAGTTGAGGAATTCTGGGAGTTGAAGTCCACACTTCTTAGAGTGGACAAGTTTGAAAAACCACTAATTTAGAAGGAAGCAGCCAAGAAAATATTTTGCATTGTCATCCAGGGACAACATATATACCAAATTGTTATCAGTTACCTAGTGAGATTGCCTGGGTATCCCTTTCTACTGAAAACAGAAGACTGACAATCAAGAGAGTGGATCACTATCAACTGAAGAGCCGAGGTGGCACAGCGGTTAGAGAGCAGTACTGCAGGCTACTTTAGCTGACTGTGATCATTTGAGTTCAGCTGTTCAAATCTCACCGGCTCAGGGTTGACTCAGCCTTCCATCCTTCCGAGGTAGGTAAAATGAGGACCCAGATTGTTGGGGGCAATGTAAATATATACAGTACATTGCTTAATGGTGTAAACCGCTTAGAGAGTGCTTGCACTATGAGGCGGTATATAAATATCACTAATAAATAAATAAATAAACTTTTGCTCAATTTACACAACATAAATGAGTTCATTTACAAAAACTGCAACTGCTTTCCATGCTACACCAGGGATGGGCAACTATAGTCCTTTTATGATCTGTGGACTTCAACTCCCAGAATTCCTAAGCCAGCATTCTGGGAGTTGAAGTCCACAGGTCGTAAAAGGGACATAGTTGCCCCCACTGTGTTATACCAATGTTGATAAAGGCTTTTTAAAAATTACTTAATGTGTGGTATCCTATTTTTTTAGACAGTTTTCATTTATTTATGGCCCAGCGCCTTCCGAAGCATAGAAAATACAAGAATCAGGTTAAGTTTGCTTATAAACAAAATCTTTAGCAACTAACAACTAACTAACTAACTAATTAACTAACTAACTAACTAACTAACCAACAACTTTAAAAAATAATAAAATTTAAGTATACAAAAATCTGGTTCTATTTTCCCTCTTTTTTGTGTGTTTTGTCTGTCTCACTATAATAACAGGTTGACCAGTTAACCATTCTGGCAGCAAAGTTGGATATAAAAGTTTTGGATGAATGATTGCAGCAATTAAGGGATTCTGTGGTTATATAAATGGCCTAGAGACAGATTGGTTCACCTTTGTGGTCAAAAACACTCCCTTTCCAGGTACTGCATAGCCTCACAGTCTTGTGATCTTTGCTCTGAGTATTATAATTTGACTCCTCTCCATTTTGGGCTCAGATTGCAGGGGAATCCACAGAGGGTCAGAAAAGTCAAGATAGTGCTCCCAGGATCAAAGCTTCATTTTTTTTAATGCATATTGACATTAAAAAAGGGCAAGGCTTCATTCATGCAACCAAAGGTGCCATCTTGATATTTTATATACTTCCCACGCTCTTCCTGCAGATACTTCTGGGTTAAAGGATGCACGTTGCATTCTGCTTTTCAATATAATCAAGAGTTCCCAGGGGTGGGTTCTAACTTACCTCGCTGCCGGTTTGCTTCCTCCCGCGCCGCATGGCCTCGCCTCGTGGGCGCGCGCATGCACAGTGCCGAAAACTAATCCCCCAAAAAATCTGAAAACAAGATGGCGACACATGCGCAGTGCCGGAAACTCAGCTTCTGTGCATGCACAGAAGGAAAAAAAACTGGAAAAAAATTCAAAAAAAATTTTCCCCCAAAAAATAAAAATAAAAATCAAATAAAAGATGGCAGCATCCATGGACCACCACTGACTGAACCGGTTCTGTGACATCATCATGACATCACCAGCGGTTTGCTGCCGGTTTGGGTGAACCGGTCCGAACCGGGAGGAACCCACCTCTGAGAGTGCCAAACTTTTGGCACTTTTGGCTGAAGATTATAACTGGTGGAAAGAAGAGTGAATAGATCAGTGCTTTGTAATTCCTATCTGGACAAGGGGAGGATTAGAGATCATCCCCAAGTGCTCCAGACAGATGCTAGTGAGTGACTTACCGTATTTTTCGGAGTATAAGACGCACCGAAGTATAAGATGCACCTTAGTTTTGGGGGAGGAAAACAAGGGAAAAAGGCCTCTGCCTCCAAGCAATTTGCCAAACAGCAAACAGCACAGATGATATACACTGTTTGCTGTGTATTTCTGTGCATGTATGCTTGACTCATAGAAATAGCAAAGAATTGGAGAAATGTACATTATGCCAGAAAGTTTTCTTAAATGTAGTCACACTAACTCTTCCCAATTATTTAAATAGATCTACTCCAAGGTAACTAAACTCTAATACTAAACAGGATACTGTTACATTTCATACTATACTTGTACAGAGCTGTTAAAATTAATTAAAATTTCTGGAAGTATACATTATTCTCTAATATTTAAAAGAAGATACAATAGCACTGGGCCTCTTCAGAGCAAGCATTTATTTTAAAAAGCATTATTTTGTTAAGTTGTCTAGATTTACAGGGATCTCCAACCTTGGCAACTTTAAGACTTGTGGACTTCAACTCCCAGAATTCCACAGCCAGCAAAGCTAACAAAGCTGGCTGTTGAATTCTGGGAGTTGAAGTCCACAAGTCTTAAAGTTGCCAAGATTGGAGATCCCTGGCTCTAGAACAATAATAAAGCAGTCTTTAAAAAGTAAGTCTAATAATTTGAACATTCTACAGACATTTACTTATTCACTTACCCCCTTCCATCCAGTTCAGCAAAAAATAAAAATCTGTGTGTCTCTGCCAGCTATTTGTCTCTTTGTAGTTAGTTTCACTTTCATTTTCCCATGTGGCAAACCTAATTAGCTGTAGATCTGGAAACTGCTACTGACTTGCTTGGCTTTGCAGGCTCTTCCCTCTTTCCTGCAAGCAGGTAAATTGCTGGAAGACAGAGGCCAAAGGGTGGGGGTGGCTGGGTGGGTGGGGCTGCATTCGGTGTATAAGATGCACCCAAGTTTTCACCCTCTTTTTGGGGGTAAAAAGGTGCATCTTATACTCCGAAAAATACGGTAATATAAGCCACTAAAATTGTATACATTTGTTGTGATGAAGGAAGAAGTCATTTCTTTATGTATTTCTTTACTTTTTTAACTATATTTTTTTCTTCTACAACAATTTCCAGACACCTCCAAGAAAATCACAATGTTTCTGTCAATAGGTACGTGCTATAAGTCATTTGATGCCCGCATATTGTTTCATGCTTCTTTCATGACTCCTTATCTGTGCTATCTGATGTTTGTTCATGGTCTAAGACCACTTATATAAGCAAAGAAATTTTACATTATCACAGCCTCCCATTGCCTCACTTCCAGTATGAAAACCTATAGTAGAAACCTACCCATCGGGGGGGGGGGGTGTCATAGCTTCTCTGAGAGCTCAGCCAGTTCTCAACCTGTGGCCCTCAGACCCCTGGGGGGCTGTGATGCTATCAAAGGGGGTCCACAAAGGCTTGGAAAAAATGTTATGATTCAAATCTTGAGTTAAGTCTTGGGATGGGGTCTGTGGCCATGGGTTCATGGCCACAGAAGATATTTAAATAAATTCCGTGGTGGAAAAAAAGGTTGAGAACCACTAAGTGAAGCCATTCTTTGATTCCTCAAGTTGGTTCAGAGGACCATAAATAGATCATTTACTACCTTTTTGGCTTATCTTCAAGATATATTTCTTAGGATCACGGGATCACCATTTACCAACTCTCCAGCCAGCTTCTCATAAAGTCAGTGGGAACTTGCTGAATGACCATGTGGTTTTCTTAACAACTGCAGTAACGTGCTTAACAACTGTGACAAAAACTTCATAAAATTGGGCGTGACTCTCTTACCAACCACTTTGCTTAGCAATGGAAATTCTGGCCCCAATTACGGTCGCAAGTCAAGGACTATCTGTATTTTTTTTAACCTAAACTATAGCTTATTATCAGAATGTCTATGTCAAGGTTCCGACTAATGAACCCAACCGAGTCAGCATTCTGAGACTTTTCAGCTTCCTCAAAGAACTGCTTTATTGAGTACATCATTTCGGCATGGATGATCCTAAAACCAGCTCTGGTTATTTCCCACTATTTCGGTATAATTATATAATTATATAATTCGATATTATTATATTCAGTATAATTAAACATTACACATCACCCCTCCCCTAGTGCCACAGATCACATTGTCCAATTAGGTGTTCTGGTGTCTCCTTGGCAACCAGTCTTGGTCTCTGACCAGCACCTGTTGGGAGCGACCTTGGTTCCCACGAGATAGTAGGTTGTTTTGGCTAGTTCACATTCCACTCCTCTTCTCCCTCCCCGAGCTGTGTGGCAACTTGATAAACGGAAGATGCCATCCGTTTCAGAGTTGACAGCCTGATCTATCAATTGATTCTCATCAGCATTTTATATAAATCTCTTTATTTAATTCTGCTTATATATCAATATTCCATATTTTCAGGAATGAAAGCCAATCATCTAAAAAGCTCCCTACTTAACAGAGTTTAAAACAAGAGGGAAAACCAGACAGTATTGATTTAACCAAGTGCTTTTATCTAATTAGGTTTATGATTTATCGACTTGCCACCTGGCACACCTTGTGGCTTTATTGCCATCATATTTCTTTGGAATATAAGCTTTTTAATATCAAACTCGATGAGCGTCTTTGCTGAGTCTGAATAAAAGCCTCAATCAATCTTGCCAATTTAGTACGATGGTGCAGCATAAACAGTAATTAACATACTAGAAACTTTATAAAAGAGTTGGTAACTTCATTATCTACATTAGATTCAGATGTGTGTTTAAAAACATGGCTAATTTACATGTTGGCTAGATTTTTTGTGTGTGGACATTTGGTTTAAAAAAGGCTCAGAGGATTGAACTTGCAAAGAAAACGGTAAATTCAGTACTTAGTTTAAACCAAGTTGTCTAAACATAGCCACTGTGTTTTCATAACCACAATTGTAACTGCATTGTGACCCAGTCTGTTGAAAAAAGCAGGAAAATCACATTGAATTGAATAAATGCTGGTAAAAGACATCATTTGGAAACAGTTCTCAGGTTGAAATCAAGATTAAGGAGCAATAAGCATTGGCCAAGTATTGATGCCTGATGAAATGCACAATATTTCTCCCTTAACGATTCTTATACAAAACCTCAGTAATCACAATGAGTCACAAACTGGCCAATCATATGTTAGCTGAATTTGGGATACCAAAATTTAGACAATCAGTATAACAGAGAGAATAACAGTGGGAAGGGGCCTTGGAGGTCTTCTAGTCCAACCTTTTGGGCACCAGGGACAGATTTCTGTGGAGAGACGTTTTTCCACGGACCGGAGGGGGTGTGATTTCGCATGCTGTCTGCATCCCATGGATGGGGCTTCACCTGTTTGCGTGGCACGGTTTCTGTCATGCCCTGGACAGATGCCAGTCCACGGCCCGGGGGTTGGGAACCCCTGTTCTAGTCTAATCCCCTGAGCAGGAAATCAGCAGATGGCAACAAACCTAGCCTAACCCAACCCAACCTAACCCAAACCAAACCCAAACCCTTGACAGGCATATAGTTTCTGGATTTTGAAGTTCAACCTTGTAACTTTAGGTTCCCCAGTTGATTAATTTATTGTTTGGAATGATGTGCAAACCCAAAGAATGAGGATTAGTTCCATCAGCTCTAATAAAACATGAATAAACATGATATGCAAACACAAATCACTGCGCTATAAACTAAGCAACTAGAGCATCTGCAAGGGTAGGATTCATAATTGATAAAGCGAGTGCTACAAATACATACATATGCAAAAAAACAAAACAAAAACTGAGGCGTCAATGATACAGCCGTCATCTTGACAATTTTTTTCATCTACCCCTGCCCAGACACCCTTGCATCCAACATACTAGTCTCAAATGTGGCACAAATTCAACCCTTTGTTGTTATTTTATGTATCAGGGCATCTGTAAACATTAATGATAAGATTAGATAGGATTAAACAGGGGTGGGATTCAGCCGGTTCAGACCTGTTTGGGCGAACTGGATGCTAATTTTACATCTGGTTCGCTAAACCGGTAGTTGGAAGGACTGGCTGGTCGCACCCACCCTGCCCCTCCCCTCCCAGGAGTCTCCACATGGCCTTCTTTTGGATGCCAGGTAAGTGCAGGGCCCGTGCAGAGCCTCTGGGAGGGCGAAAAATGGGCCGCCTGGAAGTTCCAGAAATGGGCACTTCTGGCCTCCAGAGCCCGGGGAGGCCATTTTCATCCTCCTGAAGGCTCGAGAAAAGCCTCCAGGGCCTGGGGAGGGCAAAAAATGGGCCTCCTGGAAGTCAGGAAACTGGCCTGTTTTCGGCCTCTAGAGGGCCTCTGGAGGGCCACCGGAGCCTGGGGGAGGCTATTTTCGCCCTCCCAAAGGCTCAAGGAAAGCCTCCGGAGCCTGGGGAGGGTGAAAATGCCCTCCCCCACTGTGGTGTAGGAGGCCGAGTAGGCCACATGCACCATGGCCATGCCCACCCAGCAACCAGGCAGAAAACCAGTTGCTAAAATTTTTGAATCCCACCCCTGATTAAGAACATTTAGATTTTAGATTTATTATTAGAGTTGGAAGGGACCTTGTAGGTCATCTAGTCCAACCCCCTGCTCAAGCAGGAGTTCCTACACCATTTGAGACAGATGGCAGTCCAGTCTCCTCTTGAAGGTTGCAAGTGTTGGGGCTCTCACAACCTCCGCTGGCAAGCTGTTCCACTGGTTGATCGCTCTCACCGTCAGAAAGTTTCTCCTCACTTCCAGGTTGAATCTCTCCTTGGTCAGCTTCCATCCGTTATTCCTTGTTTGGCTTTCTGGTGCTATAGAGAACAGCCTGCTCCCCTCCTCTCTGTGGCATCCCCTCAAGTATTGGAACACTGCTATCATGTCACCCCTGGTCCTTCTCTTCGCCAGACTGGCCAAGCTCAGTTCCTGCAACCGTTCTTCGTATGTTTTATTTTCCAGACCCTTTATCATCCTGGTTGCTCTCTTCTGCACTTTCTCTAGGGTTTCAATGTCTTTTTTGTAGTGTGGTGACCAAAACTGGATGCAGTACTCTAGGTGTGGTCTGACCAAGGCTTTATAGAGTGGTACTAGTACCTCTCTGGTCCTTGATTGTATCCCTCTATTTATGCAGCTCAGGACTGCGTTGGCCTTTTTGGCTGCTGCTGCACACTGCTGGCTCATATTTAGTTGGCTGTCTACCAGGACTCCAAGATCCCTCTCGCAATCGCTGCTATTGAGTGTGGTTTCACCCAGTTTGTATGTGTATTTTTGATTCTTCTTACCTAGGTGTAGAATTTTACTTTTCTCCGTGTTAAATTTCATTTTATTGGTTTGGGCCCAGTGTTCGAGTCTGTCAAGGTCCCTCTGGATTTTGAGTCTGTCCTCTGGGGTGTTTGCTACTCCCGCCAGCTTGGTATCGTCTGCAAATTTGGTTAGTTCTCCTGCTATTCCCTCATCTAGGTCATTTATGAAGATATTAAAGAGTACTGGGCCTAGGACGGAACCTTGTGGTACGCCACTGCTTACTTCTCTCCATGTGGACTTAGAGCCATTGAGGACTACTCGTTGGGTACGGTTGGTCAGCCAGTTGTTAATCCATCTGGTTGTGTAGCTGTCTATCCCGCTTTTTTCTAGCTTATGAAGAAGTAGGTTGTGGTCTACTTTGTCAAATGCTTTGCTGAAGTCCAGGTATATGATGTCTACTGCATTTCGCTGGTCTACTAATTTGGTCACAGTGTTGAAAAATGAAATGAGGTTGGTTTGGCATGACTTGTTCTTAACAAATCCGTGTTGGCTGTTGGTTATTACTTGGTTTGTTTCTAGATGATGTGAGATCTGGTTTTTAATTATTTTTTCCAGTATTTTCCCAGGTATTGATGTTAGGCTGATTGGTCTGTAGTTTCCTGGGTCTGTTTTTTTACCTTTTTTGTAGATGGGGACCACATCAGCTCTTTTCCAGTCCTCGGGGAGTTCCCCTGTGTTCCAGGATTTGTGGAAGATGTGGTGCAGTGGTTCCGAAATGACTTCTGCTAGTTCTTTTAGGACTCTGGGGTGTAATCCATCAGGTCCTGGTGCTTTGTATTCATTAAGTTCAGATAGGTGATCTCTTACTGTATTTTTGCTTAGGTTGAGTCTTGCTTCGAATCTGTTTTTTATTTTTGTGTTGCTGGGTAGTTGAGCTGCAGTTTCCTTTTGTGTGAAGACTGATGCGAAGAATGTGTTCAGTAGCTCTGCTTTGTCTGTGTTGTCTGTTACTTCTTTGCCATCTTCTCTCCTTAGTGGACCAACTGTTTCTTTGATTTTTTTCTTGTTGTTTATGTGTTGGAAGAAGCTTTTTTTGTTGTCTTTGACTTTTTTTGCGAGTCTTTGTTCATTCTGGGCCTTTGCTGTCCTGATTTTTTCTTTACAGATTCTGGCTGTCTGTTGGTACTCTGCCTTGGTTATGTGCCCATCTTTCCATTTTTTGTATTTATCTTTTTTTTCATTCAGTTTATCGGTGAGGTCTTTGTTTAGCCATGCTGGTTTCCTTTTGGATTTCTTGTTTTTCTTCCTCATCGGTATTGTGGTGTTCTGGGCTTTTAAGATCGTGTTTTTTAGGATCTCCCAGGCTTCTTGAGTTGTTTTACCCTTTAGTACTTTCATCCAAGGGAACTTCCCCAAGTTTTCTCTGAGTTTATTGAAGTCGGCTTTTTTGAAGTCTGGGATATAGGTGTTGTTATGTTCAGTTATTTGTGTTTGCTTTATGGTGAATTTTAGTATTACGTGGTCACTCTCGCCAAGTGTTCCTGCAGCTTCAACTCCTTCTATTGTTTCTTCTCTGTTTGTAAGTATTAAATCCAGTATGGCTGCCCCTCTAGTTCCCTCCTCCACTTTTTGGACAATGAAGTTGTCAGCTAGGCTGGTTAGGAATCTGTTAGATTTCTCACTTGGTGCTGAGTTGGTTTTCCAGTTGATATCCGGGTAGTTGAAGTCTCCCATTATTACAATGTTGTTTTTCTTGTATATGTTCTTTAGCTGGTTGGTAAAAAGGGTGTCCATTGTTTCTGTTTGGTTTGGTGGTCTGTAGTATACTCCTATTGTTGTGTCGTTCTTTTTTTCTTTTATGTTGACCCAAATGCATTCTAATGGGTTTTCTTCCTTGGTTACTTGTAGCTCTGTAGCTACATAGTGGTCCTTTATATACAGTGCAACACCACCTCCTTTTTTATGTGATCTGGTTTTTTTGAAGAGTTTGTATCCTTTTATCTGTGTGTTCCAATCGTGTGATTCATCCCACCAAGTTTCTGTTATTCCGACTATGTCATGTGTACCTTCGTGCATTAATATTTCAAGTTCACCTTGTTTATTCCCTAGGCTTTGTGCATTTGTGTAGAGGCATTTGAGTTCTTTGTGCCTGGTTGTGGGTGTTCTTTCTTTGTCTCTTATTTGTTGTTTGAGTTTGTTTTCTTCCCCATCCCTTTTTGGTTCATTGTTTGTTTTGTTTGCTTGGGGTCCATGCTTGGAGTTGGGCCCCGGGGATCCTGTAGATTGGTCACCCTCCCCTCGCGATTTTAGTTTAAAGCCCTCCTGACAAACATGAATAAGGGCCACTGTCCATTTCTCTAGGGCAGGAATTCTCTACCTATTTCCACTCTGTGGGGAAAGCAATTTCCCTTTGCCTTTTTCGTCAATGTCAAAAGTAGCATTTTTTGAGTTGTGCCCATGTGTGTGATATTGTTGGGTTCAGCTGCTTCCTTCATTTCCTTATAGGCAAAGAGCTGCACTGCATGTTCACCAGTGTAAACGTGAATAGTGGGCATTACATATAAAAAAAAAGTTTACTGATCAATTTTTTTTTCACTGATGACAAAGTGAAATATGTTGGACTTGTATAATGAACTTGCCTGTGTGTGTTTCTAACCAGATGACTAACCAAAGAATTCTGCACTTCCCTCTTTCACCTCATTGCCAAAACCCTTCTGTTGTGGCCCATCAGCCACTGGCCCCTCCAGCAGCCGAATCAGAGGAGGAGGAGGCATGGTAGTCAGGTTAGCATCAAGGTAACCTGAGAGCTCCAAGTGGGAAGAGGGAATGGAGCTGTCAGAGAGAGAGAGAGAGAGAGAGAGAGAGAGAGACAGAGGCAGAGCCTGGGCTGTCCATCAGCCCTCAGATGGAGAATCAACAGCCCCCAGGTCTAGAGGTGACTGATGAGGAAGAGGAGGAACAGCTGGGTCCGGTGCCTGACACGAGGATGCACAGAAGGCAGAGGAGAGGAGAGCAGTGAAAATCTATGGGCCGGTCCTTGGGAAGGAAGAGCCACCGCTGTTAATGAAGCCCCGCCCTAGCTCTGGGGATAAAAGGCAGGGGATGGAGATGAATAGATGTGGCAGACAACTATTCATCTTCTGACTGGATGGCCTTGTTAGCCCGTGTTGAGAGAGAAACTTTTGCCAGGGCTGCCGGCACTCCTAATTAAAGGATTCTTTGAGTTCACTTCAGAGGGTTTGTCGTGTTTGGGGAGCTGGGTCAGAACATCTTCCTTCCTTCCTTCCTTCCTTCCTTCCTTCCTTCCTTCCTTCCTTCCTTCCTTCCTTCCTTCCTTCCTTCCTTCCTCCCTCCCTCCCTCCCTCCCTCCCTCCCTCCCTTTCTTCCTTGTAAAGAACAATCAGAAGCCATAGAACATCAGGCTACCATTATGGAGAATGGAGAATGGGATTGAAATACAGAAAAAGACTTTTTAAGCCACCTTCACCTTTTTAAGCCACCTTCACCTTCATCAGTGACATTATGCCCAAGGCTACAGGGAAAATCCTTATGTGGCTTGAGGCCAGTTTTTCAGAAAAATAGGTCAATTCCTGGAGAAAATATTAGCTGAGACTTACATATGTAGGGCAATAGGCAAGACGGTTGGGTTAAAAAGCTGGTGACAACAGACACCATTGTTTTAAAGACAGTTTGTTGCGCAACAGTAACACTAGAGGGCGTTACGAGAAAAGCAGACTCTTCATTTGGCGGTAGCTGAAAATACAGGGATTCTTAAAGGCACTATATTAGATTCCAGAATTCTAGCAGCCTCCAAGGCCATTGACTCCATGCACCAAATAGAAGAACAAATCTGTATTTGTAAAATAGGTAAGATCTCTTTCTTGCCAGTGAAAATTTAGACCCATCGTATCTGTAGAAAACAATATACAAACCAAAGAGGAAGAAAACCCTGATCTACAGTACACTGTAAGTTGGATTCCTTTCATGACTTGGACAAATACATTTTTTGGTGAGTATGTTTCCTTCCCTAGTTAGAGTTGCCTTGAACGACGAGATGGGCGGCAAATACATTTGATAATAATAATAATAATAATAATAATAATAATAATAATAATAATAATAATAATAATAATAATAATAATAATAATAATAATAATAATAATAATAATAATAATAATAATAATAATAATAATAATACAAACAGAGGCACAACTACGTGGCCCAGATGCTTCATTGGAACCTGTACCACAACTACCACCTACCAGTGGTAAAGAACTGGTGGGATCATAAACCTGAGAAAGTAGTTGAAAACAAACATGCCAAAATACTTTGGGACTTTCGAATTCAGACTGACAAGGTTTTGGAACATAATACGCCAGACCTCACGATTGTGGAACAGAAAAAAGTGTGGATCATTGATGTCGCCATACCATGTGACAGTCGAATTGATGAAAAACAACAAGAAAAACTTAACCGATATCAGGACCTTAAAATCGAATTACAATGACTCTGGCATAAACCAGTACAGGTGGTCCCAGTGGTAATCGGCACACTGGGTGCTGTGCCAAAAGACCTTAACCGGCATTTGAAAACAATAAACATTGACAAAATCATGATCTGTCAGTTGCAAAAGGCCACCTTACTTGGATCTGCGCGCATCATACGAAAATACATCACACAGTCCTAGACGCTTGGGAAATGTTCGACTTGTGATATAGTGATAAGAAATCCAGCATATAAATCTCGTTTGCTGTGTATTACATTTTTTGTGAATAAATAATAATAATAATGATGATGATAATACTGCATGACAAAGTAGCAACAAAGGGGCATTGGAAAATCTGCAGGAAATACCATTTGCCTGCAAGCAAGAAGTGGCAAGTCCATAAAATAGGGGAAAAAATAATAGAAAATGAAGAAGCTACAATGCTCTGGACTTTAGACCTCGAACAGACAGGCACCTGCCATATAACACATCAGATGTAACAATTGTTGATAAAAAAAAAAAATCTGGATTGTGGACATGGCAGTATCTGGAGACAGCCCAACAGAGAAGAAAGAACTGGAGAAGACAACACAATACAAAGATCTGCAAATAGAAACAGAACGATTGTGGCAAAAGAAAGCAAATATCCTACAATAGTAATAGGTGCCTCGGGTGCAATCCCAAAACACCTGGAGCACCGCTTGAATGCCATTGGCATTGACAAATTCACCATCAGTCAATTGCAAAAGGCAGCTTTACGTGGAACAGCTTACATCCTGCAACGATACCACCATCAAGCATCAACATCTGCCTATCCCAAGTCCATGAGAAGGACACGATCGGTGGATTAAAATACCAAATCCATTCTGAATATCTGGCTGACTCTGCAATGAACTGCAATAATAATAATAATTACCCCTCCAACCTTTCTAGTTTAAGACTCTTTTACAAGAAACCACGCCTTTCTTCCAGAAAAGGTTTTATACATAACCAGATGATTCAAAACCAATTAACTCTTTTCCTCCTACCTTTAAGTAATAGAAACTTCTATCGCAAGCTGCTGGTGATGTCATGATGATGTCACCGAACCTGTTCTGTCAGTGCCAGTCTGTGGGCGCCGCCATTTAAAAAAAAAAATTAATTTTTTTAAAAAAATTTGGATTTTTTTCTTCTGCGCATGCGCAGAAGCCAAGTTTCCGGCACTGCGCATGTGTCGCCATCTTATTTTTGGCTTTTTGGGGGGGTTCAAATTTTTCGGCACTACGCATGCGCACGTGTGTGAAGTGTGCGTGCACGCCCACAAGCCACACCCACACAGCACAGGAGGAAGCGAACCGGCAGCGAGGTAAGCTAAACCCACCCCTGGCCTCTGGAGCCCGGGCGCAGCTGTTTTTGCCCTCCCAGAGCCTCAAGGAAAGCCTCCAGAGCCTGGGGAGGGCAGCCGTGGTGCAGGAGGCTGAGTAGGCCACGCCCCCATGGCCACGCCCACTCAGCAACCGGGCTACGAACCAGTTGCTAAAAATTTTCAATCCCACCCCTGCTTGTGACCATTGGGAGGAGATGGGATCCTCCCAAAAATAAGTCTATACATGATAACCTTCATGTCATCCCTACTTTGTGGTTGGATAGCAATAGCAATAGCACTTAGACTTATATATTGCTTCGTAGTGCTTTACAGCCCTCTCTAAGCGGTTTACAGAGTTCAGCATATTGCCCCCAACAATCTGGGTCCTCATTTTACCGACCTCAGAAGGATGGAAGGCTGAGTCAACCTTGAGCCTGGTGGGATTTGAACAGCTGAACTGGGGAACTAGCAGTCAGCTGAAGTAGGTTGCAGTGCTGCTTTTAACCACTGCACCACCTCGGCTCTTCTGTGATGCTGTGGTTCAGTGCTGGCAAGTTCCTGTTTTAGCTGGATGGTGTGAACAATACCTGCAACCAGCTGCCACAATATAACCCTGAGAAACGCATTGTGCATATTTCCAACCAGCCATATCCTTTTTTCAGAAACTCTGCATTTCAGCCGTAACAAAATGTTGACTCAGAGATTACATTCAAAGGCAAATCAATTTAATCCCTGAATCTAATTGATTTTTCTGGAGTGGGTCATTGATTCAGATGGAATTGGATGCCTTCCGATCAATAGGATGGTTTAGGAAGGCTTTCGTGCATGCAAAAATCATTGGAATCAGTTTTGCAAACTGCACTTCCTGAAACCGGTTCAATTTGGCCAATTGGACTGCATCAACAATCCATTTTTGAATTAATGTCTCCAGCCAGATGGAGCTCACCTGCACCATGCTTTCAATTCACCTTCAACGTATCCATATTTCTGCCACTGTGCATTCTGGCAATCAGTAATGTAGTGAATATGCTTAATTCTCATTGGCATTTTTGCAATGCTTCCTCTCTTTTTCTCCAAACATTAAATCAACATTTGCCCAAATCTGCTTTCTGTCTCCATACATAGATGGTTTACACTGGATTGAATGAGAGAATGAGAATTTATTTAGAGAATGAGTTGGTAGCTTTTCTTTTGCAGTGGAGTGAA